>CAKAOJ020000266.1:0-592500 GCA_916701645.2 Sebastolobus alascanus
AAATGAATCGACAGACTATACTATGCCTTTTTTCATTAAAATTTTCGACATTCTATACTATGACATTTTTTTAGGAATATTTTCGACATGCTATAGTATGACTTTTTTCATGAAAATTTTCGAAAATATTTGTAAAAAAATGTCATAGTATAGAATGTCGAAAATTTTCATGAAAACAGGCATAGTATAGTCTGTCGATTAATTTGAAGGAAAAAAAACTCAGTTTAAATTTTCGTCAATTTTCATGAAGTCATACTATACTATGACTTTTTTCATGAAAATGTCGAAATTTTAAACTGAGTTTTTTTTCCACCAAATGAATCGACAGACTATACTATGCCTTTTTTCATTAAAATGTTCGACATTCTATACTATGACATTTTTTTACGAATATTTTCGACATGCTATAGTATGACTTTTTTCATGAAAATTTTCGAAAATATTCGTAAAAAAATGTCATAGTATAGAATGTCGAAAATTTTCATGAAAACAGGCATAGTATAGTCTGTCGATTAATTTGAAGGAAAAAAAACTCAGTTTAAATTTTCGTCAATTTTCATGAAGTCATACTATACTATGACTTTTTTCATGAAAATGTCGAAATTTTAAACTGAGTTTTTTTTCCACCAAATGAATCGACAGACTATACTATGCCTTTTTTCATTAAAATTTTCGACATTCTATACTATGACATTTTTTTACGAATATTTTCGACATGCTATAGTATGACTTTTTTCATAAAAATTTTCGAAAATATTCATAAAAAAATGTCATATTATAGAATGTCGAAAATTTTCATGAAAACAGGCATAGTATAGTCTGTCGATTAATTTGGTGGAAAAAAAACTCAGTTTAAATTTTCGTCAATTTTCATGAAAGTCATACTATACTATGACTTTTTTCATGAAAATGTCGAAATTTTAAACTGAGTTTTTTTTCCACCAAATGAATCGACAGACTATACTATGCCTTTTTTCATTAAAATTTTCGACATTCTATACTATGACATTTTTTTACGAATATTTTCGACATGCTATAGTATGACTTTTTTCATGAAAATTTTCGAAAATATTTGTAAAAAAATGTCATAGTATAGAATGTCGAAAATTTTCATGAAAACAGGCATAGTATAGTCTGTCGATTAATTTGAAGGAAAAAAAACTCAGTTTAAATTTTCGTCAATTTTCATGAAGTCATACTATACTATGACTTTTTTCATGAAAATGTCGAAATTTTAAACTGAGTTTTTTTTCCACCAAATGAATCGACAGACTATACTATGCCTTTTTTCATTAAAATTTTCAACATTCTATACTATGACATTTTTTTACGAATATTTTCGAAAATTTTCATGAAAAAAGTCATAGTATAGTATGTCGAAATTTTTTGCGAAAAAAAGTCATAGTATAAAATGTCGAAATTTTCTGTGAAAAAAGTCATAGTATAGTGTGTCGAAATTTTCTGTGAAAAAAAGTGATAGTATAGTATGTCGAAATTTTTGGCGAACAAAAGTCATAGTATAGTATGTCGAATTTTTTTGCGAAAAAAAGTCATAGTATAGTATGTCGAAATTTTTTGGGAAAAAAAGTCATAGTATAGTATGTCGAAATTTTTTTCGAAAAAAAGTCATAGTATAGTATGTCGAAATTTTTGGCGAAAAAAAGTCATAGTATAGTTTGTTGAAATTTTTTGGGAAAAAAAGTCATAGTATAGTATTTCGAAATTTTTTTCCGAAAAAAAGTCATAGTATAGTATGTCGAATTTTTTTGCAAAAAAAAAGTCATACTATAGTATGTCGAAATTTTTCGGAAAAAAAGTCATAGTATAGTATGTCGAATTTTTTTGGGAAAAAAAGTCATAGTATAGTATGTTGACATTTGGGGAAAAAAAGTCATAGTATAGTATGTCGAAATTTTTGGCGAAAAAAAGCCATAGTATAGTATGTCGAAATTTTTTGGAAAGAAAGTCATAGTAAAGTATGTCGAAATTTTTTTCGAAAAAAAGTCATAGTATAGTATGTCGAAATTTTTGGCGAAAAAAAGTCATAGTATAGTTTGTTGAAATTTTTTGGGAAAAAAAGTCATAGTATAGTATTTCGAAATTTTTTTCCGAAAAAAAGTCATAGTATAGTATGTCGAAAGTTTTTGGAAAAAAAAAAAAGACATACTATGGTATGTCGAAATTTTTCGGAAAAAAAGTCATAGTATAGTATGTCGAAAGTTTTTGCAAAAAAAAGTCATAGTATAGTATGTCGAAATTTTTTGCAAAAACAAGTCATAGTATAAAATGTCGAAATTTTCTGTGAAAAAAGTCATAGTATAGTGTGTCGAAATTTTCTGTGAAAAAAAGTGATAGTATAGTATGTCGAAATTTTTGGCGAACAAAAGTCATAGTATAGTATGTCGAAATGTTTTGCAAAAAAAAAGTCATACTATAGTATGTCGAAATTTTTCGGAAAAAAAAGTCATAGTATAGTATGTCGAAATTTTTTGCGAAAAAAAGTCATAGTATAGTATGTCGAAATTTTTTGGAAAAAAAGTCATAGTATAGTATGTCGAAATTTTTTTCGAAAAAAAGTCATAGTATAGTATGTCGAAATTTTTGGCGAAAAAAAGTCATAGTTTAGTTTGTTGAAATTTTTTGGGAAAAAATGTCATAGTATAGTATTTCGAAATTTTTTTCCGAAAAAAAGTCATAGTATAGTATGTCGAATTTTTTTGCAAAAAAAAAGTCATACTATAGTATGTCGAAATTTTTCGGAAAAAAAGTCATACTAAAGTATGTCGAAATTTTTTGCAAAAAAAAAGTCATACTATAGTATGTCGAAATTTTTCGGAAAAAAAGTCATAGTATAGTATGTCGAAATTTTTTGGGAAAAAAAGTCATAGTATTGTATGTTGACATATTTGGGGAAAAAAAGTCATAGTATAGTATGTCGAAATTTTTGGCGAAAAAAAGCCATAGTATAGTATGTCGAAAATTTTTGGAAAGAAAGTCATAGTAAAGTATGTCGAAATTTTTTTCGAAAAAAAGTCATAGTATAGTATGTCGAAATTTTTGGCGAAAAAAAGTCATAGTATAGTTTGTTGAAATTTTTTGGGAAAAAAAGTCATAGTATAGTATTTCGAAATTTTTTTCCGAAAAAAAGTCATAGTATAGTATGTCGAAAGTTTTTGGAAAAAAAAAAAAGTCATACTATGGTATGTCGAAATTTTTCGGAAAAAAAGTCATAGTATAGTATGTCGAATTTTTTTGCGAAAAAAAGTCATAGTATAGTATGTCGAAATTTTTTGCAAAAAAAAAGTCATACTATAGTATGTCGAAATTTTTTGCAAAGAAAAGTCATACTATTGTGTGTCGAAATTTTTTGCAACAAAAAAGTCATGGTATAGTATGTCGAAATGTTTTTGGAAAAAAAGTCATACTATAGTATGTCGAAACATTTTGGGAACAAAAGTCATAGTATAGTACGTCGAAATTTTTGGCGAAAAAAAGTCATAGTATAGTATGTTGAAATTTTTTGGGAAAAAAAGTCATAGTATAGTATTTCGAAATTTTTTTCCGAAAAAAAGTCATAGTATAGTATGTCGAAAGTTTTTGCAAAAAAAAAGTCATACTATAGTATGTTAAAATTTTTTGGAAAAAAAGTCATAGTATAGTATGTCGAAATTTTTGGCGAAAAAAAGTCATAGTACAGTATGTCGAAATTTTTGGGGAAAAAAACATCATAGTATAGTTTGTCGAAATTTTTTGCGAAAAAAAGTCATAGTATAGTATGTCGAAATTTTTGCAAAAAAAAGTCATAGTATAGTATGTCGAAATTTTTTGGGAAAAAAAGTCATAGTATAGTATGTCGAAAATTTTGAGGAAAAAAAGTCATAGTATAGTATGTCGAAATTTTTTGGGAAAAAAAGTCATAGTATAGTACGTCGAAATTTTTGGCGAAAAAAAGTCATAGTATAGTATGTTGACATTTTTGGGGAAAAAAAGTCATAGTATAGTTTGTTGAAATTTTTTGGGAAAAAAAGTCATAGTATAGTATTTCGAAATTTTTTGCGAAAAAAAGTCATAGTATAGTATGTCGAAATTTTTGGGGAAAAAAAGTCATAGTATAGTATGTCGAAATTTTTTGGAAAAAAAGTCATAGTATAGTATGTCGAAATTTTTGGGGAAAAAAGTCATAGTATAGTATGTCGAAATTTTTGGCGAAAAAAAGTCATAGTATAGTATGTCGAAATGTTTTGCGAAAAAAAGTCATAGTATAGTATGTCGAAATTTTTGGCGGAAAAAAAGTCATAGTATAGTATGTCGAAATTTTTGGCGAAAAAAAGTCATAGTATAGTATGTCGAAATTTTTGGCGAAAAAAAGCCATAGTATAGTATGTTGAAATTTTTTGGGAAAAAAAGTCATACTATAGTATGTCGAAACATTTGAGGAAAAAAAGTCATAGTATAGTATGTCGAAATTTTTTGGGAAAAGAAGTCATAGTATAGTACGTCGAAATTTTTGGCGAAAAAAAGTCATAGTATAGTATGTTGACATTTTTGGGGAAAAAAAGTCATAGTATAGTTTGTTGAAATTTTTTGGGAAAAAAAGTCATAGCATAGTATTTCGAATTTTTTTTCCGAAAAAAAGTCATAGTATAGTATGTCGAAAGTTTTTGCAAAAAAAAAGTCATACTATAGTATGTTAAAATTTTTTGTAAAAAAAAAGTCATAGTATAGTATGTCGAAATTTTTGGGGAAAAAAAGTCATAGTATAGAATGTCGAAATTTTTGGCAAAAAAAAGTCATAGTATAGTATGTCGAAATGTTTTGCGAAAAAAAGTCATAGTATAGTATGTCGAAATTTTTGGCGGAAAAAAAGTCATAGTATAGTATGTCGAAATTTTTGGCGAAAAAAAGTCATAGTATAGTATGTCGAAATTTTTGGCGAAAAAAAGCCATAGTATAGTATGTTGAAATTTTTTGGGAAAAAAAGTCATAGTATAGTATTTCGAAATTTTTTCCCGAAAAAAAGTCATAGTATAGTATGTCGAAAGTTTTTGCAAAAAAAAAAAAGTCATACTATAGTATGTCGAAATTTTTTGGGAAAAAAAAGTCATAGTATAGTATGTCGAAATGTTTTGGGAAAAAAAGTGATAGTATGTCGAACTTTTTTGCGAAAAAAAGTCATAGTATAGTATGTTGACATTTTTACGGAAAAAAACTCATAGTATAGTATGTCGAAATTTTCTGTGAAAAAAAGTCATAGTATAGTATGTCGAAATTTTTTTCCGAAAAAAAGTCATAGTATAGTATGTCGAAAGTTTTTGGCAAAAAAAAAGTCATACGTATAGTATGTTGAAATTTTTTGCGAAAAAAAGTCATAGTATAGTATGTCGAAATTTTTTGGGAAAAAAAGTCATAGTATAGTATGTCGAAATTTTTTTGGAAAAAAACTCATAGTATAGTATGTCGAAATTTTATGTGAAAAAAAGTCATAGTATAGTATGTCGAAATTTTTTGGCGAAAAAAAGTCATAGTATAGTATGTCGAAATTTTTTGCGAAAAAAAGTCATAGTATAGTATGTCGAAATTTTTTGGGAAAAAAAGTCATAGTATAGTACGTCGAAATTTTTGGCGAAAAAAAGTCATAGTATAGTATGTTGAAATTTTTTGGGAAAAAAAGTCATAGTATAGTATTTCGAAATTTTTTTCCGAAAAAAAGTCATAGTATAGTATGTCGAAAGTTTTTGCAAAAAAAAAGTCATACTATAGTATGTTAAAATTTTTTGGAAAAAAAGTCATAGTATAGTATGTCGAAATTTTTGGCGAAAAAAAGTCATAGTATAGTTTGTTGAAATTTTTTGGGAAAAAAAGTCATAGTATAGTATTTCGAAATTTTTTTCCGAAAAAAAGTCATAGTATAGTATGTCGAAAGTTTTTGCAAAAAAAAAGTCATACTATAGTATGTTAAAATTTTTTGGAAAAAAAGTCATAGTATAGTATGTCGAAATTTTTGGGGAAAAAAAGTCATAGTATAGTATGTCGAAATTTTTTGGGAAAAAAAGTCATAGTATAGTATGTCGAAATTTTTTGGGAAAAAAAGTCATAGTATAGAGTGTCGAAATTTTTGGCAAAAAAAAGTCATAGTATAGTATGTTGACATTTTTGGGGAAAAAAAGTCATAGTATAGTATGTCGAAATGTTTTGCGAAAAAAAGTCAAAGTATAGTATGTCGAAATTTTTTGCGGAAAAAAAGTCATAGTATAGTATGTCGAAATTTTTGGCGAAAAAAAGTCATAGTATAGTATGTTGACATTTTTGGTGAAAAAAAGTCATAGTATCGTATGTCGAAATTTTTGGCGAAAAAAAGCCATAGTATAGTATGTTGAAATTTTTTGGGAAAAAAAGTCATAGTATAGTATTTCGAAATTTTTTTCCGAAAAAAAGTCATAGTAAAGTATGTTGAAAGTTTTTGCAAAAAAAAAAAAGTCATACTATAGTATGTCGAAATTTTTCGGAAAAAAAGTCATAGTATAGTATGTTGAAATTTTTTGGGAAAAAAAAGTCATATTATAGTATGTCGAAATTTTTTGGGAAAAAAAGTGATAGTATAGTATGTCGAACTTTTTTGCGAAAAAAAGTCATAGTATAGTATGTTGACATTTTTTGGGAAAAAAAGTCATAGTATAATTTGTTGAAATTTTTTGGGAAAAAAAGTCATAGTATAGTATTTCGAAATGTTTTGCAAAAAAAAAGTCATACTATAGTATGTTAAAATTTTTGGGAAAAAAAGTCATAGTATAGTATGTCGAAATTTTTGGGGAAAAAAAGTCATAGTATAGTATGTCAATTTTTTGGGAAAAAAAGTCATAGTATAGTATGTCGAAATTTTTTGGGAAAAAAAGTCATAGTATAGAGTGTCGAAATTTTTGGCAAAAAAAAGTCATAGTATAGTATGTTGACATTTTTGGGGAAAAAAAGTCATAGTATAGTATGTCGAAATGTTTTGCGAAAAAAAGTCATAGTATAGTATGTCGAAATTTTTTGCGGAAAAAAAGTCATAGTATAGTATGTCGAAATTTTTGGCGAAAAAAAGTCAGTATAGTATGTTGACATTTTTGGTGAAAAAAAGTCATAGTATCGTATGTCGAAATTTTTGGCGAAAAAAAGCCATAGTATAGTATGTTGAAATTTTTTGGGAAAAAAAGTCATAGTATAGTATTTCGAAATTTTTTTCCGAAAAAAAGTCATAGTATAGTATGTCGAAAGTTTTTGCAAAAAAAAAAACGTCATACTATAGTATGTCGAAATTTTTCGGAAAAAAAGTCATAGTATAGTATGTTGAAATTTTTTGGGAAAAAAAAGTCATATTATAGTATGTCGAAATTTTTTGGGAAAAAAAGTGATAGTATAGTATGTCGAACTTTTTTGCGAAAAAAAGTCATAGTATAGTATGTTGACATTTTTTGGGAAAAAAAGTCATAGTATAATTTGTTGAAATTTTTTGGGAAAAAAAGTCATAGTATAGTATTTCGAAATGTTTTGCAAAAAAAAAGTCATACTATAGTATGTTAAAATTTTTTGGAAAAAAAGTCATAGTATAGTATGTCGGAATTTTTCGGGAAAAAAAGTCATAGTATAGTATGTCAAAATTTTTTGGGAAAAAAAGTCATAGTATAGTATGTCGAAATTTTTTGGGAAAAAAAGTCATAGTATAGAGTGTCGAAATTTTTGGCAAAAAAAAGTCATAGTATAGTATGTTGACATTTTTGGGAAAAAAAAGTCATAGTATAGTATGTCGAAATGTTTTGCGATAAAAAAGTCATAGTATAGTATGTCGAAATTTTTTGCGGAAAAAAAGTCATAGTATAGTATGTCGAAATTTTTGGCGAAAAAGTCATAGTATAGTATGTTGACATTTTTGGTGAAAAAAAGTCATAGTATCGTATGTCGAAATTTTTGGCGAAAAAAAGCCATAGTATAGTATGTTGAAATTTTTTGGGAAAAAAAGTCATAGTATAGTATTTCGAAATTTTTTTCCGAAAAAAAGTCATAGTATAGTATGTCGAAAGTTTTTGCAAAAAAAAAAACGTCATACTATAGTATGTCGAAATTTTTCGGAAAAAAAGTCATAGTATAGTATGTTGAAATTTTTTGGAGAAAAAAAAGTCATATTATAGTATGTCGAAATTTTTTGGGAAAAAAAGTGATAGTATAGTATGTCGAACTTTTTTGCGAAAAAAAGTCATAGTATAGTATGTTGACATTTTTTGGGAAAAAAAGTCATAGTATAGTTTGTTGAAATTTTTTTGGAAAAAAAGTCATAGTATAGTATTTCGAAATTTTTTTCCGAAAAAAAGTCATAGTATAGTATGTCGAAAGTTTTTGCAAAAAAAAAGTCATACTATAGTATGTTAAAATTTTTTGGAAAAAAAGTCATAGTATAGTATGTCGAAATTTTTGGGGAAAAAAAGTCATAGTATAGTATGTCAAAATTTTTTGGAAAAAAAGTCATAGTATAGTATGTCGAAATTTTTTGGGAAAAAAAGTCATAGTATAGAGTGTCGAAATTTTTGGCAAAAAAAAGTCATAGTATAGTATGTCGAAATTTTTTGGGAAAAAAAGTAATAGTATAGTATGTTGAACTTTTTTGCGAAAAAAAGTCATAGTATAGTGTGTTGAAATTTTTTGGGAAAAAAAGTCATAGTATAGTATGTCGAAATTTTCTGTGAAAAAAAGTCATAGTATAGTATGTCGAAATTTTTTGGGAAAAAAACATCATAGTATAGTGTGTCAAAATTTTTTGCAAAAAAAGTCATACTATAGCATGTCGAAAATTTTTGCAACAAAAAAGTCATGGTATAGTATGTCGAAATTTTTTGGGAAAAAAGTCATACTATAGTATGTCGAAAAATTTGAGGAAAAAAAGTCATAGTATAGTATGTTGACATTTTTGGGGAAAAAAAGTCATAGTATAGTATGTCGAAATTTTTGGCAAAAAAAAGTCATAGTATAGTATGTTGACATTTTTGGGGAAAAAAAGTCATAGTATAGTATGTCGAAATGTTTTGCGAAAAAAAGTCAAAGTATAGTATGTTGAAATTTTTTGCGGAAAAAAAGTCATAGTATAGTATGTCGAAATTTTTTGGGAAAAAAAGTCATAGTATAGTATGTCGAAATTTTTTGGGAAAAAAAGTCATAGTATAGTATGTCGAAATTGTTTTCGAAAAAAAGTCATAGTATAGTATGTCGAAATTTTTTGCGAAAAAAAGTCATAGTATAGTATGTTGAAATTTTTGGGAAAAAAAGTCATAGTATAGTATGTCGAAATTTTTTGCGAAAAAAAGTCATAGTATAGTATGTCGAAATTTTTTGCGGAAAAAAAGTCATCGTATAGTATGTCGAAATTTTTGGCGAAAAAAAGTCATAGTATAGTATGTTGAAATTTTTGGCGAAAAAAAGTCATAGTATAGTATGTCGAAATTTTTGCGAAAAAAAGTCATAGTATAGTATGTTGAAATTTTTTGGAAAAAAAGTCATAGTATAGTATGTCGAAATTTTTTGCGGAAAAAAAGTCATAGTATAGTATGTCGAAATTTTTTGCGAAAAAAAGTCATAGTATAGTATGTCGAAATTTTTGGGAAAAAAAGTCATAGTATAGTATGTTGAAATTTTTTGGGAAAAAAAGTCATAGTATAGTATGTCGAAATTTTTTTGGAAAAAAAGTCATAGTATAGTATGTCGAAATTTTTTGGGAAAAAAAGTCATAGTATAGAATGTCGAAATTTTTTGGCGAAAAAAAGTCATAGTATAGTATGTTGAAATTTTTGGGAAAAAAAGTCATAGTATAGTATGTCGAAATTTTTGCGAAAAAAAGTCATAGTATAGTATGTTGAAATTTTTTGGGAAAAAAAGTCATAGTATAGTATGTCGAAATTTTTGCGAAAAAAAGTCATAGTATAGTATGTCGAAATTTGTGAAAAAAGTCATAGTATACTATGTCAAATTTTTCGCAAAAAAGTCATAGTATAGTATGTCGAAATTTTTTGGGAAAAAAAGTCATAGTATAGTATGTCGAAATTTTTTGCGAAAAAAAGTCATAGTATAGTATGTCGAAATTTTTGGCGAAAAAAAGTCATAGTATAGTATGTCGAAATTTTTTGCAAAAAAAAGTCATAGTATAGTATGTCGAAATTTTTTGGGAAAAAAAGTCATAGTATAGTATTTTCGAAATTTTTCCCTCGAAAAAAAGTCATATAGTATGTCGAAATTTTTTGGGGGCAAAAAAAAAAGTCGTGCATAGCTATAGTATGTCGAATTTTTTGCCGAAAAAAAGTCATAGTATAGTATGTTGAAATTTTTTGGGAAAAAAAAGTCATAGTATAGTATGTCGAAATTTTTTTGGTAAAAAAATCATAGAGAGTATGTCAAACTTTTTTGCGGAAAAAAAGTCATAGTATAGTATGTCGAAATTTTTTGGGAAAAAAAAGTCATAGTATAGTTTGTCGAAATTTTTTGGAAAAAAAGTCATAGTATAGATGTCGAAATTTTTGCAAAGAAAAAAGTCATAGTATAGGTATGTCGAAATTTTTTGGGAAAAAAAGTCATAGTAAGTATGTCGAAATTTTTGCGAAAAAAAAGTCATAGTATAGTATGTGCAAAATTTTTGGGGAAAAAAAGTCATAGTATAGTATGTCGAAAGTTTTTGGGCAAAAAAAGTATTATAGTATGTAAATTTTTTGGAAAAAAAGTAATATAGTATGTCGAAATTTTTTGGAAAAAAATCATATATAGTTGAAATTTTTTGGAAAAAAAGTCATAGTATAGTATGTCGAAATTTTTTGGGAAAAAAAGTCATAGTATATGTTGAAATTTTTGGGAAAAAAAGCATAGTATAGTATGTAAATTTTTGGGAAAAAAAGTCATAGTATAGTATTCGAAATTTTTGAAAAAAAGTAAATGTTGTAAATTTTTTGGAAAAAAGTCATAGTATAGTAGTGAAATTTTTGGAAAAAAGTCATAGTATAGTATGTAAATTTTTTGAAAAAAATCATAGTATATTGTCGAAATTTTTGGAAAAAAAGTCAAGTAATATGTCGAAATTTTTGGAAAAAAAGTCAAGTATAGTATGTCGAAATTTTTTGGAAAAAAAGTCATAGTATAGTATGTCGAAATTTTGGAAAAAAAGTCATAGTATAGTATGTGAATTTTTGAAAAAAATATAGAATGTAAGTCCAAATGTTTTGCAAAAAAAAGTCAATATATATTCGAAATTTTTTGCGGAAAAAATCATAGTATAGTATGTCGAAATTTTTGGCGAAAAAAAGTCATAGTATAGTATGTTTTGACATTTTTGGGGAAAAAAGTCATAGTATCGTATGTACGAAATGTTTTGCGAAAAAAGTCCATAGTATAGTATGTTGTAAATTTTTGGGAAAAAAAGTCATAGTATAGTAGTCGAATTTTTGGCCGAAAAAAGTCATAGTATAGTATGTCGAAATTTTTTGGGAAAAAAACAGTCATAGTATAGTGTGTCGAAATTTTTTGAAAATAAAGTCATAGTATAGTATGTCGAAATTTTTGGGAAAAAAAGTCATGTATAGTATGTCGAAATTGTTTTGCGAAAAAAGTCATAGTATAGTATGTCGAAATTTTTTGGAAAAAAAAGTCATAGTTAGTATGTCGAAATTTTTGGGAAAAAAAGTTCATAGTATAGTATGTCAAAATTTTTTGGAAAAAAAGTCATAGTATAGTATGTCGAAATTTTTGGGAAAAAAAGTCATAGTATAGAGTGTCGAAATTTTTGCAAAAAAAAGTCATAGTATAGGTATGTCGAAATGTTTTGGGAAAAAAAGTGATAGTATGTCGAACTTTTTTGCGAAAAAAAGTCATAGTATAGTATGTCGAAATTTTTTTGGAAAAAAAGTCATAGTATAGTATGTCGAAATTTTCTGTGAAAAAAAGTCATAGTATAGTATGTCGAAATTGTTTTGGAAAAAAACATCATAGTATAGTGTGTCGAAATTTTTTGCGAAAAAAAGCATAGTATAGCATGTCGAAATTTTTGGAACAAAAAAGTCATGTATAGTATGTCGAAATTTTTTGGAAAAAAAGTCATACTATAGTATGTCGAAAATTTGAGGAGAAAAAGTCATACTATAGTATGTTGTAATTTTTTGGAAAAAAAGTCATAGTATAGTATGTCGAAATTTTTTGCGAAAAAAAGTCATAGTATAGTATGTCGAAATTTTTTGGGAAAAAAAGTCATAGTATAGTATGTCGAAATTTTTTTCGAAAAAAAGTCATAGTATAGTATGCTGAAATTTTTGGCGAAAAAAAGTCATAGTATAGTTTGTTGAAATTTTTTGGGAAAAAAAGTCATAGTATAGTATTTCGAAATTTTTTTCCGAAAAAACGTCATAGTATAGTATGTCGAAAGTTTTTGCAAAAAAAAAGTCATACTATAGTATGTTAAAATTTTTTGGAAAAAAAGTCATAGTATAGTATGTCGAAATTTTTGGGGAAAAAAAGTCATAGTATAGTATGTCGAAATTTTTTGGGAAAAAAAGTCATAGTATAGTATGTCGAAATTTTTTGGGAAAAAAAGTCATAGTATAGTTGTCGAAATTTTTTGGCAAAAAAAAGTCATAGTATAGTATGTCGACATTTTTTTCCGAAAAAAAGTCATAGTACAGTATGTCGAAAGTTTTTGCAAAAAAAAAAAGTCATACGTATAGTATGTCGAAATTTTTTGGAAAAAAAGTCATAGTATAGTATGTCGAAATTTTTTGGGAAAAAAAAGTCATAGTATAGTATGTCGAAATTTTTGGGAAAAAAAGTCATAGTATAGTATGTCGAAATTTTTGGGAAAAAAAGTCATAGTATAGTATGTCGAAATTTTTGGCGAAAAAAAGTCATAGTATAGTATGTCGAAATTTTTGGGAAAAAAAGTCATAGTATAGTATGTTGAAATTTTTTGGGAAAAAAAGTCATAGTATAGTATGTCGAAATTTTTGGGGAAAAAAAGTCATAGTATAGTATGTCGAAATTTTTTGGGAAAAAAAGTCATAGTATAGTACGTCGAAATTTTTGGCGAAAAAAAGTCATAGTATAGTATGTCGAAATTTTTGGGGAAAAAAAGTCATAGTATAGTATGTCGAAATTTTTTGGGAAAAAAAGTCATAGTATAGTGTCGAAATTTTTGGCAAAAAAAGTCATAGTATAGTATGTTGACATTTTTGGGGAAAAAAAGTCATAGTATAGTATGTCGAAATGTTTTGCGAAAAAAAGTCAAAGTATAGTATGTCGAAATTTTTTGCGGAAAAAAAGTCATAGTATAGTATGTCGAAATGTTTTGCGAAAAAAGACATAGTATAGTATGTCGAAATTTTTTGCGGAAAAAAAGTCATAGTATAGTATGTCGAAATTTTTTGCAAAAAAAGTCATACTATAGCATGTCGAAAATTTTTGCAATAAAAAAGTCATGGTATAGTATGTCGAAATTTTTTGGGAAAAAAAGTCATACTATAGTATGTCGAAAAATTTGAGGAAAAAAAGTCATAGTATAGTATGTCGAAATTTTTTGGGAAAAAAAGTCATAGTATAGTACGTCGAAATTTTTGGCGAAAAAAAGTCATAGTATAGTATGTTGACATTTTTGGGGAAAAAAAGTCATAGTATAGTATGTCGAAATTTTTGGCGAAAAAAAGTCATAGTATAGTATGTTGAAATTTTTTGGGAAAAAAAGTCATAGTATAGTATGTCGAAATTTTTTTCCGAAAAAAAGTCATAGTATAGTATGTCGAAATTTTCTGTGAAAAAAAGTCATAGTATAGTATGTCGAAATTTTTTGCGAAAAAAAGTCATAGTATAGTATGTCGAAATTTTTTGGGAAAAAAAGTCATAGTATAGTATGTCGAAATTTTTTTCGAAAAAAAGTCATAGTATAGTATGTCGAAATTTTTGGCGAAAAAAAGTCATAGTATAGTTTGTTGAAATTTTTTGCGAAAAAAGTCATAGTATAGTATGTCGAAATTTTTTGCGGAAAAAAAGTCATAGTATAGTATGTCGAAATTTTTTGCGAAAAAAAGTCAGTATAGTATGTCGAAATTTTTGTGAAAAAAAGTCATAGTATAGTATGTCGAAATTTTTTGGGGAAAAAAAGTCATTGTATAGTATGTTGAAATTTTTTGGGAAAAAAAAGTCATAGTATAGTATGTTGACATTTTTTGGGAAAAAAAGTCATAGTATAGTATGTCGAAATTTTTTTGGAAAAAAACTCATAGTATAGTATGTCGAAATTTTCTGTGAAAAAAAGTCATAGTATAGTATGTCGAAATTTTTTGGGAAAAAAAGTCATAGTATAGTGTGTCGAAATTTTTGGAAAAAAAGTCATAGTATAGTATGTCGAAATTTTTGGGAAAAAAAGTCATAGTATAGTATGTCGAAATTTTTTGCAAAAAAAAGTCAAAGTATAGTATGTTGAAATTTTTGCGAAAAAAAGTCATAGTATAGTATGTTGAAAAAAAGTCATAGTATAGTATGTAGAAATTTTCACGACAAAAAAATCATAGTATAGTATGTCGAAATTTTTGCGAAAAAAAGTCAGTATAGTATGTCGAAATTTTTTGGCGAAAAAAAGTCATAGTATAGTATGTCGAAATTTTTTGGGAAAAAAAGTCATAGTATAGTATGTCAAAGTTTTTGGCGAAAAAAAGTCATAGTATAGTATGTCGAAATTTTTTGGGAAAAAAAGTCATAGTATAGTATGTCGAAATTGTTTTCGAAAAAAAGTCATAGTATAGTATGTCGAAATTTTTTGCGAAAAAAAGTCATAGTATAGTATGTCGAAATTTTTGGGAAAAAAAGTCATAGTATAGTATGTCGAAATTTTTTGGAAAAAAAGTCATAGTATAGTATGTCGAAATTTTTCGGAAAAAAAGTCATAGTATAGTATGTCGAAATTTTTTGCGAAAAAAAGTCATAGTATAGTATGTCGAAATTTTTTGAAAAAAAAGTCATAGTATAGTATGTCGAAATTTTTGCAATAAAAAAGTCATAGTATAGTATGTCGAAATTTTTTGGGAAAAAAAGTCATACTATAGTATGTTGAAATTTTTGAGGAAAAAAAGTCATAGTATAGTATGTCGAAATTTTTTGGGAAAAAAAGTCATAGTATAGTATGTCGAAATTTTTTTCCGAAGAAAAGTCATAGTATAGTATGTCGAAGGTTTTTCCAAAGAAAAAGTCATAGTATAGAATGTCGAAATTTTTGGCAAAAAAAAGTCATACTATAGTATGTTTACATTTTTTGGGAAAAAAAGTCATAGTATAGTATGCCGAAATTTTTTGCGAAAAAAAGTCATAGTATAGTATGTCGAAATTTTTTGCGGAAAAAAAGTCATAGTATAGTATGTCGAAAGTTTTTGCAAAAAAAAAAAAGTCATACTATAGTATGGGGAAATTTTTCGGAAAAAAAGTCATAGTATAGTATGTTGAAATTTTTTGGGAAAAAAAGTCATAGTATAGTATGTCGAAATTTTTCGGAAAAAAAGTCATAGTATAGTATGTCGAAATTTTTTGCGAAAAAAAGTCAGTATAGTATGTCGAAATTTTTTGCGAAAAAAAGTCATAGTATAGTATATCGAAATTTTTTGCAAAAAAAAAGTCATAGTATAGTATGTCGAAATTGTTTGCAAAGAAAAGTCATACTATAGTGTGTCGAAATTTTTTGCATAAAAAGTCATACTATAGTATGTCGAAAAATTTGAGGAAAAAAAGTCATAGTATAGTATGTAGAAATTTTTTTGGAAAAAAGTCATAGTATAGTATGTCGAAATTTTTTAGGAAAAAAAGTCATAGTATAGAATGTCGAAATTTTTGGCAAAAAAAAGTCATAGTATAGTATGTTGACATTTTTTGGGAAAAAAAGTCATAGTATAGTATGTCGAACTTTTTGGCGAAAAAAAGTCATAGTATAGTATGTCGAAATTTTTTGCATTAAAAAGTCATACTATAGTATGTCGAAATTTTTCGGAAAAAAAGTCTTAGTATAGTATGTCGAAATTTTTTGCGAAAAAAGTCATAGTATAGTATGTTGAAATATTTCTGAAAAAAACGTCATTGTATAGTATGTCGAAATTTTTTGGAAAGAAAGTCATACTATAGCATGTTGAAAATGTTTGCAAAAAAAATCATACTATAGTATGTCGAAATTTTTCGCAAAAAAAAGTCATACTATACTATGTAGAAAATTTGTGGGAAAAAAACATCATAGTATAGTATGTCGACATTTTTTGGGAAAAAAAAGTGATAGTATAGTATGTCGAAATTTTTTGCGAAAAAAAATGTCATAGTATAGTATGTCGAACTTTTTTGGAAAAAGAGTCATACTACTGTATGTCAATTTTTTGCAAAAAAAAGTCATACCATAGTATGTCGAAAATTTTTGCAACAAAAAAGTCATGGTATAGTATGTCGAAATTTTTTGGGAAAAAAAGTCATACTATAGTATGTCGAAAAATTTGAGGAAAAAAAGTCATAGTATAGTATGTCGAAGTTTTTGGCGAAAAAAAGTCATAGTATAGTATGTCGAAATTTTTTGGGAAAAAAAGTCATAGTATAGTATGTTGAAATTGTTTTCGAAAAAAAGTCATAGTGTAGTACGTCGAAATTTTTGGCGAAAAAAAGTCATAGTATAGTATGTTGAAATGTTTTGCGAAAAAAAGTCATAGTATAGTATGTCGAAATTTTTTGGAAAGAAAGTCATACTATATGTCGACATACTATACTATGACTTTTTTTTGCAAAAAAATTTCAACATACTACACTATGACTTCTTTTTGCAAAAAATTTCGACATACTATACTGACTTTTTTTCCGAAAAAAAATTCGACATACTATACTATGACTTTTTTTCACGAAATCTTTCGACATACTATACTATGACTTTTTTGCAAAAAATTTCGACATACTATACTATCACTTTTTTTCGCAAAACATTTCGACATACTATATTGTGACTTTTTTACAAAAAATGTCAACATACTATACTATGACTATTTTTCACGAAATCTTTCGACATACTATACTGTGACTTTTTTTTTGTAAAAAATTTTGACATACTATACTATGACTTTTTTTCACGAAATCGTTCGACATGCTATACTATGATTTTTTTTTTAAATTTAGACATATTATACTATGACTTCTTTATCCCAAAAAATTTAGACATACTATACTATGACTTTTTTTCCCGAAATCTTTCGACATACTATACTATGACTTTTTTTTTGCAAAAAATTGACATACTATACTATGACTTTTTTTCTCAAAAAATGTCGACACACTATACTATTACTTTTTTTGCAAAAACTTTCAACATACTATAGTATGACTTTTTTGCTAAAGATTTCGACATACTATACTATGACTTTTTTTTTCGCAAAAAATTTCGACATACTTTACTATGACTTTTTTTGCAAGAAATTTCGACATACTATACTATGACTTTCTTTTTACAAAAAATTTCGACATACTATACTATGACTTTTTTTTCGCAAAAAATGTTGACATACTATACTATGACTTTTTTTCCCCAAAAATTTCGACATACTATAGTATGACCTTTTTTTGCAAAAAAGTTCGACATACTATACTATGACTTTTTTTTCGCAAAAAAATTCGACATACTATATGTAAGTATAGTATGTTGAATTTTTTTGCGAAAAAAAAGTCATTGTATAGTATGTCAAAATTTTTGGCAAAAAAAAGTTATAGTATAGTATGTCGAAATATTTTGCGAAAAAGTCAGTATGTCGAAATTTTTTGCGAAAAAAAAGTCATAGTATAATATTTCTTTATTATTAAACACAAATTTGTTTATATTTCAAAGCATGTACTATATATGTATCTTTTCCTATGCAAAATGTTAAATTAATTAATCTGTATGTATGTTTTATTTTAATCTGTTTGCTGGCTTTTTTATTCTTTATTTATTTTTATTTTATTTCTGTTTTATTTATTCATTTATTTTTTTGCTTTTGGTTATTTACATTATTATTATTTTTTTTTAAAACGTATTACTTAATTTTGAACCATCGTTCTCTGTCTAGATATGTTATTATACATTATTTTGTCCAGTGGGGGTTGGGAGAAAGTGTTTATGCTCTGTGTTAAATATCTGTGAATACTATTGTTTTTCTTAAATAAAAATATTATTAAAAACTAAATGATGATGATGATTTTGAATTCTATTCTGGATTTTACAGGAAGCCAGTCCAGAGAAGCCAATATGGGAAGAATATCATCTCTAAGGGAATTATTGGGGCAGCAAGGAATTGCAATAATCCAGATTTGTTTTCAGACAGGAATGCCTGATTTTTGCAATGTTACGTAGATGAAAGAAGGTAATCCTTGAAGTTTGTGTCATGTGGGAGTTAAAGGACGTATCCTGATCAAAGATATCTCTGTTATTATTGACAGTGGAGCAATGCCATCTAGAGTGACTCTTTAGATAATGTGTTTCGGAGGTGTTTGGGGCCAAGTACAATAACTTCAGTTTTGTCTGTGTTTAACATCAGAAAATTGCAGGTCACCCAGGTTTTTATGTCCTTAAGGCATGTCATATAAAAAGTCATAGTATAGTATATCATAAAAAAATGTCGTAAAAAGTGATAGTAGGCCTATAGTATGCTATAAAAATGTAAAACATTCATAAAAATGTGTTATTTGGAAGCAAATGGCAAACTTCATTCTGAAACACCAGGCATTCAAACATTCAAGTTAATATTAAACAATTTAAATATACTTTACCCATCATTCGTTAGTTGTCACCAGCAACATGATGGTGGAGGTGCAAGAGGGAGCGTCAGGTTGTGGAGTGTTAAACCCCCTGTGGTCCGTCTGGAGGACGAAGCACAAATTAAAGTCTCGCTAATTAGCGAGCGATAAAAATAGTTGAGGAAACGGTCGGATCTGGATCACAGTTTGCACTTCAGCCTCCATTCTGACACCACTAACATGCCTGCATGCGCTGCAGTTAGAGAAGTCAAAACAAATGAATCCAACGTGTTAGAATCATAAAACACACACATACATCGCACAAGGAGTGTATATGTTTAATATGAATGTTGATCTGAAACCTGTATGATGTCTCCGATCCAAGCACAGCCTCATTTTCTGGTTTTATAACTTGTTGACAGAAAGAAGGCTGTTTTTCCTCTCTTTTTTCTGTCTCTCTCTTTTTTCTCTTTTTCTTTTTCTGGATTGGCAATGAAAGTGAGAAATAAGGTCAACAAGTCACCCCAGTGTGTTTCATTTACGTCTGTAGGTGCACAAGAAAAACAAATCCGTTCTAACAAGCTACTCTGACTCATTTCATTAGTCTACCAATAAGGTGGGGTTTGAATTATTCTCATAACCTTTCAGGGGAAAAAAAAAACATTTTTATAAATTACATTATATAAATGAAAATTTCACCTGAAAAAAAAACAACAACACTTATTTCTTGTGAAAACCTCATTTAAAATGTCACATCACACGTGAAAATATATTCACATGAGAATAATATAATAAAACAGGCTAATTTGTGAAACAAAAATTAATGCCAAATAAATTTTGCACACAGGAATTCAACAAAAATTATTCTTGATTGAAGACTATAAATAGTCTTATCTTATTGGCTCATTTTTTGTCTTGTTTTTACAAAATATTTCAGGATTTGCATGCAGTCTTTCACTCAAAAAAAAGATGGAATAATTGTTTCGCCAATAATTATGCAAAAACTGATACATGCACCATGGAAGTTTGTTGTTTAGGTCGAGCTGGAGCTAGAATTACTCATCCACTTACTTATTACTTATCAACCTGGAACATGTTTTGTTGCCACAAACGCAATGAAGTCACATTACAGGAAATAAACTGGGAACCAAGTCATGTCAAAGGGCCAAGAATTAAAGGTGCCCGGTGGGTTTTTTTTCCTGTCAGCAAACAAAAGTTCTGTTTATATCGGTGTTACTCGCCAAAACAAAATGTGTGTGTATCCTTTGGGTATAACAAATGTGTTGAATGCATTTACTTAAATAAATCATTTGCAAAGCTGATTTTAAATCCTTCATTGTTTACATTCACGTTCACTCGCTTGCAGACTTCTTTACTACTCAGGCAGTGGGAATTGTGATATTGTGCCACAGTGTAATTAGTCAGACGGGAGTGTGAGCACCTCGTTCGAATGATTCAGCTAATTGAATGGGTGCTATCAGTGGTTATCAACCTCATACATATGGGTTAGAAGGAGCCTGTTACACCTACTAGTAGGTTCAGAAGGCCGTTATCATCTATTCACATGGTTAATCACCGATACAAATACAAGAAACCGACGTTGACCTCTAGTCGCCATAGTAATCATGACGGGAGCAAAGGAGGAAGTCAGGTGACGTAGTATAAAGAGCGACAAAGTCCATATAGAGTGGTAGTCGGGGGCGATAGACGGGTCAAACAAACACGAGACTTTCACCCGGGAGACCGCAGTTTGTGTCCCGTGTGAAACCAAATGTCAACGTTGACTTATTTAACCTTTCTTTTGTTACAAAACTTACGTACTCATCTTTTCCTAAACCTAACCAAGTAATTGTAATGCCTAAACTTAAAGTTGTTTACATCTTTATGAATGTTATCTATATTTATCGAAATGTGTTCTTACTCTCTTTGCATTCTTTAGTTAGCTTCATTCAAGATTAAAAAAACTTTATTGTCAATCACATAATAATAGAAAATGTTATTAGGTTAGGAGCTCAGAGGCAACATAAAAACATATACCCATGAAATATTTGCATAAATTTACATTAAAACCAGGGCTGTCAAAGTTAACGCGATAACGCAAATTTGTTTTAACGCCACTAATTGCTTTAACGCATTAACGCAACTTGCGATTTTTAGGTTGTCGCGAGCTCTGAGAGAAGAGAGAGATACTGGCATCATATGAAACTAGTACCTGTTATTGGACTATATTTATCATTGTTTTGTGTTGTTAATTGATTTCCAGGAATAAATATATACAAACATTTGCATAAAGCAGCATATTTGCCCACTCCCATGTTGATAAGAGTATTAAATACTTGAAAAATCTCCCTCTTTAGGGTACATTTTGAACAGATCAAAAAATGTGTGATTAATTTGCAATTAATTAATATTTTAATCGATTGAGAGCCCTAATTAAAACACAAACAATTCCATAAATAAATAAGAGCAGGTGTGCAAAGCTGCTTTAAAAAGTAGAGATAGCCTATTTGGCCTTGTTTAAAATGGATATTCTAGTGGGAATGAAAGAGTTTTTGTAAATTCTCTTTTTGTCCAGAGGTACTCTGAAGCGGCCGCCTGATGGGAGTAGCTGAAAGGAGGTGTGAAGGAGGTGTGAAGGGTCCTTAGTGATGAAGTCTACCTTTCTTTTTTACTGCAGGACTCTAAAGGGCTGAGAGTTGGGCTGAGTGGTGCCGGTGATTTTGATTGCACGATTCTTGTGAGATTTTTTTCTTATATTTGTCTGTGAGGAAGTTGTACCGGGATGCAATGTTGAATGTGAGGACTGATTCAATGTGTGACTGGTCGTATTGCTGTTAAAATGTCCTGTCAAACTTTAAAACCTTTCAGCCTCCTCAGGAGAAACATGTGCTGTTGGGCCTATTTGTCGCATGTGGTGTGAAGGACAGGTGGTGGTCGATCTCAGTGCTTAAAGGTGCAACGTGGCCAGAATTTAAGTTTAAAATATTCAAAAAAAGAACTAACATTATCAACAGAATGCGAAGAGGTTACAGTGTTGACGTTATACCAAATGCATGTATTGTTTTGCAGAGATATCTATTGAAATGAGCATGCTAACCAGTTGTGTGCGTTTTGACAGTTTATTGGATTAAATCCAAAGTGGCAGAAACGAGAAAACGACTCGCACCCTATGTATGCAGCCATGCAATGCATTCTGGTAGCGTGGCGGCGCGATTCGAGAGACGGACTGTCACGTCACCTGCTCCTTTTTTTGCATAAAGTTGAGGTCTAGGCTACTTTATGCAAATCACGGGCGTCCGACGCGACTCGCCGCCTCTGGAAACTCTCGAGAATCATTTAATCTAAGCGTTGTCGTTTCAAAATAAAGACATTCATCTGCTTATTTCTCACATAAAATGTTTTCAGAAACACATTTCGGTGAACTATTTTCGTGATATTAGAAAAGAAAGTTTCCAAATAAGCAGCCATGTTGTTTCCTGCTTGTTTGAAAGCTGGGAGCAGCAGCCCACGAGGGAAAGCGTTCGTCCAATCAGGTGCCGAGTGTGTTGTGTCCAATGCTGAGAAGCGAGGCGATCCTTTGCGATAAAAAACGCCACTGTGGACATGAACCATAAAGCATGCGGTAGCTCCGGGAGATGAACGGATTATCAGTTAGCTTAAATTCAGCCAGCGCAAACCCCGGCTCTGTGGGTCTGACTCCCTGCTGGATCAGCAAACTTTATGTTGCTGCCGATAAAAGGGATAGATCCAGCGCCAGCCCGCTGTGGTTTTCTCCGTCTGAATCTGAGTCGCAACAACCGCCAACTGAAGCTCCGTCCCCCGGAGCCGCTGCTGCACGCTCCCCTCCTGCTGAAGCAGTCGGCAGGAGAAGGAAACAAAAACACGAGTTGTCTCTGCCGTCCCGGATCTGAGCCAATAAACAAACTAACAAATCGTACGGACCCCGATTAGTGGCACAGTAAACACACAGATGGCTAACGGAAGCTATCGGTCGACGCCACACGTGAAGATTATAAGCAGGGTAAGCGGGAGTTATTTTGATGACTGTAAATTTAGATTGTATGGGCCCAGCAGTAGAGGTGAAATGCTGCCCCCTATTTCTTTGAAGCAGGTTTCATTTCATTTCATTTCAAATTTTATTTCGAACATGTAAAATAATATTAATAATTAAAAAAAAAAGAGAATCATCATACAACAAGTGGACTGCCAGAAAAAAGCAGTATCCACATACAATGAAAATCATAAGCAAAAGAAATTGTCAAACACTTGCCTTGGTTTACATATTCGAAAAGGAGTGAGAAGAAGTACAAACTTATTTAATCCCACCCCTTCTCCATAACTCATTCATTAATGAGTAACCAGCGTCCTTATTGAGCTAAACATATAATCCAAATTATTTTTCCTAAACTTGTTTAACCATAATTATTACCTTTCATCTCTGTCATATAGAAATATAAATTAATTACTGATATAATTATCCTTATCAAAATATGAATTCATTATCAGTCAATAATACCAAATCATTACTTGATATTGAACAAACCAGATAAGGTTGCTTGGTATTACACATTGCACCTTTAAAGATCTCGACCTGTTCCACCACCTGCCCCCCCCAGCCTGAGTGGTCCAGAGAGATGGTGTGGAGAGAGCGCCGCGTCTAATGAGGATTCACAATCTTACATAAGCACATTATTAATACTTAGATGAGTCTCAAAACAAGTTGATTTGTCTCATAAACAGTTCAATACTCTCATCCCATTGGCCGACGTTTCATCTTGATCAAGGAAAAATGATTTTCAGGGGTCTGTAATTTGAGTAAATGACTTGTAGATCTTTTTTGCAGTGTTCATCCGTCTCTCCCCTCGGGGGGATTTACAGATAAAACATCGTCATCATCTGCATCAAACTGACTGAAGGGCCTGCAGAGACTTCTTGTCAACAGATTAGGAATCACTCGAAGTGAATTGTCCTCATCATTAATATGTGCATAACACGAACGAGCCGGCACGCCGCCGCTGATGAACAATGAGGCCGTTTCATCTTCAGCTGAGTGCCACTCTGATGAATATTCAGACGAGGGAAACTGGGCTTTAAACGGTACACACTGAGCCTCTTAGCTAAACCAGCACTCGCTCCTTTATTAACATACTGGAATCTGTAATTATGCCCCGTCGCATGTTAGCTTTACACAACACTACTACAAAAGACACAACGGAAGGAGAATGACTGATGTTATATGTGATAAGAACTGCAGCATATTTCCATTTATATAAGAAGCAGCTGAGAGTCTGTGTGCTCACTGTAAATACAAAAAAAAGCACCATCTTTACCAGTATTTATTGTTGAGTCCTAAAATCTGCAGTATAGGGTTGTGTTTACTCTGCCTGCTCACTGTAAGGAAGTTTAGCTCCAGTGAGGCACAGTTCAGACAGATTAACACATGGAAAACAAACTTACAATATGATATATTTTGGGCAAAACTCCTGTGTGGAAATCAGGCCTGGAAATAAAACTGCACTATATAAAACTAACAATGTCCTTATACCAGGTGTTTTCAACCTCTTGGCTTGCTTTTAAATAAAGCATTGTGTATGCAATCCCTCACAGATTGCTGTACTTTTGGGGTTGTGATCCTTTCAACTAGAGAGTGATTTTTCCTTCAAGAAAAGCCTCGAAAGAAGAGGAAAGTCTGTACAAATATTGTTATACTTATTATACTGTTGTGTTATCCTGTTTATCATCTCAGGGCCCTTCAGATTTTTCTTGCGACCCCTTAAGGGAGTCACAAACCCCAGGTTGGGAACCACTGCCCTTAGGAATAGGCCATAGTTAGGTTAGTTTTAACATTTAACTCCTAATGGAGCCTGAAGCATCAGCACTGTTGCTATGGTTACCTGCACTGACTTAGGATGGTGTCTTAACGGTTAATGGGATGTTTGCGGTGTCCTCACATATGATTTTAAATGATGATGAATAGGGTAAAGATTTTATTTAACTAATAGATGTCAGCATGAAACTTCGCCAGTTGATGTCTTAGATTAAGACAATTATTTTTTTGTGAATTATTTTTGAAATTTTACGTTTAAATATGTGCTAATTTTTATACATTTCCAGAACAGAAATCTAAACATTGGATTAAGCCAGGTTCAAAATTCTTGTTTCATTTTGTCGATATATTAGAGTCAATGGTTTTCACAGAGTGAAGTTTGGATATCTCTCACTCTATAAAATCCGAAAATACTGTCAACAGCCAAAAGAAATAATCAATTTTCACTATGTTTTTAAGAATGAAATGTTCTGTAAATCATGCTATGAATGATATATGAACAAGCCCCTCTGTTAAAGCCATCAGAATAAAGGCACGAATGAAATTGGAAAGTTTGGTGGATGTAAGAGCTACTGAAGTGGAGATTTGGAAAAAAATATGAACGGTCATCAACGGCGAGAGACAAATATCGTTTTGATCCCGTTTGAATTGCACCATGAATCACACATATGATGTTTGTCAATTTAAAAGATAATTTTTCAGTCAAGAAAGTCTCAGTTTGTCGTAGTATCATTTAGTTTTGTGTGAAACCGCTCAGTGAACTACATCTCTCGTCTTGCACAACATACGTCACCAACACTAGCTAGCTAACGTAGCTATGTTCCACGTACAGATGAAACGTTATCTGACCTGATGTGTTTTATCCAGCGACTCGAGCCGGGAAGAGAAAGAAGGATCAGACCCGTCGCTGGTGTGAGTTCATCCCAGTAGGAAACACACAGACATCGTAGCTTCAGAGAGAGAGACGACAGTACGACCCAAAAAAATACAACAAAAAAAGAATTTACAATCAACCAGAATATAAAAAAAGACTACAAACTGCTCTATACTGATATATACATACTTGATATAACTATCAACAAATTGTTTTAGACAGATAAAACTAATATATGCATAAGTATGAATGAACAACAGATGAATTAGTAATGTTTTTAATATATAAATAAGCAGTCTGTCCTAGTTATACACATAATAAAACCCCCAGGCTTTCACATTCATGTTATTCTTATTTTTACATACTGTCGTTGCACTTCACTGATTTAAATCCCAAAGGGGATTACACATAATCACATTATGTAAAACGCATAAAAAAAAAGGTTATTTATTATTCAAAATCAGATTAAATTATATTTTGTTTTGTTGTTTATTATGTGACACATGATTTTATACACAAAGCTAATTTCTCATTTTGATAAAAAAAAAAATAATAAAAGCCTTTAAAATATTAGACCGATATCTTTTACAGTGTGCAGCAGACTGCTGCTGAAGATCTGTGGACTGAAGAGATTATCTGGATTTATCAGCTTTGGCCATTTTGCCAGAGATTTTCATTTTTTTTCTTTTCTCTCCGTCAGTTAGATGGAAAACAAACCTGCATGAATAAAACCAAACATCCCCCCCCCCCCCCTTTACAAATGGAAGATGACTGGATCAGATTTACCTTCCTGATAGCAGCAGTAAAGAGGATTTCGTTGGAGTGGAGTCCACACGGCGGCTCACATGTGTCCGCTGTCATCAGAAACACAGAAACCTGGAGGTCTCCAAACAAACATCATGAAGCAGGAAGATAAGATGGGAACGCTGCGAGGACAGAGAGCGGAGCGGAGGATTAAACAGATTAAACACTGAAGTCAAACTGTCACAGCTGCATGACGTCTGCACACAGACACACACGCAGTCTAAGTTTACACAAACCACAACAACACAGTCAAATAAAACAATAAACACAGCACAGAAATATAAAAATAACCTGAAATGATTATTGTTTTACTGCTATTTTAAAAGGTCAGAAATTAACTTTTAGCCTCTTTTAAGCCAACATTGGCAAGAAACCCTTAAAATCCTCAGAAATAAATGGAACTTTGAATATTAAAAAACTGGATTTATGATGAAGATCATGTGATATGATTATAAGCTCCAGAACAGCTACTAAATGGACTTCATGGTGAGACTGTTTTCTTAAGAATGAACTGAGAGTGAGACACAAAAAGACAAAGCACGTTTGAAATGTTAGATGAAATATGATATTTCACATGTAAAATTTGCTTTAATGTGAATTCATCACCTACAAAATGTATTTCAGAGAGACACGTACCAACCAGGAAGAGACTCAAAAAGACCACAAAGAAACATAAAGCAACTGCAAAGAGACATAAAATTACTACAAAAAAGGAGCAAAACAATCACAAAGAGACACTTAACAACTGCAGAGACACAAAATGACCACAAAGATATACAAAGAAGCTGCAAATAGAGATAAAATAACTACAAAAAGGTGCAAAACAATCACAAAGACACTCAAAATGAACATAAAGAGACATTAAATGACCACAAAGAGACTCAAAATGACCACAAAATGACTGCAAAGAGACAAAATTACTACAAAAAAAGGAGCAAAACAGTCAAAAAGAGACACACAACAATCACAAAGAAACACAAAACAATCACAAAGAAACACAAAACAATCACAAAGAAACACAAAACAATCACAAAGAAACACAAACAATCACAAAGAAACACAAAAAAATCACAAAGAAACACAAACAATCACAAAGAAACACAAAACAATAAAAAAGAAAAACAAAACAATCACAAAGAGACACAAAACAATCAAAGAAACACAAAATTACTACAGACACACAATGTCCACAAAGAGACATAAAATATCCACAAAGAGACACAAAACAACCACAAAGAGACACAAAACAACCAAAAAGAGACAAAAAAAACACAAAGAGACACAAAACATCCACAAAGAGACACAAAACATCCACAAAGAGACACAAAATGACCACAAAGAGACACAAAATGACCACAAAGAGACACAAAACTATCACAAAGAGACATAAAATGTCCACAAAGAGACACAAAACAACCACAAAGAGACACAAAATTACCACAAAGAGACACAAAATGATTACAAAGAGACACTAAATGTCCACAAAGAGACACAAAATGTCCACAAAGAGACACAAAATGATTACAAAGAGACACTAAATGTCCACAAAGAGACACAAAATGTCCACAAAGAGACACAAAATGTCCACAAAGAGAGTCTGTGTGTCTCCGAAGTGATATTAGATATTACATGTGAAATCATTGTTTTCACACTTGATTTCTCACATGTAAAAAAAAAAACCTGATAACGATATATTGTGAATTTATCATGTGTGTAACGGTGTTTCACATGTTTATATTCCCATTAAATTAAACGGACTGTAGCCGGTGTTTAACGGGTTAAAAGATGTGGATGATGGAACTAAAATCCGTTGGATCCAGGTTTTGTCCGTCTGATCAGAACGTCTCCCTGTGGACGTTTTTCTGGACTCTCTAACTGGGAGGAGACTCAGAACAGACCCAGAACACACTGGAGGGATTAGACATCCCATCTGGACTGGGAACGCCCCGGATCCCAGGAGGAACTGGGAGACGTCTGGAGAGCGGGACGTCTGGGATCCGTTACTGAGCCTGCTGCTAACACCACCCGGATTATCAAAACACTCTCATTCTTCACCAGATGGAGGCGCTGCGCGGCCGTTCTGTCGTTTGGTGGCTTGTTTTGACTCTAAATGGGACCATAATTTATTAAATGAACATTACGCTCTGTTGAGAGAAGAAGGCTAATTTTCTCGTAGACTTCTATGCAACCAGAGGAGTCGCCCCCTGCTGGCCGTTAGAGAGAATGCAGGTTTAAGACACTTCAGCATTTAGACTTCACTACCTTTTTTTAGCATGACTCTATTCCCATAATGCACCTGTTCACCAGGTGTGCATTAGATAATACTAAACGTGTTGTTTGCCAGTTTAAAGAGGAAGATGAAGAGTAAATATAACAATTCCTCTACTACTTTGGTGAATCAGTGTGGACATCCCTGTCTCCTATAAAATGACGTTCCCACACAACTAAACATTCTCAATTACGTTTCAAGGGAAACGTAATATCAAACGTAATATGATATTATCTCATATTACAGTCACAGTTTTAAAAATGTTGTTAACGTTGAAACAAAACAAAAAAACACAACAAAACTACTTGGTTAGGTTTAGTAAAAAAAACAATATGATTGTTTGTTACGTTAAAGTATTTAAAATAATTGAACATTGGGCTGCTGTGGAGGGCAGACTTGAAACTGAAACTGTCCTTTTTAAACAGTTAGTTAAAACTCCAACAGGATCTTAAAGAGTTTAACTTGCTTCAGAAGAAGAAGGAGAATATTTGCTTAATTAGATCCTAGAGTTTGTCTGAAAACTTTTTCACTGGACGGAGACAGCATGTTCATATTTGTCTGCATTAGTTTGGACACGAGCAACACGGAGCAGCGAAGTGAAGCCGGAGACTGGAGTGTGTGCGTGTGTGTGGGTGTGTGTGTGTGTTCATAGTGAGTATGTGGTGTGTGTGATGTGTGTGTGTGTTTGCTGAGAGCATGAAACATAGAGTGAGTGTGTGGTGTGTATATTGTATTTGTGTATGATCAGTAGAGACTGATTCTGTCTTCCTTCCACTTCAGCTCTGCAGGCGCTGCCTTGGGCGGTCCAACCCCTGCCCCACACACACACACACACACACACACACACACACACACACACACACACAGACACACACACAGACACACACACAGACACACACACAGACACACACACACTTGAATGCAGTGTGCATCAGAGCTGCTGTTCAGCACCAGTGTCCTCCAGAAGTCTTTCCTACCTTAATATTTTTTTCCCCCTTTTGTGATATATATATTTTTTTTCCACTCCTGATGGAGCTAGGCTAGCAGTTTCCCCCTGCTTCCAGTCTTTATGCTAAGCTAGGCTAAACATGTCGTACTGTACGGGACGCTCAGCGATGGGTAACGCAGTCATGATATCTGATTAGATCTCTCCCTCTTCTATCCATCCTTCTATTCCAACTTAACCAGGAAGTCTCACTAAGATTATTCTCCTTTTCAAGAGAGACTGTGCCATGACGACCCGTTATCACTTCCAACTCGTCAAATACCGCCGTTTGGTCAGCGCCCCTCGGCATCGGAAACCAACGCACGGAGGCGCCCTTTAGCAACAGTATGTGACGAACCGGGCTTTCAACTAAATGTAAACGCTGACTCGTCGGTATCGTCAGTCCCGCGAGTCGCTAGTCAGCGAAGTTAACGTCAACCACGACCGTTTCCTGACCCGCACTAAGTGGTTGTGTTGCCTAAACCTAACGTCCTGTGAAAACGGAAGTTTATTCTAAAACGACACTAAGCATGTAACGAGCCTATATTGGCACGTCGTCCCTGGTTCGTCAAAAAGTAACGCAAGAGAGGTACGCTGTGCATCCAACACAGTCTCACGGCAGTTTGTGAAATAGTCACGAAGTTAAATCACGAATTCCCCTTTTTTTTTTCGTGACGCTCAGCACGACTTTCAACAACACGTGACGCACGTGTCAATTTCTGCTCGCCTCTTTTCAAAATAAAACTACATAGTTAAGTTTAGGAATAGATCGACTTGGTTAGGTTTAGGCAACAAAACTACTTTAGTTAGGTTTAGAAAAAGATGGTGGTTTGGGTTAAAATAACTCTGGAAGTGCTGTAACTTAGCTACGGAAGTCACGTGGCAAATAAATCAACTTTGACTTGTGGTTTCACACGGGACACGAACAGCTGTCTCCTCGGAGAAAGTCCCAATGAATGAATAGATTTCGTGCCGACCATCATGGAAAAAAAATTGCAATTCGTGTTTATGTTCACACATCAATACATTAAATTTCGTGACTATTTCACAAACTGCTGTGCGACTGAGCTGGTGCATCGGTCTCCGAAGCCGAGAGGCGCTGACCAACGGCGGTATTTGACGAGTTGGAAGTGAGAATGTGTTTCCATGGAGGCAGCAATAAAGCTCATGTTTATACATAACCAGAAGATATGTACTGTAGCAGTCAGCTTTATCCATTTGTGTTTCTACTATAGTTGAAAAACGTCCATTGTTTTACCTTCATGTAAACTCTGATTTCTACAAAAGTCCTCCAGGGAAAAAAGAAATGCAAGTTGGTGTGAAAACGTCCATTTTCTAAATAGCCTGTATTTTAGAAACCTCAGGTTTATGCAGACAGATGCATGATTGTTTGCCAGCTGTTGTTTTCCGCTCGTGTATTATTCCATGGTGAGCATGTCTTCCAGATTAATCCTTTGTATGTGCACGTATTTGGCAGAAAACTGATTCTGACTGTGAATGTCTTGGCTGACAGACAAATAACGGCTCGCAGCCTCCTCACACTTTACTATCAGTCAGATTATTGACAGCAGCTCCTTCCTCTTTAGTTTCTGCTGCGCATCAAGTCAGACACAAAAAAAAGAAGAAGAAGCCACGGCGACGCTGTTGTCAGTTTATGCAGAAAAACAACAACTGCTCGCTTCCTCCGCTCTGAAATTAAAATCCTGAATCCCGTCGTCCCTTTGACACAGTAAGAACAGTGTGACAAACTGTCTGCACATGATAGTTTTAAATAACTGAAGAAAGTTTTCAACCAAAACACTGAAACACTGACTTTAACACGAGTACTTAGTTAAAGGAACAGTGTGTAGCATTTAGGGGGATCTATTGGCAGAAATGGAATATATATTAATAAAAACACTGGCTCTAGATAGGGACATTCGTATTTTCACTTTTTCACGTCTGCTCTTCTACACGCTTTGCATGCTGGAGAAGTTTCATTTGGTTGCAATCTGCAACCTCACCATTAGATGCTACCAGATCCTACACACTGCACCTTTAAAGTAAGGGAAATATTCTGGTTTGGGTGAAAATGACTACTTCGCTTCATCGTCACGGCTACAATAATAAACACATATATGTAGTTTGGGAACATTCATGGTCATGCTTAAAAAAAATACAGTTGGCTCGCGGTAAGAAACGGAAAACAAACAGCGGTCTCTGATGTTAAAGTGATGTTTTGTTGACATACAACCCGACCTCCTCCTCCTTCTGGGAGGACAGTCTCGTCTTAAATGGTAGAAAAATTGAATGAAGCATTTCATATTTTGTCCATTTATTAAACCTCATGCTGCTGTAGCTTTCTTTTTCAGTGAAGATCCGCTGGAAGCGCCCGCCTGCTACACACAAAACTTTTAGTAGCAATTCAATCACGTCCCATAGAGCATTATTTTGCCAAACTATGCTTCACGTGTTTCACCGTTTAGTGGTTCTTTACCACGACTATAATTTAATTTAGACATATGACATATTGGAAATGTTACAGGTCCCACCATGTCAGATTGTCGGCGCAAAATTGCAAGAATGTTTACAACGTGCATGTCTAAAGGGGTTTAGGCTCAGAAGTCTGAGGTATAAGAGCTGACAATGGCTGCTCAACCAACACATTCTCACTCCAATCAGCATCGGAGACCAACGCACTGGTTTCCCGTCTTGTGTTACTTTTGGACGGACCAGGGACGGCGTGTCAATATAGGCTCGTTACATGCTGACGAACAGCATTGAAACTGGTTGAAAGTCTTGTGTTTATTTGACCCATCCACCTCCCCTCTCGCACTTTTAACAGACTGTCACACTATTAATTCTACGTCACTGCTCCGACCACCGAATAACACCGCAGCTGGGTTTACACTGGAGCTAGTTGAAAGCCCGGTTCATCACATACTGTTGCTAAAGGGCGCCATTGTGCATCGGTTGTGAGTGTAAACATGAAGCCACGCAATGACATAAAAAGCCCCCTTAATTCCAAATAATTTTGTCTCAGTGAGTTAAAGGGGACATATCGTGCTCATTTTCAGGTTGATGCTTGTATTTTGAGTTTCTACTAGAACATGTTTACATGCTTTATTGTTCAAAAAACACATTGTTTTTCTCATACTGTCTGTCTGAATATACCTGTATTCACCCTCTGTCTGAAACACTCTGTTTTAGCGCATTTCAACGTAATGACAACGGAATTGCGTTGCTAGGCAACAGCTTGGGTCCATGTTTACATCCTGTCAGCTGATGTCATTCACATACACACTGCAACAGGAATTAAAATGGGACACATTTAGTATGTTTACGTTTAAAACTGTAAAATGGTTCCAAATATTGTAGATTTGTGACATCACAAATGGACAGAAATCCTAACGGCTTGTTTCAAACGCACAGTTTCTGAATACGGGCTGTGTGTATTTCTCCATGGATTGAGTGTTTTGATACTTTAACAGTATTTATATATCACTTAAACCTGCTTTATAATATAAAAGACATGACAATCTCACTTTTTACAATATGGGACCTTTAAGATAAAATGGAATAAAAACCAATAAAAACTCCTCATCCATCTCGTCCAAAACGTTGTTTACTTGCGGCCTAACGCCGGCACGCTGATGGACATCTTCTCTCCGAGTAGCTCAGAAACAAAAGAGGAAAAAAGTTAATTAAAATGAGAGCAGCGAGCTTAAAGGTGAACGTTAAAGACAGGGGGAGGGGGAGAGGGAGGGGGGGAGGGAGGGGGGGAGGTGGTGGTGGTGGAGGGGAGGGGGCTCAGATAATGAAAATAGTCCCTGAACTTGATTTCCTTAATCACTGCATGTCCCTCTTTCTGTTAATTGAAGATAATTATAGGATTTTAATTTTCTTATGTAGGTTAAAGAGGAGAGTGAGAAGTCAGATGGAATAAATGAGGCAGATGAAGACGAAGAGGCCGACGGAGTCTATTAGTGATGAACACAGACTGAACAACATCATAACGGCGTTTAACATTTCAATGCTTAGTTTAAAATAACATCTTATTGTTTTAATGTTGGTGTTGTTTGATTGCAGGAGGGAAGATTCTAAAATTAGCCTTTAAAATTAGATTTTACAGCAAAGTAAAGGCCCGTTTTGATCGCATAAAGCCCACATTTTTTTTTAAATATTATATATTTTTCATTAAGAGAATAAAAGATACATCAATATATACAACCTAAAAAATGACTGGTATACATACGCAGTATAAAAACACAACACATAAAGATGGAAAAAGAAAGGAAAAGAGAAAAATATAGGGGAAAAAGTAAAGAAATAATTCATACGTCTGTATTGTGCCTGAGATCACTGCAGATTTATTATTTAGCTCACTTCATACCGTACAGATATTTGCCATTAAATAAAAATAACCATACTTATTGTATTGTGGAGACGGAAATAAATACATTAATAACTTAGATCAGACCTGTAATGCACAAGATTTACAGTAAAATGCAGTATAGACTTAAATATTGACATTTAAACAATGATTAACTCAAGATGTTGTCATGTGAAAGCAAAATATTATAAACAAACAAGCTGGTATAAAAAAATAAGCTGGTATAAAAAAAACAAGCTGGTATAAAAAAATGTGTTAATTCAAAAAGCCCCATTTAAAATAAGACGTATGAACAGCCAAAACATAAGTTGAATAAATTCAAATATATTTTTTTTATAATTCAAGTAAGATCGGGTCTAAAAAATAAAGTCTTATGAAGAGATTTAAATCTCGGCCAAAATAAAATGGTTACTGCTCCTGAACCCTTTTTATCAAAGCAACCCTGTCTACAACAAAAGTATCTTCCCATAAAACTAAACTGTATTCTCAGTTACGTTTCGAGGGATTTTCTCCCGGATTACAACAAAACTGCTTGCTTAGGTTTAGTAAACACATCATAGTTTGGCTTCCAAATTGTTTTTTTTATTACGTTATTTAAGTTATGGAAGTGAAATTAAAAAGGGTCGACGTTGACTTTTGGTTTGGTGTTGAAATATATTTGTGCAGGATGTTCTCATACACTGTTCGTAGCTATACCTACAAAAAAGCAATGCACTGTAATTCGTATACAGCCCACGAAATCTATTCGTATGTAATCCACATAATCGTGAACCAGGAAGTATAAAGAGCGACAAACGCCGGAAAAACACCAGACTTCCACCAGGGTTAGCCAAAGCACATTTTTTTTCCTAACCTAAGAGCAGAAATTGACACGTGCGTCACATGTTGTTGGACATTCGTAGGAAAACGCACTAATAATGAGGACTTTTTCGTAAGATATCATACAAACCATTATATGAGAATACGTTGATTTGTGATAAAACAACCGTAATCGGGGAGTAAATACGTCTCCGGTGAAACGAAATATGACAGTTTAGTTGGATGGGAACGTCATTTTTAGGAGACAAGATCCTGGTCTCTTCTGAATGATAACTTTTTGGACTTTACCATCTAAAGTCAGAATTAGGTTTAGTGAAATTTACAGACATGGTAAACATGTAAGGGTTTTTATTTGCCGATACTTTGTATTTTACTCTGTTGTGTATGCAGGATCTTAACGTGGTTTCCACAGATGGAATCATGAGGTTTTTATGCTTTAAACGATGTGTAGTTTGTCAAGGTTGAATGACGATTCAACCAGATGTCGTCTCTATAAGGTAACAAACCCTCCTCCTGCTCCTCCTCAGCCATAATTAAGCTGCTTATAGCTCCTCAGGTTCGCTGATGCTGAGCTTCAGAGCCTCTTTATGTATGACTTCTGTAGGAAAACAATATGTAGAAGAGTTGGCAGAATAGTGCCTTTTTTCTTTTGTTTATTTCTGAAACCGTGGACTTGATCTGAGTTTGGTAGACTGATGACGTTCCAGTGACTTCCTCAACTGGACTTTCTTTACACTTTTATCCGATGTATCTTTCCCCTCACGCTGGATCTCTTTCATTTAATGTTGGTTTATTTTGATCCTTGAATTGAATCCATGAATTATAGTTCAGGTTTTGGCTGCGACGTGGTGCCAGCAAATAATTTGAGGGCATGAATTATTAATACGCGGAAATAAAATCTGAAACTAGAAGGTACAAACTCCTAAATTGAGAGAGCTAAATATTTGAAGCACATGGTAGTTTTAAGGTGTTTCATTTCACCACAATCTCGGCTCAAGCAGACTGTAAGAAAACACGGTGTGTTTGTACTGTATCTGTACAGGTGTTGACTTCCCTGGTTTGAAAGCTTTATTTTCCACTTTCAGGGCTGCTGACTGAACTAATGGCTCAAAGCACAACAGTCTACAGCGGCTAAATGTTTGAAATGGCTTTCTGATATGTGTAATATCTGAGTGGTTTGGGACAAAGTGGATATGTGAAAGGGGTAAAAAGGAAAAGGCCGGGGCTTTAATATGTTTGTATACAGACTGTGAGCTGCAGCTAATGCTTTGTGTTGCCTCTCCATTACCTCAGAAATATGAAGAAAACACGAGTATTTGTCTTGGAAATGGACGGCGGTGTTCGGCGGAGCGCAATCACGGACCTTTTGTGTCGGGGAAAACGGTGTGAGCTCGGTCAAATAGGGCGATTATGAAAAACTGACCATCTTTTTCCGGCATTCCGGCAGGGAAGGAGACATGCCAGAAAACGGAGGCAGTAATTTGAGTTTATTTATGTGATGCGTGTCGGCGAGGAGAAAGCAGAGCGGCGAGGCGAGGCGCTGATTGATCTTTCAGAGGCAATCACGACGAGCAACGAGCTGAAAATAGGCCGGGCCGCCGTCTGACGGTTTCATCTGAGAGCGGGATTACACGACGGCAGCGGAACATTCACCTGTCAGAGAGCTCGACCCGTTTCTGAAGGTAAAATCACAACATCACAGGTCAGGAGAGTGTCGACGACTAATGACGACATACAGGAACAACCGCTGCTGTGAATTCATTACTACTAACCAAATGGACCGCCGTTCAGAGAGGATTTCTTTCTCTGAGGGAGATGGAGTGGTTTTACCTGCGCTGGCAACCACAGAATCTTTTGTACCCGGTATTTCTTGAGTTCAGTACCAGATCTGACCTCCCAGTGAAGAAGAGGAGCAGAGAATAAACTTCGGTTTCGCCCCTTTGCAAACATTTCATCATTCTGAGGAAAACATCATCTGGGAGATCACGAAGTTTGAAGGCTATATATGTGACCCGATCAATGGGTCTAATGAACTGCATTCATGTAGAGCTTTTCTACCTTAATGGACAAACAGACACAGCCTTGCACTCAGTGTTCGGCAGTGAGCTTGGTAATATGAAAAAAAAAAAGCAGTGATTGAGATGGAAGCATAACAACTTGAAAAGAGTGGAACAAACTCACTCCGGCACTGTGAGCCTCAAAGATCTGGGTCAGTCGGGGCCTGTTACTCTTATTATGTTGTAAAAGTGAAAGCAAAACTTAAAAATAACCCTTTCTAACATGTTGTAAAGCTGAATGTTAAGTTTTGAACACAAACAAAACACTTACTTTAGGATTAGGCAACAAAATCACTTCGGGTGCTTTCACAAGCCAACATTTAGTCTGTTTTAATCGAACTATGTTGCGGTTCGTTTGGGCGGTTGTGGACGCAGTAATCTGTTTATGAGAGCTGATCTCGGACCGTTTCCAAGCAAACCAAAACGCAGGCTGCCTGTGCGGTTTTTTGTTGAGTAGGATACAGGTAAACGACGGACAGACTGATGTTTCCTTGACATCTGGGCCGAACAGAACATACAGAATATGATAAATAAAGTCCACAAAAAAAGTGACATTTATAAAGTCATTGGAGATAATCTGGAGGAGAAGGGATTTGTGTACACAGAAGATCGCTGCCGAGTCAAAGTGAAAACACTTCCACAGCAATATATCAAAGTGGCAGCTCTTGAGACGAGAAAAATAAATTCGGTCCTTTGTAAACGCCCCTCAGCAAATTATTCTTTATTTGGTCGGCTGTGAAACCAAACCCGACTAAATAAACAACTCACTCTCATGGCAGTTTGTGAAATAGTCACGAAATTTAATCTATTTAATTCGTGTACATAGACATGAATATACTCTTTTTTTTCGTGACGCTCAGCACGACTTTCAACATCAGATTTTTCATGCTTTTTCCTACAAATGTCCAGCAACACGTGATGCACGTGTCAGTTTCCGCTCCAGTCTTTTCAAAATAAAACTACTTAGGCTTTAGGAATAGATGACTTGGTTAGGCTTAGGCAACAAACTAGTTGGTTAGGTGTAAGAAAAGATCGCGGGTTTGGTTTAAATAACACCGGAAGCGGCGTAACTTAAGTATGGAAGTTACAAAAACTACTTAGTTAGGTTTAGGATAAGACGGTGGTTTGGGTTAAAATAACTCCGGAAGTGCTGTAACTTAAGTACGGAAGTTACGTGACAAATAAATCAACGTTGACTTGTGGTTTCACACGGGACATGAACAGCGGTCTCCTGGTGGTGAAAGTCCGGTGAAAACTTAAGGTTGTGTACACAAAGTCAACTACACATACAGGATGCGTGCTCATCCTTTGCTCCCGTCCTCCATCCCATATGGAGTTTCGCTGTGTTTCTACTACAGCGCCTGACTTCTGCTTCTGTCGTAATTTCTACGTCGCTAGAGGTCGGTGTCGTCTTCTTTTATTCCTTCTTTCAGTGATCGATCATGTGAATCGTTGATAAAACATACTAGTGGCTGTATCAGGCTGCTTCTGACCTACATCTATGAGGCTGATAACACCGATAACACCCATTTAATGATCTGACAACAGTCCAACCAGCAGCCGGTTAGAACATTGTTTTTTATTCCGGTTCTCCTCTTCTTCTCTTTTGTAACACTCGAGTGTTCACATCATCATGCGGTCACCGTGTGCCAAGTTACAAACAGTCCAATAAAACACAAATACTCCTCTTCATCGATCGCAGTCACGATTCACAAGGCGGGTTTTGGCGTTTGACGACCAGCAGCGAATGAAACTCCAGCTGCCGTGTTTGGAGCAGCTGCTGATCAGAAGTGCTGCTCCGAGAGACATTTCACTTTTCACTCTTGATGCAAAACAAATGAATGTCGCGTCCGTCCCGGCAGGCCCAGCGTGGCGAACACTCACACAAAAAAATGAATCCTTCCCAAGCTCCAGAGGATGGCGCCGAGGCCGACTGCTGCCAGGAGACTCTTCAACTTCAACCTCAGCATGCTTTCCCTTTTTTTTTTCCTCTTTTCTGTCTTCTATTTTTTTTTTATCATCACCAGATCCAAGATGTCAGCCCGGAGTGGAGTGGAGAGGAGTGGTGCGTAGCCTCAGAAGCCACCGCCGGGCCCCAAGCGAGCTACCGCAGCCTCCCCCCCCCGCTCTTCCTTACATTTTATCTCGTGCTCTTTAATTGACTCTCAGTGTGACGAAGGAACGGCGAGGGATGGAGCTGAGAGGGAAGTGATGTTCCTAGATGTGGAAGACAGTTGTGGGAGGGCTGTGATGAAAAAATAATGATGCTAGTTACATTCTATTACAAAAAATACGGAAGACGGCAATGAAGTCCCCCTGATACAGTTTCTCCTTAATATCACCATCATCGAGTGCTGCTGCCGCCGCTAGGAATTCTGGGACATCACACAGTTGGTGCGGATGTGCTCACAGTGTGTGTTAATTGATGCTGCTTTTAATGTATTTTTTATATCACATTTCACCTCATTATGGATTTTATTTCTTGGTTCTCGGGCTGTGGAGCTCGTTAACACTGCGTTAATGTACTTCGTAATGGTTGCAATATTATTATTGCTGTTATTATGTATGAACACATGTATATTAACATGCAAATACGCACTCATGTATATATATTCTGAAGGGTTTATTGATAATTAGATTAATGAAGTCTTTGGTCCAGAGAAAAATACATGAAACTCTCCAACACATTGCCATTAAAATATACTTTAATTCTAATAAACTGACTGATTGATTTGAATTTATTGATCACATTCCTGCTCTTCAGAGGATGAACCAATTTAATGTTAATGACACTCTGAACTTAAACATTATTACATTTGTCATATACATACATGAAATTTGACCTCTGCATGTAACCCATCCTAACCCTGAGCTACATCCACCTCTAGCACCACCATCAGGACAAATTTAACATGTTTAACTATTATCTTCTGTCTAAGAACTAAAGACTAAAAAACGAAGTCTGATTGTATAGAACTTTATGAGAAAATGAGCCTACTTCTCTCTTGATTTATTACCTCAGTAAACATTGTAAACATGAGTTTATGGTCTCAATCTCTAGTTTCAAGTCTTCTTCAATACAGCATGATGTTCATTTAGTAAATTATGGTCCCATTTAGAGTCAGATAGACCATAAAGTAGGGGATGCTTTAGGGCGGGGCTTCCTCGTGATTGACAGGTCTGGTTCAGGAGTTGTCTGTGTTTTTGTCTTACAACTTTAACTGTATTTTCAGTTCATCAAAATTAATAAAAATATTTTATTCAGCGTTCGGTTGTTCTTAGCTCCAACCTCTCGTGTCACTTCTGGTTGCAAAAAAACAAGATGGAGACGGCCAAAAACCAAGATGGCGATGACCAAAAAGGTACTGACGGATAAATATAATGTGCAAGATGTAAATATTTTGTATTATACTAGTACTTTGTACCCACAAATAAAAGATTATTGTGCATGATTCGTGCCCCTGAATATAAGATATGCCACTCTGCAGGCTTCTGTGTCAAAGCGCTGGAACCTCATTTATTTATATCCATCATTTAACCTGGTCAGTTCAACTGAATCGGAGCAATTTATCTATTTATCTGTGAGGAAATAAGATTCATCGCAGAACACAAACTCAGCATGTAACATCTAAAAGGTGCAGCAGGAAGACACATTTCCTTTCAAAACACGGTGAAAGTCACATCTGAGACAAAGGAAAGTAAAAGTCCATCAGTGTTAATATCAAAGCAGCAGGAACGCAGCTCCAAACTCAATTTAAAATCTGCACTAAATAAAGCAACGAGAGCTCCTCGCTGAGTCTGACACAGTTTCATCAGGTTCAGATTAGATGAAACTTTATTGATCCCCGCAGGGAGACGGTGTCACTGCAGCAGGAAAATAAGAAAAGGCGAAAATTGAATATAATTAGAAATATGGTAAATGAAAATCCAGTGTGTTCAGGACAAAGGAAGAACGAATGAATAACAGAAAAGGACAAACAAAAAAAAACTATACAGAGGAGAAGCAATAAGAAAGTCTCAGTGCTCAGCAGCGGGACAAGGTAACTCTATTTGTACAACACATTTCATACATGGGTTAATTCAAACTGCTGCACGAAAGATATTGAGACTAAAACTATGAAATGTCAGAACAAAAAGAAAGACTAATAAAAAAACATGCAATGGTACAAATGTCAAATAATAAAATTACAGTGGACAAAAAAAAAAAATCACATTATTTTTGCAAAATCCTGCAGAAAATCTTTTTCTTACAAAGTATGTTCTTATTTTGTGTTAATGATTTTGCTATACCGTTTATATTAAGATATCTTTGGTATGCCTTAACTATCTGTGAGTGTATTAGATAATTGAGCAAGACTGCTTTATGACAATATTGGATATTTACATGTTTTTTGCAAAAAGGGGACATATTGCATTGAAGCAGCAATTTAGTAATTCAATAAGGTTGATTTAGTTGTGAGGAGTCAAAATAAACTAGTGTGTTTGTTCATAGCAATGAAGGAATACAGTGTGGCTTATTGATGTGTTATATCAGGCTTTCGATAAGAACATTATACCAGTATAACCAGTATAATAAGACAAAAACATTTCACTGGATGGGAAGCATGCATCACTCACACCTCCTCCATCGTCTCCTTCAGCACATCTTTGAAATGTGGAATATGGCAGCTGTTCAGCTACCAGACTGAAAGTGTTGCCAGTGGCTCTCTCTCTCTCTCTCTCTCTCTCCATCTCCAAATCTATTCTCTCTTTCTCTTTGTGTTTTTTCCCCCCCCTCACTTTTCTCTTCCTCCATCCCTCCCTCTTCACTCTCTCTCTGAAGGCCCACCCTGTAGTTTTGCTGAATAGGCAGATCATGAATCGAGCGGCGTTGTAGAGGCGGCTGTTTCCACGGCGCGCTTTATCAAAGTCAACCCGGTGTATTAAACACAGCGCTGAGGCCACGAGGAGAGAAGAGAAAGAAAAAAAAAAAAAGCACTCAGGGATCTCTCCTCCGCCTCCTCCACACTGAAATTAGGACACGGCTTCGCTGGTCGCCGGGGGTTACCAGGAGAACCGGGAGCATCCTGTCCTGTGAGGAGAACAGGAAGAAGACTATGCAGGTTCTGCTGCAGGCACATCAGAGATTTGTGGAGTCTAGAGGGTGAAGCAGGAGTCAAAATGTCTTCCCATCTCGCACGGTCCCGTTTTAATTCCTCTCTTATTTCTTTGGATAGCGACTCAAAGGAGTAAATCCCAGATACAAGCAATCAAATTAACTTTCAGAGTTTGGATATGTGAAGGAGCTCAGGTCTTCACGGGTCCCTGATTTGAAAAAGCTTTTAAGGGTCTATTATGTAAACTGGACTTTCTGCATTACGTTTATGATTTTAAACCTTACAACAAATAAAACTGAAGGAGCTACTCTATGATCGACTAGTAACGTCAAATCCACCTATATTAAAATTAATTTAGAATTACCTATGTTAAAAATGCTGGTATAACAGGGACCTTCCTCCAGATCCTGTTTCAATCATTATTTCCTATAGTGAGTATCAACCTTGTAGTAAATCAATAACATTCAGAGCTGTTTAAATCACTGTCAGTCATGGAAATGCTTCTCCTCTGCACCTGTAGCTCTTGACAGTTTGTGGTGAAGCCTTTTAGTCTGGGTTTCACTTTCTGGCCTTGGACCACACAGATTGTTTGCAGTATTGTTTACAGTAGCAGCGGTGGTGTTGCACCCCCCATGTACCTCCTTGTCAACACCTAAAATATCAACATCCTGCAGGCTGAAAGCCTCGGGTGTCCCTGAGATTTTTCAGTGAGTGAGATGAACAATAATCAAATAGATGTCTTCTAGAAAACAAAAACTTCAGGGAGGATTTCTGCATTTTCTTCTTAAGCACAGTTAAGTTAAAAAAGTCAGGACAAGAAAATACTTAATTTTAATTACAGCATGCAGATTGTTTATTAAAAATGGACAGGCTCACACAAAAGAGAATACAAATATAATAGACCATCCTCAGTTCTGATGACAGTGAAACAGCACCAGGAAATATATAATTAGAGGAAAATAATTAGAGGGAATCATAGGCCAACAAACAATTATCCCTCTGGAAGAAGGGGCCAGAAAAACTGGTGCAACCTTGGTAACCTGAGCTGCCATCTAAATTCTGTCACCTGGTCTCTGCTTTGTTTACCGCCTCATTTTTTTCACAGTACATTTTTAGTTGACAGGCTGCATTATGATATGAAAACTGCTCGTTTTACAGCTGCAGAAAGCTGTGTGGTGTTCTATAAAGGAGCCGCTGTTTAAGGATGTATTTAAGAATATTCATTATGTTCATTTTGACTCTACAAGGCAGGTACACAAGATGGATTATGACAATAGTAGCAGTACTAGTAGTGGTAGAGTAGCAGCAACAGTAGTAGTAGAAAAGATAGTAGTGGTAGTAGTAGTAGTAGAAATACTTGTCGGAGCAGTACAGCAGGAGTATAAGTAGTAACAGTAGTTGTGTCAGTGAAGCCGCGACCACGGCTCTGAAATATGAGTAAGTTACAATCTTTGGCCCCGACCACGGCTCTGAAATATCAGTAAGTTAGAATCTATGGCCCCAACCACGGCTCTGAAATATGAGTAAGTTACAATCTTTGGCCCCGACCACGGCTCTGAAATATCAGTAAGTTACAATCTATGGCCCCGACCATGGCTCTGAAATATGAGTAAGTTACAATCTATGGCCCCGACCAAGGCTCTGAAATATCAGTAAGTTACAATCTATGGCCCCGACCAAGGCTCTGAAATATCAGTAAGTTACAATCTATGGCCCCGACCATGGCTCTGAAATATGAGTAAGTTACAATCTTTGGCCCAGACCATGACTCTGAAATATCAGTAAGTTACAATCTATGGCCCCGACCAAGGCTCTGAAATATCAGTAAGTTACAATCTATGGCCCCGACCACGGCTCTGAAATATGAGTAAGTTACAATCTATGGCCCCGACCATGGCTCTGAAATATCAGTAAGTTAGAATCTATGGCCCCGACCATGGCTCTGAAATATGAGTAAGTTACAATCTTTGGCCCAGACCATGACTCTGAAATATCAGTAAGTTACAATCTATGGCCCCGACCAAGGCTCTGAAATATCAGTAAGTTAGAATATTTGGCCCCGACCACGGCTCTGAAATATCAGTAAGTTAGACTCTACGGCCTCGACCACGGCTCTGAAATATCATCAGCTAACTGAGCTGTGTATTGTAAATCCTTGGTGCTGTCCGTGGTGCTGAAGTAGCAGACAGATTTGTAATTGCAGCCTTTTCTCTGAATCTTTTTCACAGTTTCTGTGTTTTAGTGTTTTTAGCTGACTTAGACCAGAGAATATTCGGTTAAGAAAGATTCTCACTGTTCTCCGTGAAGTTTGCAGGAAGTAAGGTAATGTAGCCACGGTGCGTTTTATGTGGAGTGAACTCTGTGCCGGACTCCATTTAAAAAAAATAGCCTTTTAAAAGCTACATTGCTTGTCAGCAAATGGTCATATGGTAACTATAGAGGGAGGCAATGTGTGCTCTGTTTAATTAGGCATGCAGTTAACACACCAGTCATAATGTTGTTTTAATGAAAACTCAACTGGCGTTTGCTACTGGTGTTTTTCACCGAAGGGAATAACGGGAGTAACAAGCAAACCAGCTTTAACATTTTATTTTTAAATAAGTGACATGCGGTGGATCTTATTAATGCCGATGTGAAGCGGTTCATGCTGATTTAGAAAAGTAACTGATGAATATTTAATGACTCTTTAAAGTGTTAAATTTAAGAAGAGAATTTGGTGAAATTGTGTTTGATTTGATCAGAGCATCCTCAGGTGGAGAGGTCGTCCACTTCAGGTCTGTTGTTGCCACGACAACCTCTCCATTTCCTGCCGAGCCCTCTGATCTTTTTACCTTCTTAGTGTGTATCCATACATCCGCCTTTACTCTGTCTCTCTTTATAATAACATTATTAATAATAAAATAATAGACTTTCATTTCTGGCACACTTCAAACGCGCAGTTGACAAAGTGCTTCAACAATCAAATACATTCAAACATCAAAGCGGAAGTAAATTAAAAAGTAAAGGAAGAAGACAGCGGGAGATACACGGATAGAGACAGAGGGTAAAAATAATATATTTGTAAAAATAATAGGATAAAAGCCATCACATAAAAGGCAGTCTATAAAAATAGGTTTTAAGAAGAGATATAACAGAGTATACTTTCACCTCGCTTCCTTTCTCTCTCTCTCTTTGTGTTCTCCCTGTCGCCCTCTCTCTCATCTGCCTCCCGCTGCAGTGGAGATGAAGTGTTGCTCTTGTTTTAATTATGCAGAGGAGGCTGCAGAGCAGGACAGGACATGTTTCAGTGTCGTCGCCAATTAAGCGGCGTCACCCAGTCGTGGAGCTGGAAGCGAGGAAGAGGAAGAGGAATGAAAGAGAGAGTTAAAGGAAATGACAGAGAGAAGAGAGAGAACCTGAGAAATGAAATGAATTCAATGCATGAGAGTCTTTTTCTTATTTTCCACGCAAATGGAGACGCTTCTCACGTAGGGACATGCAGTCTAAACTCTCACTTCAGTGTACTGACAGCAGCAGTAGGAACAGCACTACAACCACAAGCAACAGCACAATACTAGCTGCAGCAGTTGTAAAAGTAGCAGTAGTACAGTGCTAAATAGTGGTAATGGCAGCAGTAACAGAAGCAGTAGGATAATAGCAGTAGTACTAGTAGTAGTAACAGTGGTTGCAGTAGATTGCCAACAGATGTATTAGTAGGAGAAGTAATGGTAGAGGTAGTATGAGCAGTAACAGTAGATGCAGTAGTAGTAGTAGTAATAGTAACAGTGGTTGCAGTAGATTGGCAACAGATGTAGTTGCAGTAACAGTACTAGTTGTATGAGTGATAGCAGTAGAAGCAGTACTAGTTGTATGAGCAGTAGCAGTAGTAACAGTAGTAGTAGTAGTACCAGTACCAGTTGTATGAGCAGTAGTAACAGTAGTAGTACAAGCTGTATGAGCAGTAGCAGTGGTAACAATACTAGTTGTATGAGCAGTAGCAGTAGTAACAGTAGTAGTAGTAGTAGTACCAGAATCGGTTATATGAGCAGTAGCAGCAGTAACAGTAACAGTAGTAGTAGTAGTAGTAGTAGTAGTACCAGTACCAGTTGTATGAGCAGTAGGCAATAGTAACAGTAGTAGTAATAACAGTACTAGATGTATGAGCAGTAACAGTAGTAGTAGTAGTACTAGTACCAGCAGTAGCAGTAGTTACAGTAGGAGTATAAGTACAAGTAGCAGAAGTGGTAAGAGTAGTAATAGCAGCAGTAACAGTGGCAGTAGTAGTCCTAGTAGTCCCAGAGGTAGGAGTAGTAGTTCCAGTAGTAGTAGTAGTAGTAGTAGCAGCAGTGCCTGTGGCAGTAGTACTTACAGTAGTAGCAGCAGTAGTTCCAGTAGTAGCAGTAGTAGTTCCAGTAGTAGCAGCAGTAGTTACAGTAGTAGCAGCAGTAGTTCCAGTAGTAGTTCCAGTAGTAGCAGCAGTAGTTACAGCAGTAGTTCCAGTAGTAGCAGTAGTAGTTCCAGTAGTAGCAGTAGTAGTTCCAGTAGTAGCAGCAGTAGTTCCAGTAGTAGCAGTAGTAGTTCCAGTAGTAGCAGTAGTAGTTACAGTAGTAGCAGTAGTAGTTACAGTAGTAGCAGTAGTAGTTCCAGTAGTAGCAGCAGTAGTTACAGTAGTAGTTCCAGTAGTAGCAGTAGTAGTTCCAGCAGTAGCAGTAGTAGTTACAGTAGTAGCAGTAGTAGTTACAGTAGTAGCAGCAGTAGTTACAGTAGTAGTTCCAGTAGTAGCAGTAGTAGTTACAGTAGTAGTTCCAGTAGTAGCAGCAGTAGTTCCAGTAGTAGCAGAAGTAGTTCCAGTAGCAGCTCCAGTAGTAGCAGTAGTAGTTCCAGTAGTAGCAGTAGTAGTTCCAGTAGTAGCAGTAGTAGTTCCAGTAGTAGCAGTAGTAGTTCCAGTAGTAGCAGTAGTAGTTCCAGTAGTAGCAGTAGTAGTTCCAGTAGTAGCAGTAGTAGTTCCAGTAGTAGCAGTAGTAGTTCCAGTAGTAGCAGTAGTAGTTCCAGTAGTAGCAGTAGTAGTTCCAGTAGTAGCAGTAGTAGTTACAGTAGTAGCAGCAGTAGCAGCAGTAGCAGCAGTAGTTACAGTAGTAGTTCGGTAGTAGCAGTAGTAGTTCCAGTAGTAGTAGTAGTAGTAGCAGCAGTGCCTGTAGCAGTAGTACTTACAGTAGTAGCAGCAGTAGTTCCAGTAGTAGCAGTAGTAGTAGCAGTAGTAGTTACAGTAGTAGCAGCAGTAGTTACAGTAGTAGCAGTAGTAGTTCCAGTAGTAGCAGTAGTAGTTCCAGTAGTAGCAGTAGTAGTTCCAGTAGTAGCAGTAGTAGTTCCAGTAGTAGCAGTAGTAGTTCCAGTAGTAGCAGTAGTAGTTCCAGTAGTAGCAGCAGTAGTTCCAGTAGTAGCAGTAGTAGTTCCAGTAGTAGCAGTAGTAGTTCCAGTAGTAGCAGTAGTAGTTACAGTAGTAGTTACAGTAGTAGTTACAGTAGTAGTTACAGTAGTAGCAGTAGTAGTTCCAGCAGTAGCAGTAGCAGTTCCAGTAGTAGCAGTAGTAGTGTGAATAGGACAGACTAAATGAGCCTTAGTGTGTGTATAAGAGAGTCTTCTTTAAATCTTCAGGTGGAGAGACTCCTCACTCAGACAGACTAACTCCACACAGTCCAAACTCTCCTTCTCTCTCCTCCGTATTGATCAAAAGCACATGGACTCCGTGGGCATTGATTTGCATTGCATATTCACCAGCTTCCCCCCCGATATTCGGCTCTATTGTGGCTTTAAAGTGTCAGGCTGAGACACGGCTGGATAAAGAGCGAGCAGAGCACGGCGCAGCGGCAGGTAATTACCACTCCTCCATCGATAACCATTCTAATAGACTTCCAACCGGCTATTTACATTAGGGAGGTGGTCCTCTTACCGTATTGACTTTCATAAAATATATGTGTGGTAGGCTACATTAAAATCAATAAAGCCATTTAAAGAGCATTATCATTAAGAGGCGACTGTGTGTTACGTGTGTGTGTGTGTGTGTGTGTGTGTGTGTGTGTGTGAAGGCTGGAGGAGGTGGCAATCTACCGCGGTATGATGCCTTAAACCAACATCATTTACTGCATGACTGCACCATCAGTCTGTCTGCCCCACACACTCTCTTTCTTGCTATACATCTCTCTATAGTTCCCTTTCAGCTGGCTGTGCAGGCCTCACATGTAAAACCATCTGTCTGAGAGCGTATAGGGGAAGTGCAGCGGGGAAAAAGTGAATATAAGATTAAAGAAAGTGCAGTACAGCAGACTGTGGAGGTAATGTCAGAGCAGATGCTGGTTCCACTAGTATTTCTCAACACTGTAAATTCCCATTTCAAAGATTTCTTTTTTTAACAATATTCTTTATGTCCGTCTTAGTGGTATTTTCTTTTTAATTTATAAGGGACATATGGGTGCTCTACAGTTGTAGCGTCGGCCCATTTGACCACGGAGATGAGAGCGACGGCCGGCTCGACCGCACGTTACCGCCATACGATAATGTTTCCTGCTAACTTTTTCACACTTTTTTTCTGATATTTTGCAGACATTTTTCTGCCTTTTTTCTAACAGACTTGTTTTCGGAAATATTTCAGACTTTTATTCAGACATATATCGGCTTTTTTTCGGACGTATTTTGGACTTTTGTTAGAACATATTTCAGCCTTTTTTTTAGATTTTTTTCTGACTTTTTTCAGCCTTTGTTCTGACTTATTTTCGGACATATTTTTGCCTTTTTTAGAAGTTAGCATGCAGCTTTAGCCGTGATGTCTAGCTCTGCTTTTCTTGCAATGTGTGAAACCCAAAGTGTTTTCATCCTTTACTGGATGTGTAGTGTTTACCACTTTGGATTTAACATGTGAGGATGCAGGTCGTATCCACGACGACCCTCCAACGTTTTATACTTTCTCGTTTCGGCTCGCTGCGGTTTGTTTTGGTTGACGGATACAGAACAGATATGACGTCACGTTACTCAGACTACAACAATAAAAGTGGTAACTTCCTTCTACCTCCACATAGACTCAAATTAAACAAATATATCGATTCTGGCATTAAAAAAAATCAATACATTTTTTTCTAACCCCTTAAAGAAATACAGAAGTCTTCCAGCTAACTGCTAGATGAAAATGCAATAGGTTTGGGAGATATGTTGAAATTTTCCAACCGGCCACCGTCAACCTAACAACCAGAGGTTGCCGATGTATTTGCGCAGGTGGCATGCGGCGCTCTTTTAGTCTAATAAAGAAACGAAAGTAGGAGCCGTTCTTCCTCAAAGATCTTAGGGTAAGCACAGACACCCTCCAACAGAACACGTAGACACAGATAAAGTATCCATGATCGTATTCCTTTGGTCGATGCACCACTCGACCTGTCGATCGTGCAAAACTTCCTCACTCGCTTTTGAGAAAGATCACAAGATACTTTTCCTCCTTTACTCGGAACAACAACTTCCTTCCTTGAGGTCATATATTCTTTGTACATTCAGGTACCTTTGAAAAAACACTTCAAAACCCTCAAAAGCCTTTCCATACCCTTAGGAACCTTGTAAACATTTTCAATTCATTTGGAATATTTGAGAGTCTTGAAGAGCCGTAATGCAACTCCAGGAACTCTCAGGAACGTTAGACCATTATCTTTCAGGGTCTTCGCAAACCCTTCAGATCCTTCATAAGACGGAGGCCTACAGAAAGGTCCAAAAGCAAACACAGCCTTCAGGATCTCTCGGGGGAAAGCTACAAAAAAAAAACAGCACAAGCAATTACATAGATGAGTTTCCACGTGCACGACTCTAGAAACATGGATAAAGCTGAACGCATCATTTTTATTTTGATGAAAATATGAATATTAGATATATTTTGATAAACTAATGGAGACAAGGAGAGAAAAACAAACAATAAAAATAATACTAGAAAGGATTATTCTGTTAATCCTTCAATCACAACAGAGAACTTGGATAAAACCTACTATGATATTGAATTTTGTCATTTTTACATATTGTCCTATTAAGACACACATTTTAACTTAACCTTGACCTTAACGCTGATAACAAGTCTTGAAGAAGTAGCTCTGCACCATTATGGCCAAAATGATAATGACAATATTGAGATCACAATCATTCATTTATTTTAGGAACAACATAGTACTTATTGCACTTTCACATTTAAATAAACAGAGCATTGCTTTCACTCTCACGTTGTGCTACATTCCTGCTAATGTACAAATCTTTGCATCAAAATCAGACTGGTCCTTATTCACAGAGCATCTCGTAGAAGCAAAATAAACCAAAACTTTTTGCCAAAACTTAAATCAACAGAGCACTGCTGTAACTCTCACATTGTGCTACATTCCTGCTAATTAACACATCTTTGCATTAAAATAACACTTAAAAATAGTATGTATATTACACATAAGTCTTCGAGAAGTGGGGACTTGGAATATGCTTCAAAAATACTTATCTTATTGGCCTTAACTGTCATTGGTTTTATTTATTTTTTTAATTTTTTTTTTTTTAATTCTGTTATTGCTATTTGATTTTAGTTATTTCTGCATTTATCGTATGCACCTCAGCAATATTGCAAATGAGATTTCTCCTGCAATGTGTTTTCCGAGGTTTTAAATATAATAAAAAAGTCCTCAGTCTGAAAGACTCAAACCGGTCCTCAGAAAGATGGAAGCACAAGAGCACACACAGAGATAAATGAAGATAGTAGTGGATTAGGGATTATGTGAAATGTTCCTTCTGCTTATTGTTTATCTGCTGGTTTTATAAAATGCAGAACCTGACCTGACGTGACCCCCCCCCCCTCCCTCTGGTGGAGGTACTCGGCTTCATGAACAGCTGCTTGTGCTTCTAACCTTTATTTAAATATAGTACTATATTATAATAATGGACATGAGTATTTCCGTGCAGTATTTTGTACAGTACTGTGTAGTATCGCTGGCTCCTGTGGTTCTCCCCATCATCGTATGCGTACACAGACTCAGTGCGACCTGTCAGTGTGATCTATGTGCCGAGGTATCAGAGGGGCTCAGCTGCAGTACTGATGCAGGACTCTATATAACCCCCCCCACCCTCCACCCTCCACCCTCCACCCATCTCTCCGTCTCATTTGACACTGAATTAACTCCCACCTGAGCTTCCGCCACTCCCATCATGCATCAGCCCGCCACCTGAGTCCCCCCCCTCGCTCTCACGCTCACCTTACAGCATCATCATCAGTCTTCCTCGCCGCTTCCTGCTACAGTGAAACACACACATCCTCGACGACCCCGATCCACCGCGGCGACAGTAACGGGGGTGATGATAACGGATTGAATTTATTCACTGGCCTCTGCTGAGACTGACTGACTGACTGGCTGACTGGATTGGTTTTCAAAAGGAACCTGCCGGAAGTGATAGAGATGCAGCTTGAATTTAATACAGACAGTGTTGGTGCCTTATAAATAACCAGTATAAGCCATACGAACGCTCTACTGGTGTCGTTCTCACAGCTTTGTTAGTACAGATTCAGACAGCGCTAAGATTATAAATTGTGATCTAACTTAAGGATTTAAAATGTTGTAAGTTAGACAGCTTTATGCGATTTTCTTGTTCCTAAACATGACATTGAAATGCAATAAACACAAAATTGTGTCCACCTTGTTTAAAGTTACTACAAGGAACTTTAATTTTGTGTTGATTTTGGCTCCCCCTGTGGAGAGAAGTGGTAGTGTTTCCACCGCGTTGTGTCCTAAAGATCTGCAACTGCCAGACTCCCTTCACAAAACCTCTAATTTTACTGTTGCATGGTCTGACATTCTACGCCGATCAGTTCTGATTGTGGTTCTCCCGTGCCTCCCTTCCCTCCAGTGTTGAGCTCCAGGTCCTGCAGCCACAGATGGACCACCGTGTCTTTGGCCGGTCCCATCTGGATCAGCGAGGACCTGCGGAGCAACGAGGCGAAGCTCTGCTCCTGGCCGGAGGAGGAACCACCATTAAATTATGAGATTTCATCGCCCGGCAGCAGGTCGAAGGCGGCAGCGGATCGGGATCTGTCTGCGCTGGACTGGTCGCTGCCAGAGGCCGTGCTGGAGTCTGAGCTGAAGGAGTTTCTGGTATGCCGTAAATCGTTATGTCTGATTTCGTGGGGGAATCGGACCCGGTGGCACCGATGACAAGCATCTTCACGGTGATGGTCTCGAAAGCTTAAAGCTGTACTCCAGAGAATGAGCATTACATTTTCATTAAGTTGGGAGGCAGCTTACAAAAAAAAAGGTCAAATTCGAGGCAGCAGGGGTCGAGATATCCTGACTTTTAGCCCTCAAGCTCCACTGGATCCTACACGTCCCATAATGCAACTTGATAGCATCTTAAAACACCACTTGATGAATCCCATAAATGTCTTAATGTAATGGTATTATACTTTGTTAACATGCACCTAATATACCTTAAATTAAGTGATAAGGTAAGATAAAGAAAGTAAGATTCATCTTAAAACATATTTTCCTCCTCCAGTAAGGCAGAATAAGGTGGATTAATCCTGGTTTAACCTCCTCATCCTTGCTGGACTCACCATGCTGGAAGGTCAAGCACCGTTCAAACTCGCACAACTTTATTTTAAATTGCGGTGGATCCAAAAGTTTACAAAGATATCAAATATGTCAGGCTGAAGTTTTGGGGGAAAAGTGTACAAAATGATGCACACAACATCTACAATGTTGTATATAAATAAAAGAATATGTGCGAGGATTTGATGAATCATTAAGCTTGAGAATAAGCAGACAGAGCAGATATTTATAATGTTTTATAACTTTAAATGTTTATTATGACGGAGACATTTAAGGGAAAAAAGAAAACGCAGGGTTCAGGAGGTTAAACCACAGATCGAATTGTCACAATCACGAAGCGACCTCGTTATCGCCATGCCCTCCACATTACCCGTCAACCCGTCAGCCGGCAGTCGGAACATGCTCTGGGTCTCGTTAGGCCCGGAGCCCGGAGCTTCATTCATTATCTAATTGGTTGCCGGGAACCTGGATCCCTGCAGGGACCTGATCTCGGCTTCCTCGTCCTCCGGGCGTGGGCTGTCGGTTCATCCGCCGCTCTGTGTGTCAAAGTGTCACAAACAATGCCTCCACTCTGTCCTTCTTATTGTGTAACAGGCAATTATCAGTGTAAACCAGGGCTGATTATTCCAGTCTGTTGTGGCAGTCGTAGTCTAAACGCTTTCACTGTGTGGCCTTCGCTGGAAAAACCTGCCTGTTAACTGTTAATAGGCTAATTACAACTCTGCAACGAGTCAGGTCTGAGCCATATTAGAGGCAGAGCTGCTAGTTTCACTCTCAGAGAATAAAATCAGTCAGCAAACATTCTGCCAGCGTTTATTATTATGATGGTAAATACAGCTGACTGTGGATTAACGGCTCCTTTTCAAAGTGGCGGCGACGACAGGAAGGGCATGACAACAAACAAGATGGCTGGACAGAAGCTGGTGAGTCATGAATAAAGTTCTACTGCAGAGAGAGAGAGAGAGGAAATGTTAGGTCTGCAACATCAGTTTGGTCCGCTAACAATAAAATGCATCTGGAGATCTCCGGGGCTCTGCAGAAGTTTACTTGGGTCGGTAGGATCTCTAGCTCTTTTTCCTCATCGCATCTCTGCACATAGCAGCCGTTAACCAACCGTTCACTCGTGCTACACAGACGTAGACATTAAAAAAACAAAAGTGTAGACCAGTAAACAAGATGGACATCCGAGAGTATTTAAAACCTTTGTGCTTCAAATATAAACAGGATTTTTCCCTTTCCAACTCTCGACAAAACTCCGATGGGTGTCTTCAGGGAAAACACTATTTTCTAACAAGCGTTGCACGACTTCTGTCATTTGTAACAGCAGCGGCATTATGTCGATGTGGTGGCGCTGGATCCTAATCAGCACAGTGAACCAAAGAGGAAGAAAAGAGTTGTACAGTTTTGGCCGGACGGCTGCAAAAGCGGGAGCCAAACCTTTAAAAGTCTGTCACTGACTGACTGGCTAGTGATGAAATTACACCATCGGTTAACGCACCTTCAAAATGAATAGAAGCCACAGTGTTTCCGCCACCACAGCGAAAAATAAATGAAATAAAAATAATTTAAGCAAACAAAACATAAACAAGGAAAGCCGACCTGCCATTTGATGTTTTAATATAGTTTTATATCACCAGCTGGTGTAATCGCCGTCCTAACGCCAGTGTGCGTCTGTTTACACCGGTGAAATGTAAGAAACTATTTCATTTTTTAAATATTTAATCAACTTTTTTCCCACTTCATCAAATACAAAAGTTGAAACGGATGTCTGTAGAACACGATTAAAGCAATTTATTTAAATTAGGATGTAAAAAAATCTAATTAAACAAGGAGAGGCTGTCTCATAAAGTGTCTCATAAAGTGTCCTTTGGGAGAAGATTAATAAAAATACAGGAGATCTACCTTTGTGTAAACAATATTTTGCCAGTAGAATCAAATTATTTCAAAAGATATTTAGTATTTGTGGTCATGTTCTCAGTCATTTGATGTGCTACTTCAGTACACTTAAGGAACAGATATTACTGGGACAACTACAGAAAATTACAGATGGAAATTTAATATCAAGGGATTCACATTTTTTTTCATAAAATACACCTGATATGTGAAGTCCTAAAATATGTTGCATGTAAAAAGTGTTAACACCTCCGCCTCATTCTGAGCCAGGAAAAAAACCCGTTACATGATAAAAGATTATAATTCTAGTTATTATATTAGCATTTATATACTTTGCATCGAGTCTTTGTACTTGTCACTTCCCAGAGGGATGCATCAAGTTGAGTGTAGCAGAGATCGGGGAGTGATGATAACAGTCTGACAGTTTCTCCTGAGGAGGAGCACACAAGTTAGAGAAGCTTTGGCAACAACACGACGAGTCTCCAGCCATGACAGCAGCTCCGTGAGGCTCCGTTTAGACACACCGTGACGATGCTAACATGCCGATATGGAGCAGGTATTAGTTGGAAGTTGTTTCCCTGAACCAGGCTTCTCTCCATCCAGGAGGAGTTTGTGTCATTGAGGAGGTTAAAGATGTCAGATAATTCCAGAATAGATGTGAATTTTCCTGATGAGCTGTGAATTTTCATGGTTTCTTGAGTTGCTGATAGTTTCTTTGTTGAATTATTAAGCGCTCTGTATCTGATCTGTGATCTGTGAGGACGGAGAGTGACCGGCAACACGGAGCGGGACGGCTCAGACACCTTCAGGGATGGATGACTTCACTCTGAGCAGCGAGCTGACCGCCCCGCCTCCGCTCCATCACACACACACACACACACACACACTCACACACACACACACTGGTTTGAGCTGTGAACCGGGGCGTCCATCTTGGCCGGTCGTCTCACCGCAGGCCTGCAGAGAGAGAAGCGTCCTTCCGACAGCAAAGGTTAATAATTCTGCACCTGACTCTGCGGGACCCGTCTCGCCGCTACAGCTATGATTTAATCAAACGGAAAGAGAGGTGAGGCCCGACGCTGCGCTGCCAGCCGGCCGGCCCGAACAAATCACACACACTCAGAGTCCGAAATAACAGAGAGACGGTCAGGAGGGACGGACGGAGAGGACGGAAAGATATGAAGAAAATAAATTGGATGCAGAGGAAGACGGTGACTAAGTTTAAGAGTATTGTACACCAGTCCAGTAGAGAGGTTTATTTACACTTTTCCTACATTATACTTTAACTTCACTACAGTTATTGGTTGCTTTCCTATACTTTTGACACAACATATATTAAATTTGGCTGTTTGGAAATCCTCATAAAAATAGAAAATCTCCTGATTTTCATTCATGCATCAGTAGCTGAGTGTTTTTCTTGACAATGAGCCCTGTGATTTTTGATATTTGAGTACAATACTTCTATGCACACATTTGTGTAATGTACTGATTTATCAGTTAGTATACAAAAAATACATGTAGGCCTATTTAACTGAAGTCAGACATCATGTGACAACCATCACTACAAACATGGCGACACAAAACGTGACACTGACACGCTTTCTTCCAGTGGACAGGTGGGTCTATAGCCCCGTTTCCACCGCAGGAACTTTCCCCAAGAACTAAGAACCTTTTGAGGAACTCATTGCATTTCGACCGCAGGGATCAGGGTCTAAATTAAGTTCTGGGCACATTTTTTGGGGGTAAAAAGGACCTGTTCGGGGGGGTAGTACTTTATGAAAGTACAGGAACTTTTGGGGTGGAGTTTACAGGGATGACCGTCGTTGATTGGTCAAACACACACAGCGCTTTGCAACGGGGAACCTTTGGTGAAAACTCATTTTCAGAATCTACGGCCCCGACCACGGCTCTGAAATATCAGCAGCCTAACTGTACTGTATATTGATAAATCCACAGCACTGTCCGTGGTGCTGAAGTACAACACAGATTTGTAATTGCGACTTTTTCTCTTAGTCCCACCCTTAATTAATTAAAAAATACAGAACCAAAAGAGTCGTTCATTTAGCGGTTCGATAGTCGCGGGTGAACGAAACAAACAGGGTCCGTACCCCCTGTATAAAAGGAACAAATCTACTACTAACTATTACTTTAGGGTAGAGAATTAGGGATCTCTTATCAAATTGTGTATTTGTCCCCCCCCTCTTCTTAATTAGCAAACAGTTACGCATGTTATGCACAGAAAATATGTAATATATATGGGAAAACATGATTAGGAGAATGGGTTCAATATTTGAATGTTAAAAGAACTCAACAACTTGTATTTAACTGCAACAGCACAACACGACAAATAAACCTCACAATGAGAAATAAAATATTTTTCCAATGATTTCAGACTGTTTTTTATGTTTGTACAATTTCTGAACTGCACTAAAATTTTGTCAAGGACATTTTTTCCAGTTGTATTTGCCGTTCACTGTGGGACAATAGAGTTCATTAATGTCACCTTCAAAACTCAAGAGTTAAGTCTGCATAATGAAATAAGTTTTCAGTTGTGAGCCCACTATTGTATTAAAACCTGCCTCAAGTTAGGAAGAACTGATGAACAGAGAGGTGAAAACATGATGCACATGGAGGGGAAGGAAGATAGGTCAGAGCAGTGCATGATGGGATACTATTAAGACACTTCACGTATCTCTCATCAGAACAGATTAAAGAGAACATGCTGGAGCTAAAAGGTGGATATAAATATTTTCCTCTAGATGTTTCTCTTCCTGCCCCCCCGTTCATCACGTGTCTCTAATGATGTAAACAAATGACCCAGCGGCTGCGGTTCAGCTCATGTAGTCAGAGCAGCTCTTAAACCGAACCACGTTGATATGTGGGGGGGGGGGTATTATGGGAAACAGTCCGGTCTTGGCGCTGATCTGAGCAGATTTTGGGCGGCGAGCCGAGTTCCGGGCCGCGGACAGCGACTGCTGACATCACTCCCTCCCATCCCCGGACAAAGTCTTGGCAGAGAGAGCGCGTCGTCCATGCCAAGCTGAGAGAGAGGAAAGCCTTTGAAGTTCACAACCTGTCTGATGTATTGACCTATGATAATAGCACTGATATGTTTGATCTTTAGTTCTGAAAATAAAAAAACTCTGATGACCTTAAGAAGTTTTGATACTCGGGGCCTCGGTGTGGGGCTGCAGAATAATAAAACATTATGAAGTAGTTTAAATGTATCCACTACTGTTCCTTCTTCTATGTTCAGGGATGTAAACTCATCAGGTGGAACCGGGTGGGAGCGGCCCGATCGCTTGGCTTCCGGTGTTGTTGCTTGCAGCGTTGCGAAGAGCCGTTGTTATTAACTTTATTATATCGAGGATCCAGCAGCAAAAAGGAAGCGTAATCAATGCTGCGACATTGACATGCTCGACTCCAGCAACACACTCACAAAGTGTGAAGTAGATTGGATGGACGGTTCTCGAGATATGTGAAGGACAATCATACATACAGACAGAGATTCCTTTCTTAGTTAAATTGAATAATAATTGGCTTTGCAAGTACTTTATGATGAAGTAAATGGCGAGTGAATAAGGAAAAAACGGGACTTTGTCCATTCATAAACTTACAAATTCAACACACACGGTTCACAAAAGTGAAAGACAATATGGACGATGGAACCGCAACACGACACCGTGGATTGTTTGGGTCTCGGTTTCAAGGCCTTTACACACCGTGGGCGTGACGATTAAACGACACGGAAATGTGAAATACTCGCTTGCGAATATTATATGTGTAGGGCTTTTATTGTGAAAGGGAAGACCAGAAGGAGTGGATCTAGTCTGCGCGGCTTGAAAGGAGTAGTAAAGTTTGCCATCTTGGTTCAGACTACGGAGGCGCACCTCAACCCGTTCCACACAACGTGATTGGTTGATGCATCTTGCTCAGAAAAATCAGTCTAAAAAAATACGTACATTATTCGATGCGTAATATTTGCATTCTCTGTGAAAGTATTCATGACAAAACTTCAGAATCATTACACATCTCCAGTTTTTTGCTCCCTATATGGGCAAAGGGTAAAGAAGCAAAGAGATGAAACTCCAGTGTTGCTGTCGCCATTTTGACCTGAAAATGCTTCTTATATTTATAATACTTTATTGTTCAAGACAGGTCATTTCGGTAGAATATGACAACAGAGTAGAAATAATTTATTTTACTTTTGTTCGGCTCTTTGTAGGTGGACGTTTTACTGGCGTCCGGTAGTCGCTTTCAGTCCAAAATGGCGGAAGCGTAGCTCTGCTGCTGGGCGCTGATGTTGCGATGGAACGAACAATTAACTTTCTCTTCTTGGCAATATACGTTCTCTGGTATATGGGTCAATCTCCAAGCAGGCTGGATCCTACATTTCCCACAATGCAACTCTTCTTGCAACTTTTCAAACCCCCACTTCATACTGCCAGCTTCCAACCGCAAAATGAGATTACTCTGATGACAGCGCTATGACATCATCTGGGTTATTTCCTCCTCCACAGCCGCAGAAGACATCATACTGTTTTCATACTACTAACCATGACCAGTAAACAGATCTTAAAGTCAGCGGCCCTTTAGATCCACGTTTCACTGGGTAAAGAACGAAAACAGGAAATCAATCTGAAAACCTTGCTTTTTTTTTTAAATCCCCGGTTTGCTCCTTTAATCTGGTTTTACACACCTTTCCTGCTTCTGAACATTATCTCACCTCCTGCTTTGGGCTGATAAATAGGCTGTGATTTCACACAAAAGTCCCCCTTTGTGCACCTCTAAATGAAAATTAATAACTGTCGCGCTAATGGAAAGATTAATGAATCCAACCGGTAACCCTGTGAGTTTCCATAGAGCATATTTACATTAAAAAACACACATTATTCCGGAGAGCAGAGCTGCCGTGCAGCAGAGGGGACGAGCTGTATTTAGCCGCGGTATCTCTGCTAACTCTTATCATCCAGCTGCGAGGCTTTATCAGCTGTGAGGCTCCGGCAGAATGAGAGCATATCTGCTCACCACAGAGAGCAATATGAAAATTACCCCGCTTTTATAATCATAATTCATGCATTTTTTAAATAAATGTAGTTTGTAGGAGCTGACTCAGGACTTTCTCTGTATTTTCCTAGAAGTACTACTCTTCTAGTTCATAACAAAACTGCTGCGATCAACAAGCCTGTTAAAGTTGGTCATGATATAGTTCTTTATCATTATTATTATATTATTAAATAGAAAGTCTTTAGTGCTGAATTAATAAAGGCATACACTTCTTTATGAGCCATGTAATATCTTAAATCAACAAGAGATTAAAGAAGGGATTAGTGTGATTATAAAGCTACACAAAACATTTTATATCACACTTTTTTTGCACTAATGTGTCTGGAGGCCTGGAAATCTGTTCTTGTGCCCCTATAGTCTGGTGTAGAGGATTTTCAAATCTTAAACTCATTTTAAAAAGATTGGAGACCACAGACATAATTTACATATTCACACACCAGACGATCTGGTCAAGACGCAGGACCACACACACAGAGTTTATACTGAACGAGGTCAGAGCGAAAAGGTTATTCCTGATTTTTCGTGCGTTTTACTACGAATGTCCAGCAACACGTGTCAATTTCTGCTCGTTACATGCATAAAGTCTTTTCAAAATAAACTTCAGTCTTCACAGGAAATAACTTCCTTAGATTTAGGCAACAAAACTACTTTGTTAGGTTTAGGAAAAGATGGTGGTTTGACTTAAAATAGCATAAGTAACGTTACTTAAGTACGGAAGTTACGTGACAAATAAATCAACGTTGTCTTCTGTTTTCACACGGGACACGAACGCCGATCTCCAGTCTTGCATTTTTAACACAACATGGATTACATACAAATTAATTTTGTGGGATATACACAAATAACAGTGCATTACTTTTCATCGCAAATTAATCACACATTTGTTATCTGTTCAAAATGTACCTAAAAGGGAGATTTGTCAAGTATTTAATACTATAATCAATACGGGAGTGGACTAATATGCTACTTTACGCAAATATATGTATATAATTATTATTGTAAATCAATTAACAACACAAAACAATGACAGATATTATCCAGAAACCCTCACAGGTTCTGCATTTAGCATAAAACAATATGCTCAAATCATAACATGGCAAACTCAAACCCACAAAACTGCATATGATTATCATAAAGTGGGCATGTCTGTAAAGAGGAGACTCGTGGGTACCCAGAGAACCCATTTACATTCACATATCTGGAGGTCAGAGGTCAAGGGACCCCTTTGAAAATCGACATGCCGGTTTTTCCTCGCCAAGATTTAGCGCAAGTTTGGAGCGTTATTTAACCTCCTTCACTACAAGCTAGTATGACATGGTTTTGAAGTTTGTAGTAAAAGTGAGCCCGCTACGACCTCTGAAAGACCGACGGATGAATTTGCATTAACGCGATAAGTGACAGCTCTAATTTAATAATAATAGCTGGCATTTTTATAGCGCCTTTCAGGGGATCCAAAGACGGTTTACACATATGAAGACAGACAGAAACGAATAACAGAAAACCGAGTTCACTAAGTCCTGGTGAACAACAGGTAGATTTTTCAGGAGGTTTCTGAAGGTGTCCATAGAGAGTTCCAAATCACAAGTTTGCCTCAAGGGGCTTTAAAATCTCTAACACCCTCTATCTTTTCTCACTGGTTTCCCTTCATGTATCTGTGCTGCTGTTATGTTCAGTAACCTCAAACTACCTGTTAGAGTAGAGGTCGGTGTTCAGCACTAGAATCCAGATGGCTTTAGGCAGCTGTAGGTAAAACATTTTCACCTTCATAGACACACCGAAGTCACACCATCTTTAGTCACAAACATATGAAAATACCCCCCCTTTCAACATGCCTGTGGAATCGGCCTCACCCAGGGACAACCACCTGCTCCCGATAAGAAGACCGTACAGGACTCACGTTACGATAAGGGGACGGTAATTCAGGAATATATTCAAGGCCTTCACCATGTAACACCTGGGGGTGAGCAGCAGGATTTGAAAATGAATTCAGAAGCTCAGCAGCAGCATGAAGAGAGGCAAAGATGAGCTGCTGCAGAGCGAACAAAGTGTTTATCACACAGGCTGGTTTCCTGGAGGCTGTACAAGTTTCCTGGGATCCTCTGAAGAGATTTTCAGACGCAAGAAGTCGGGGATCTCCTCTGGAACACGAGCAGACAGAACCTGAATAGTTAAAGGGAGGATTAAAGGAGGAACACGCTGCTGCTCCTGCAGGACCGAGCGCTGCCAGTTCAGATCCTTCTGCTGCGGAAAGGTTCAGCGCCGACTGGACTCCGGCCAGCGGCGGCGCTCCTCTGCGCCCGAGTCGTCTCGGTTCACGTGTTTGGGTTTCCACGGTTTCGGGTTCGACCTGTGGGAGCGCTCAATTAGAGCGACAGACCGCCTCGATCGATCTCAGACGGGCGTTTGAAAGTTGGCCAAGTCCTGCAGAGTTTGATCCGGCAGAGGCTCCGCTCGGCGTTTTTTGGCTTCCGAGACATTTTTCTGCTCATCGGCAGGAAACCTGAGGATGTTTGACTCACTCTGCCAGAGAATCTCCTGTTCATTCACACGACCACAAAGACATTTTATCGCTCCATCATTTATTCACAGCAGAGTCTTTCCATCATGATAGATAGTGGACAGGAGGAGGAGGAGGAGGAGGAGGAGGAAAGAAAAGGGGAGAGGAGGAGAAAGCATAGGATGAACATCAGAGGAAAAAGAAGATAAAGACAGAGGAGATGGGGAAAGGAGAGGAGGAGGAGATGAAAACCATAGTAGGTGAAGATTTAAAAACATGCTGTAAATCAAAGTTGGAATTAATATAAAAAATACAGATATTTTATGTGTCAAGGGAGAAATTTAAATGACTAATTCATGTTTACATGTGGTGCACCGCTGATTACTTTCTGATTTAATCAGTTAATTATTCAAATGAATAAAAATGTAGTGAGAAATGACCATCATTTTCTAGGGTTGCAACAACTAATCAATTAAATTGATTAAAATCAAATTTCATCATAGATTAGTCTGGTCTATGTTATGATGCGCTGTGGCAATGTCTCCTAAAGTAGGGGAAGTAAGCCAGCCAATGCCGCGCCTTATGCACCTCACATCACAGGAAATGCCGCCGTCTCCTATGAAAAATGGCGGACGCAGAGACTAACGATACAGCGGAGAAAAGTGAGACGCAAACGCATGATTACAGGTTCTAATTTAAAAACAAACGTCACAAACAGAAATACCATCTGGGTCCCTGATATTCAAAGGTAACGCTTGATAAAGCTAACACCCAGAAATGGAAAAATGGAAATACTCAAGTAAAGTACAAGTACCTTAAAATTGTACTTAAGTACAGTACTCACTGATTTCATCACGACAAACTTGAGCAATATCTCATCAAATATATACTGTATATTAGTTACATTTCCCTTTTATTCTCAGTGCATGGCTGCACCCCCAATTTTTATTTATTTCATTTCTGGGGCGGTAAATCCACTATAATATTTAATCGCGATTAATCACATGATTTGTCCATAGTTAATTACGATTGATCACAAATGAATCGCACATTTTTAATCCGTTCTAAATGTACCTTTAAGGGAGATTTGTCAAGTTAATCCTCTTATCAACATGGGAGTGGACAAATATGCTGCTTTATGCAAATGTATGTATATATTTATTATTGTAAATCAATTAACAACACATTACAATGACAGATATTGTCCAGAAACCCTCACAGGTACTGCATTTAGCATAAAAACAATATGCTATTTTCATTCGCATATCTGGAGGTCAGAGGTCGAGGGACCCTTTCGAAAATGGCCATGACAGTTTTTCCTCTCAAAACTTTCGCATAACTTTGAAGCGTTATTTAACCTCCTTCTCGACAAGCTAGTATGACATGGTTGGTACCAATGGATTCATCAGGTTTTATAGTTTCATATGATACCATTATCGTCACTCTAGCTTTTAAACTGAACCTGCTACAACCTAAAAATCACAAGTTCCGTTAATGTGTTAAAGAAATTAGTGGCATTAAAACAAATTTGCATTAATTATCACGTTCATTTTTACAGCCCTACTATTTCTGGTCCATATCGACTTATCGTTACACCAATAACCCCTCATCTCGCAGGTCCTAAGTGAGCGTTATGAGGAGACAAGATGGAGTGAAAAGTGAGAGCTGTTTAGGTTGGGGGAGAGAATTAAGCAATCTTACAGGGCAATTTAGTCATTAGTCTGCCATTTCATTTTATTACGGCCATTTCCTTTTATTTGTCTATAGTCTGGAGGAACCCGGAGTCTCTGCTAACAAGCAGCGGCCCGAATACGGGAGCTCGTTACCTTTCTGGGACGCCATCTGGTTGGATCCTCACTCAGTTATACTGTTGTGGTTTGACTGGGAGAGTTACGGTCTGACAGAGATCATGATTTGATTTTTCAAATGTGCTAAAAATGTTCAAAAAGTACTGATATACAATGAGCCCAACGACTGAACTGACATAAATACAGAGGAGTCTTGTATAGGAGCCAACACATGCTGCAGAATAGCTGATCCACCTTTAAGGTCATTCCACCTTAAGGCTAAGTTGTCGCTAACTTCTTCACAAGCAAGACATGGGAACTTGGCTTGGGTCTTGAGGAGTTGTAGCATTTATTCACCTGAACTGTACACACACTGCTACTGCTACAACTATAACGTTACTGATAACTTCATACTCGCCATCTCACATGCACGCTCTCTCTCTCTCTCTCTCTCTCTCTCTCTCTCTCTCTCTCTCTCTCTCTCTCTCTCTCTCTCTCAACCACACACTACACGCTAACGGTACACACACAAAATATGCCGCGGCTTGCAATACACTTGCAAACACCCCGACGGTAATCAAGCATGGTTTTAATGACAATTCAAATCTGAAACTAGCGATGGGCAGATCAATACTCACAAGCTACTCATCTGGTATTGATTCCTTTAAAAAAATATTGATAATGAAATTATATTAATACAAACGTGGGTGGCTGAATCACTTCCAAACATTTGTGTGCCAAAACAGCCCTGAAATATTTAGCTGGCTTGTGTCACATGACTGTGGAAACCATGTGACATCAGAACCTCAGAGCACAGCGGCGCACAACTTTTGTCCAGAAACCCTCACAGGTACTGCATTTAGCATTAAAAAATATGCTATTTTCATTCACATATCTTGAGGTCAGAGGTCAAGGGACCCCTTCGAAAATGGACATGCCAGTTTTTCCTCGCTAAAATTTAGCGTAACTTCGGAACGTTATTTAACCTCCCTCTCGACAAGCCAGTATAACATGGTTGGTACAGATGGATTCATCAGGTTTTATAGTTTCATATGATGCCAGTATGTTCAAGAAAGCGGCGCACAATGGCGCAACAGCGGCGCCACTTCCACATCAAACATGTGAGAGAACATCAGAAAGGAAAGGTAGCTTGGTGTAGATAAAAATACAGCAAGAAACAGGAGTCCCTCTTCATACATTTAATAACAAAACACCTTGCAAGTTATAAGGAGGCTTATTTAATCTTAGTATTCCTGTAAAATACTGGACTATTTTTTTTTTACACTTACTGGCACAAACATTATGATTTAATTGTACTCATATTGGCTTTTGTAATACATTTTCTCTCTTTTTTCTTAAATATCCATTTAAGAAATGATCAGTATCGATATCAGTTAGATTGTAACAAAAATAATTAGTATCATATCGAATTTTAAAAAAATTTGGTATCGCCCATCCCTATTTGAAATGGTAATACTAATAATCGTCAGGAATGTAACCATGGTTTATCATTAAACCAGTAAAGTAAACCCTACAGAGGACCCAAAGAAAGATTTTGTATCACATCTACACTTCTGTCCATACTCACACACTCTCCCTCTCCCTCCTCAGGGGAGTACAGTATATTTAAACAATGTTATATTAATATTGTGCCAAACCTGCACATTTTAGAGCAACCTCTAGCTGCCAGGTCTATTTTATAATCTACAGCTATATAACCAAACCCTCCAAGTATCAGAGTACAGTTGCAGTAACAGCAGGTCTCTTATCTGTAGCTGACTGGATTGAACTCTCTCCAGAGGTCTGTCTGATGTCTCTTACTCCGATTCACTGGGACACTTACAAAACTTCCCTCTAAAACACCTCAATGATTTCACCAGTGTGTCTGCATCACGTGGAACCTAATACTGGACTTAATAAATAACAAAACAAATCCTACTATCCACACTGTAGTTTTAACACCAGGTTTAATCTTTGTAAACAGCTGATGGATTTTATAACAGCTGGTTTAATGAGGTGCTGCACCTCTGCTCCTCCTTTCCACTCTGTGCATAAATAACGTCTGTTTTTCAGCAGGCTACTAAAGCAAGAAACACTGCATGATCCTTGGAATAACAATCACTACCAGCAGACAACAAACACACAATCACACTGCAGGATTATACAGTCACAGCTCAATATAAAAACCCTCAGCAATGACTGAGTCCTTCAAACTCCTCCTCAGGATCCCAACAAGCAAACATTAAATAATAATACTCGGTTTAAGAGCAACAAACACAAAACAAAGTGACGCATCTTGCGTCTAATAAACCAGCTTAGCGACTCTCCGGTAAACACCGGACCTACCTCTCAATGTGTGGCCGGTGAGCTGCAGGAGGATCCGGGGATGGAGGGTCGGGGATCCGGGAGGTTTAGTGGAGAATGGAGGTGGAGAATAATCCGGTTCTGCAGAACAGTTGAACTCTGAATGGACTTTTGGACGGACTTTTTTGGCTCGTTGGCAAACCGATTGTCACGCATGTGTAGTAGGTGCGCGCCATCTCGGTTTGAATTACCTTTGCAGGTATGCCTTCAGCTGATTGGTGGGTGCGTGACGCAGGGGGCGTGCGTGACCTGCGTAAAGGCGCTGACACAATATTGTTGTTAAAGCTGCAGAAGTTTATCTGTAATCTTTTATCAATATCCAACATCACTGTCACAACTAGGGATGCAACATTCTGGGAAAATTCAAGGTGGAAACTTTGCATGAGAAATAACAAGAAATAACATATTTATAATATAAATAAACAGTTGGTCCCTGATATTGTTGGCTTAAAAGTGTTTAGTCAGTGTTTCTACAATTTACACTTTTATTAACAAATAAGTGCAGCCAGGCAGATAAAAGTGTGAGAAAGAGAGTTACAGGAGTGAAAATGTATTTATTTCCTTCTTTATTTATTTGTTCAGTTGTTACCTCAATGCAGAAAATGAGGAAGGCCCCTGCTTTTCATTTATTTATTTATTCATTTATTTTTTTATTTGTTCATTTGTTACCTCAATGCAGAAAATCAGGAAGGGCACCCACCTGCATAGTATTCATTTATTTATTTATTTGTTTATTTATTTATTCATTTGTTACCTCAATGCAGAAAATGAGGAAGGGTGCCCACCTGCATTTTATTTATTTATTTATTTATTTATTTATCATTCATTTCATTCAGATGGACCAGGGCCCCCAGAAGATGGCAGCCTAGGCGACCTTTTACTTTAAATGAGATGATTCATTTAACATTATATTGACCTTTCATATTTCATATGACCGCCCCCTACAAAATAAAAGACTTCGCTCCAATAATTTTCCTCTCAGGCCTCCATCACCTCTCCGAGGACTTCCTCGGTGTCAGACTCTGATGTCTACATGTGATGGAAGTGTGCATTGTTACAATTCAATTAAATGGGCATACTTTTAACCAAAACAACCTGAAGACCTTGTGTTTTTTATGTGTATTTTCCTTTGCAACCGCTCGTTACAACAGTTGCTTATTTTGAAACAGGAGAGCTGAACAGTTTCATAAAGTAGAATAAAATAATAACAATGTGTTGTGGTGAAAGGAAGAGGTCCATCCAGGTGTTCTAAAAAACAACAGGAAGTTAGTTATTGTGGTTTATCCTGCTGGTTTGACCTTCTCTCCCACACGGTTGGAAGTTGGAGCTGCAGCGCTGGCTGTGACACACAGCTCACACAGGCAATTAAGGTATTATGGAGGCAATTTGCATCAAAAATCACACTCGTAAATCACTCAAATCTGAACATGATACAGCATCAGATATGCATATTTGTAGATTCAGTGTGAGGATGGATGACCATCACAGATAAACATCCATAAATCTGCTTAGAAATCATAGAGAAAAAGACAATCCTCATAGCTCCAGAACCTGCCTGAGAATCATCATGTTTTTATATGTTCTTCAGTATCAAAGAAATCAGTAACCAGATTACTATAGGGTATAACTGTATGTCTGTTTTGGGCTGATCCTCTTTGACTCCCTCAGCTATTCCACCACTAATCGAGCCTCCAGCCTGCTTCAAATAAGCCTTACAAACATCAGGCCGAGTGCGTGTTGATCTGTTTTGTTGCTGTTTATTCTCTCGCAGCTCATCATCGTCTCCTCGCATGTTTAGCTCCAACTCAAACACCATAAAGCTCTTATTCCACCCGAGTTTGAGAGTGTGTGTGTGTGTTTCTCACGGCTGTGTGTTTATCCTGTGTGACAGCTGTATGTGCAGAGTCTGGAAACATGCATGTGAGTCACACCGAGGACACTGAGTCAAATTGCATGTTGTTAGATGACGTGTTAAGTGGAGAGTTGTATTCTTTCACTGGAGTCGACATGCAACTCAGTCGGTGTCACGTCTTTGATTCAAGACCTTTTATTGTCAAAACGTGGTACGTTTCTTTATTAAGAATACACTTTCATCTTACACTGTATAGTGATGATTGTGAAATTAGTGAAATAAAACAAAGTAAATAGTAAAATATTTCCTTCTGAAACGCAGTGGAAGAGAAAATTAAAGTCTCACAAAATATAAATGGTGTTCTCTGCAGAACTGCATTCAAGTAAAAATATGTATTTCTAAGCTACATTATAAATATGATCATTCACATTCCTCTCTTAAGTAATGGCACCATTAGGACATTTTTTTTTCAGTTTGGCATCAACAAGAATTTTTGGAATTGATGATTAAAATGGGGAGAAACATTTCTTTTTCTCTCTCTGTCAAAAGGAGAAAGTCGAAGGAACGTGAACTCTATTTCTCCCCCTTCTTCTTCTTCTTCTTCTCTCTCTTTTAGGTCGCTGCCTGGGGGCCCGAGGTCACGTTGCCGCTTAATTAGCGAGATGCTTGAAAAGGCTCCTGGCAACGTCGACACAAGACGTCGACGACAAGATCCCACACGACGTGTTGCCCAGGGTTTCGATGATTCATCCCCGCGGAGAGATGTGATGTCACTGCGCTCATGTAGGATTAATCCCTCCAACTTTATCCTACTGTGTACGAAGTGTGTCATTGCTTAAAGGCTGATTGCGAGAACGTAATGGGGGGTTATGAGACCCGGGGGTGGCGGTGGGGATGGGGGTGTATGGGGAGCAGCTGTGGCTGTTGTTTCTGTTGCTGATATGGGTCAATGTTGATGGATGGAATGGATGAATTTCTTTTCTTTTTTTTCATTAATTTCCATTTTCCTCTGGGAAATAATGTCTGTGGACAGAAAAGAAGCTCTCAATATTGTTGCGGGTCTGTTTGCTTGGCAAAGACTCATTATACTGGATATTACTGTGGCAGGAGCCCATTGGGGAGGGGAGGGGGGGGGGGGGGGCTCTGATGAAAATATTGATGACCCTGAAGCCAAAAATATATAAGTGAGAGTTTCAGAAGAAGAGTTTGTGAGTTTTGGAAACTTCCAGATGAGCCAAGGTGCTGTGAGCTGCTGATGCTGCACATCTATAGACGAGTTATACATGAGCACAATTATAACATATGTTCAGGCTGAACACAAAGCTCATTTTTGCACATATCAGTATAACTCGTGCATTCACAGCAGTTGTACAGACAATACTTTATAATCATGTGTTGTTATGATGATTGGCTGGCAGTATTGCTGCTCCTGCCCGTTGATATTCTCGATCCAAAGATTATATTTTAGCCGATTCAGACCCTGCATTTTGCAGTTGTGAACATCTGGAGTTTCATTCTCCTGGTCTAAAGACTTCAACTGAGCTGCCAGACTGTGTGTGTGTCTGGATTAGGTGATGTTTGGTTGTGTGAAACTACAGTAAGTGAAGCTGCGTCAGCTGTCAACACCGAGGAGGAGATGTTTCTGACTCTGCAGCAGGTTAACTGCTGACTCTGAATCAGCTGTAACAGGAACAACACCAGAAGGTGTTTTCTTTGTTTCTGTTGATGGAGCCATCATCATCGTCTCCTCACATATATATATATATATATATATATATATATATATAGTAAATTTGAATGTTGGGCGACTTTTTTAATGTAGTGAAACATTATCTAAAACCCATAATAAATGAACAATGAAATGAGATTTCCTGTTTTAACATGTCAATACGCTCGTGCATGAAACCAGCTCTATAAAGAAATTATTTTCCCAGTTTGTTGTGGAAGAACTTGTCTGGTCTGCACAGAGTCCTGACCTCAACAACATCCAACATCTTTGGGATGAACTGGAACAACGACTGTGAGTCAGAACTGATCACCCAACACATAGACCGTGGAAGAGTGGGGGCCGCGGTCTGCATAACTTTTGCAGATGAATAAAAGCCTGAATTATATCTGTTTTTTTTTGTCTCAAAACTTGGCCGAGATTCATGTGACTATCGCTTAGCTGTTGTTTCAGGACCATGGAGAGCGCTGTTTGTTGTGTGTAGAGGGTGTGAGTGTAGGTGCGGCGCTGTCCGTAGTACTGAAACGGAGCCGAGGACACAACAATCTGGTGGAAAGACTGAAACCAGATGAGTGGAGCAGCACGTTAAGAACATGGTGTTGGGATATTTAGGTGTCCACATACGTTGGGGTCTAATGTAATAACTAGCTTGATATTTATGTATCTTGTTTGTGCACAAATACACCAAAGTACATTCCTTGTATGTGAAAACCTACTTGGCAATATAATAAAGGAAATTAGCTAAAGCAGCAATATATCTTCTCATCTGTCTCCGAGTAAGGAAGTAAACAAATGTGGGACTGTCCCTTTAAAAGGAGAAACACTACTCTGTGTTCAGCCAACAAGCCCAGACAGACAGCTTTCTATGCTGCAGAACGGAGGTTTACTTTTGGGAATAGATGCTACGATACGGGATGGAAATAATAAAACACTATGTGATGAAGAAAATAACACAACGTGGCTCCAATATAGCTGGATACATCCTGATGTTAGAGCGTGTTGAGAAAAGCAGTCTGAAGCTCTGAGAAACTCACTGAGAAACTCGTCTTTTAATCTCCCAAGTGCAGAAAAAAGTCTCGGTGGAAGCAGGACGGACGTTTGTAATGAAGTGATTCTGTATCGAAGAGAAATCCGCCCGGTCGACTGCTTATTGGTTTCAGACTCTCGGGCTCAGTATTAGAGGGTTTGTGGGTGATTGATGATGTCTTCCTTTAATCAGAGAGGTGATTCATCAGGTTTTTATTTTTCAGGATTTCAGGTGTTTGTGACACATAGTTCCCATTCATTTCTAATCAGAAGCACATTAGTGTTGTTTCTCTCTCTCTGGGATCCTGATCAAATCTTTGATTAGTTTCTGAAAGTAAAACACTTGCTAATATCTGCCAGAAACAGTCAGCATCACTGGAAGTGAAGAGGTCTCTGCAAACTACTTTCCTTCTTTAAAGTAGCCTTAAATACTCGTTAATCTCTTGGGAGTTATTAACAGTCGAAAGCTACATTATGTTTACCATATTTTTTTTATTTTATTTTGTAATATGATGCAAAATGAAGTTAAAGTTAAAGCTTTAACACCTGTATTTCCCAGTTATGGGCACAGTTGGAGGCTCATATTGTCTTCAAGAGATTGAGTGCCATTAAATTACTATTTGCTAAATCCCTCCCCCCGAACAGCAATTGTCCAATCACAGTTAAGGATATGGGAAAACAAGTGAAAATACTCGCCACCCGTTCCTTGAGCTCAACTTGACATCATAAAATTGTATTTTTTATCATGATTAACAGTCAAAAAACTAAAGAAAACAAGGAAATCCTCACATACGAGAAGCTGGAACCAGCTAATGTCCTGTTGACCAGCTGATTAATCGACTCATTGTCTCAGCACGACGTCAACTCTAAAGATGGAGCTGCTACCATCATCAATTTGTTTTTATCTCACAAATATTTAACGTTGAATTTGAGAACTGAGATGGATCAATCACAGATCCTTTAAATGAGGGAGATTTCATGGTCAGCGTGCTGTAACGTCCACCTTTTAAGAGGACATAATAACACCAGTCTGGTCCGTCTTTATTTGTATTTAACACTGCAGCTTTGGCCCTGTGAGTTATTCATTCAAATTGATATTCACACTGGATGAATGCTTCAAGGTTCAACCCGCACAGAAAATTACAGCAGTATACATTCACCTGTTATATCACACATTGACTCTAACAGAACGCCATGCATTCCAGAGGAGGAATGTGCCGCACATCGACTGAAACATCGACTAAAAGTTTCTTTATTGACTGAACACTCCAGCGCTCTGGTATTCATGCACCCTTCCAAATGAGCCGTGTGTCTTGTATTCATTTGCTTTTGTAAACGAGCTGCGTGCGGCATGTGGAATGTGTCGAATAGCTTTCTACATTTTCTTTTATATTTCACTGTGATCCATTAGCATGCACACACACACACACACACACACACACACACCGACACACACACACACACACACTCTCTCTCTCTGGGTAAACAGGGCAGAAAAGCAAACACAGCAGTATCGACCGGCGCTCGTGCATTTGCATTAGTGTCCACTCCTCACTGACTGTTCACCGCAGTCTAATTCAAATTGAGGGCTGCAGTAAATTTACAGAGTGAGCCGACGATATTAACCAAATTAAACACTAAATTTGAGCGTGCCTTTTGCCTCTCTCCTCCCTGCTTTTGGTCTGAAAACAAGGTTAGTCTTCAGTCAGGAGAGGGAGGATTTAATGCTAAGTGAACTTAGCCGCTGTAAAACTGTCGTCGGAATGGATACCTCAATTCTCTCGGCTCGCAGGACCTTTTTTTTTTGCAGTATAGGACGGTAAGCGCCGTAAATTCTAGACCAGGATAGACAGACATTAGCTCAGCAGGACGCGAGGAGGGCAGCGTTAGATTCTCCTCAGCTGGTTACCATGAATTTACTGCTAAACAAACAACCAACCAGCTGCAAACCCAGAGGAATCTCGGCTTATAAGAGCAAGTTCTCTGTGATGAAAGAAGACACCGCAGCGCCTGAAACTAGAATGTACTAAAGACTGGAAGAATCAATGACAGGAGAAATAGAGCACCAACAGAAAAATAAATAAAATTCCTCATTATCTTTTATACCGTTGCCATCTCACAACAGATTGAATCAGCTTGAGACCTCAACTTGGACCAGACCATTCAGATGATTGACATGCACATACAAACTGCCTGTTTTCAGGATAGCTTCAAAAATAAAAGCTTAAATATTGAAAAATCACATTTGGCTGCATGCTCAGCACATGTAATGTAGGATTTTGTCATTGAAAAGTGCTAAAGAGCAACTTATTTCATCCAGCAGGTCATTAACATGATGTGTTTATCAAAACAAACACACGTCACATCTGTCTGAAAAGTGAAGCCGATGCGAAAGTGCCTTAAACTTGTATTCTTAAACTTAAACTTCATCAGCTTCGTCATGTACATACAGTAGGCCGACTATTGCATCACCTCACATCTCCTTTGTTTTGGCCGACAAGTTGCATTTGAACACATCGCAAAGACGACAGCCGACGTCCAGTTAGCACGTACGTTCTGCGCCTGCGTGAGAGGAAATAACTCTCCACACCAGCAGGTGGCGGTAGTCTGTATTCATCATTCAAAAAGGGGAAACGGGAAGACCGAGTACGGCGGGTATACAAGCCGTTGTTATGATACGAACATGAAACAAAGCGGCGTCTGCCGACCATTTTCACACCGATCTCACTCACCACTTCGCTTCATTCCAGATGTTCATGTCGCTGTGAAAATATCCTTGATGCAGGACGCACCGAAAAAACTAAACTGACAGACGCTCACCAACGGCCCCAAACTGTGTCAATGTTTTATTCTGCGTTCGGTCTGTACTTAGCTTAAATGCCGAACTCAAAGCTTCAAAACCGTAGTCCACAAATGGGTGATGACAGTGTCCACTTCTTATATACAGTCTATGATGTTTGATGATGATTTACGTGTGTTCTAAATTGTAGTAACTTTATCCACACTACATACTAATCGTATACAGTTTATACTATAATCTGATTTGTCGTAGTATAGCCTTAATCATTATTATACAAGAAACACGTGGCTTTAGAGTGACACCACCAATTAAATCCAACAAAGAGAAAGCAAACATTTAATCTAATTCTTTGTAGTACAGACCTTGGAGCTTTTTCAACAACATCCACATTAGTTTGACAGTATTGCTGCTTTGTGCATTGTGGGACAATAGTGTCCATCAACGACACAATTTAATCAAGCATTTCATAGCATGTGTGACGAGTATAGTACATCGTTTTGTCACTTTTGTTGTGTGAACGTTACACTCAAAACTTCCTTTGAATTAACGTGTTATTGAACTGTATCTATTGTTGCAGAGCTTATTATCAGGGTTGTGTACAGCCTCCAACATATTCCTCCAATCAGATGGCTCTGTTTAGGTTTAGGTTAGATAGTAAAGGTTCAGGATGGGGTCTTGGTCTGTTGAAGACAGTAAGAGAGTTGCCTAAGATGTAGCATGAGAAGGAAATAAAACTAAGTCTTTGTATCTGGATTTCTATCAGTTCAGAGTTGTGTCTCATCTGGATTATGAAGGTTCCACAGCGAGGGGTCACTACTGAGAGATTTTAGTGGTTTAGCTAAACTTTAAAAAGTCAACGGGACAAAAAGTGGAACTTTCAAAGTGTTCATCAGTTAAAGTCCCGCCCTTGTGCTGACACACATGTAATAGGGGACAGTGTAGGACGCACAGTAAATCCATGTCCGGGCGGCGTGTTCTTTTTATGATGACCTGTTGTCTTTGAAGGCCTCAGGAACAAACATGTCACATCCTCTTGGGGCGTCCGCCGCCCTAACACATCCCCAAAATATCCCAGAATCCTCCCGCTGTGCTGCTGTGCAGAAACGAGAGCAGGGCCGACTCCACGCTGTGAAATCCAAAAGCTAAGGGAGAAAGTTGGTGCTTAAAAAAACTTAATAAGACAGAAAACACACCGACCTGGAAGGACGTCAACCATTTTTTCGCTGACACAATAGACAGAGACACAAACTATAACGAACAAAGGCTTCACCATGACAACCTCCCGGGATGACTTTGTTAAATTTGTTCTAAATGAGAGCCGGGTCTCTCAAACATCTCCTCTGTTTGAGGCCGAGCGGCGTCGTCGTCTCAACCCTTTTATTCTTTTCTGGTGCATCAGCTCATTTCTTTCTTTCTTTTCCAGATTCCTCATGTGTGTCATTTCATTTCGTGCAGCGCTCGCCGAATCCTTTTAATTTCACATGTCGGCATCCACACGCGCACGCACGCACACACACACACACACACACACACACACACACACACACACACACACACACACACACAGAACAGGCTCTGATAGGAAAATATTCTGAACTCTTCCTATTGTGCAACTGCAGCACTGAAGCATCACACAGCTCCATGCTCATATTATGAGCAGAGTAATGGTCAACTCCCCTTTGTAAATCCAGAACTTGCCAGAGTATCATAAAGTTTTTATGTTTTCTTCACCATCACAGTAATCCACCGATAGTTGTCTGTACATCCATGAGGAGATTGCTCACAGGAACTCCTAATTCGGCACACCTTTAATGCTTCATTAAATGGTAATATTAATCGGTGACATGTGTCTGCATGAGATTCCAACAAACTGAATCACTGGTTGAACTGAAACTCAGACTGGATGTGACATGCTGGGATGTTTTTCTGTGATCAGCTCATTTAACTTCGCTGTAGTAATGAATGAGTATTTTAGTCAAACCAAAAAAAAACAACCCTTATCATCCAGGTGCCTTCAGATTCACTGATGGGGAGGAAGGAAGAAAAAAAATCCCACTGATCCATTTGAAATTGGTTGAGTTGATTTATACAGTGATAAGAAAAAGAAGTGATAAAACGTGATGACAAACTGAGAGAAGAAAATTACAAATTTGCTCAGGAGAGATATGAAAACAACATCACGCCTCGCACTAAAATGAAAGCGAGAGAAAACTTCAAAACTCTGATGACAAGCGACGGCCGCGCCGAGTCTGATAAGGAAGCCAAATGACAAGAGAACGCAGCATGGTGGAAGAGAGAGGAGAAGCATGCAGTAAATGACAAAAGCAAAGGAATAAATGAGAATAGCCTTGATGCAGAAAAATGAAATCAGCGTGGTGAAAGACGCCACTGATCAGCAGAACAATAGACGAACAGAGAGAACAGAGGAGGAGGAAGGATGTGAGTCGACGCAGTATATACCGTTTACTCTATAGAGCAAAGTCTGCCAGAGCACAGGTGGGAGTAGACATATAATAAAGTTGTGTCTCTGTGAAGTGATATTGATGTTGCAGGTGTACATTAGTTTGTTGACAGGTGAGACGTTTCAGCTCTGCAACTTCTAAGATACACTTTTTATTTTGTTATTAGCACCCAAACCCGTAAAAATAGTGCTAGCAGAAAGTTAGTTTTATAAGGGTCAAGGTTTATTGCACAATGAGACACAGCTACACACAGACATCTTATCATGTAGACAAAGAAATTAGAATAAAAGAAAAAGTAAGTGAGAAGTGAAATCTGCTACATAGAGACTTCTACTAAATGTTGAAAAACTCAAAATGATGAGTTTCTCAGGGTCAAATGAGACGGCTTGTTGTATATATCGATTGTTACTTTAAATAATGAGGTGATTGAGCGAGTCTACCTGACAATCTGTCTTTTAAACATCACAACGAGACAACGCCACCACGTCGCTCTGAAACCCGTTATTTCCAACGGCTAGCGCCACGCCACGCCGGCTTTTCGCTGCATCTAGCGAAGCCCAACTTTGGGCGCTGCACGCTGTGGCGAGCACAGCTTCAACATGTGCTCAAACTGCGCTGTGTCGTGAGCATAGACTGCTTTCTTGCGCCGGGAAACAACAGTTTGTGTTGCTCTATTGTCGTCCGGGTGGAAACAGTAAGGCTTATACACACTGTAACAGAAACAGACTAAGATAACGAAAAGGAAATCAGGAGAAATACGGGAGAACTGTGACCTCGGGAGGAAACTGGGAGAGTGAAAAACGGTAGTCTCCTGGGAAAATCGGGAGGGTTTCCAAGTATGATCCGGCGTAAAACCTAGGCCAAATCAATATGCGGATCAATGATCCTAAGCATTAGGAGCAGTGGGTTGCTGTGAAGCACCGGGGGAGCAACTTGAGCAAACTGAGGGTAAAATGCATGCTTTTGTACCCTCGTAGAAGCAAGTCTGTCTCTTCCTCTCCTTTAGGGCACGGTCACTCATGCACCTGAAAGTTCACCAATGTTCAAAAAAAGTATAACATGTCGTATCTGTATAAATAAGTATGAATTTCACCAAGCTCAACTAGTAACCATGAGAGCTTCTATTCCTCTGTGAACACTCTGCACGCTGTCCTGGTCCTTATGTTGCTGGTTTTTGATCTTAATTGAACACCGGCTGTAAAACAAATTGCCTTTCGGAGCTAATAAAGATTTACTGGACGGCGCCGTTCGGACTGGGCTTCACCTGCTGAATTCAAACCCTCCGTGACTTTCCATGAGCTTCTGTAATCACTCTCGGCCAAATATCCTTTTGTGCTCAGCTGTGGAGCGAGACAGGAGGTGTCCTCCGACTCCCCTCCTCTCTGTAATCTTCATCGAACCATTATCCCGTCCTGTCTGTCCGACGAGCGGACTCTATTACCGGTATCACCACGGACACTGTGAGCTTTCCTTCCTGCTGTCGCGGCTCCACCAGTACAGGTTTCTAGAAGCTGATACAACATCTGTACATTAAAGCTGTTTTAATCACTACATTTACCATCATTTACACACATTTGATGAAGCTGAATCTCTGACATTAAGCTGCTACATCAGGATTTTATAAATACTGAACTGAACACATCGCAGGAATCCTCCACCCCTGAAGATTATTACGAAGAGACCTGAAAGGTCGGTGAAATGTTCTGTGAATTCAGAGAACCTGTTTTCTACATGTTGGTCTAAAAGCTCTTTATTTAAGGGCTTTCTTCCCTCTGCCAGGAAATAAATGCTGGTGTGAAAGGTTGTTGCATTTATTATTTTATGTATTTCCTTACATCTACTTGGTCTAGAAATATAAACCAAAAGTATCGATGTCAGCCATTAAAAACGCTGCTTAAAAACTAAGTATTAGGTCCTAAATTACCGGATTAAATCATATTAAGGAGACGACCACTCTGCCATCGATGGTAGCTACAGCACACGGACTACATTATACCTGCTAGTGGACGACCCAAGATCAGTAAACACCAACCTGTTCTCACTCCCAGCTCATCATATACCAACTCTGTCTGATACCGACACACCGAGGCAGCCTTTAGCGTCCGTATGAGACGCACCTGGTTTTCAACTCCAATGTAAACCCATCAACGTCATTATTAGAGAGAGTAAGTCAACGTTAGTTTTGTTATTCAACTTCCGTACTCTATTTACGTAGCAAACCTACTTATTTGAACCCAAACCACCATCCTTTCCTCAACCTAACCAAGTAGTTTTGTTGTGTGAGTAAACCTTAAAACTAAGTAAACCTACGTTGGAAGTTTATTTTGAAAAGACACTATGCATGTAACGAGCGGAAACTGAGACATGGTCACTGACACTAGAGGGGTTCGTAGGGCCGCTGACCAAGAGGCACTATCTGAACAAGTTGGTAGTGAGAATGTGTTGTAAACACACACTTTGTCCTGAACAAAGTGTGTGTGTCCGAAAGTTTCAATGAAAAATCCTATAGATATCCATAATTGTCCCTATTTCTTGAGAATAACTATGTTTGCCTTGAAATCTAATTGACAGACTGACATTCGTGGTCTCCAGCAGTGCCACCATCAGGACCAAATAACTGAGAACAGCAAAACTGTTGGTATGTTAAGTTACTACAAAGAGAAGAACAATGACTATACAAATAGATGCAAAACCCCCACAAAGTGATGCAAAATGACTAAAAATAGATACAAAACAACCACAAAGAGACACAAAATAACCACACAGACAAGTTAAACGACTAAAAATAGATGCAAAACAACTATAAGGAGACGCAAAATCACCACAAAGACACAAAATGACTAAAAAAATATGCATTTAAACACAGATATGCAAATTGAACAAAAAGAGATGCAAAATTACCAAAAATAGATGAAAAACAAGTACAAAGGGGCAGAAAATGATAGACTCTTTGTGACTCTTTGAGTTTGGGTGTCTTGCTCCCGTGTAGGGGGGGGGGCTTCCTAAATGTCTGAGCCCAGGACCCATCGTCTCATAATTAAGTGAGAATCTAATTCATCAAAACATCACCGGGCCGAAAGGCTGGTAACTTGGACAACTCTTTGACCATTAAAGGAGAAAAAAATATCCAGCTGCCAGCTCCTCTCATGCCCCAGCAGTGTCACCAATAGGACAAAATTACTGAGAACAGCAAAGTATGTTGGTATGTTGAGTAAGAACGTTCATTCTTGATCTTGGTAATTGTCAAATTAATGCCTTTAACAGGCATTAAAGGCATCGAGTTTAATCATGCACAGATAATCACATGATAAACACACGTTTCTGCTTCGTGGTGGGGAAGCACATGAGAGACTTTGTTTTGCCTCCAGGCTGAAGTTGATGCTCACGTCCCCGTCCACCCATCAGGAGAGAAGATGGAGGAAAATGCTGCCATGTGCTGTCATGTTTTCAGCTGCATTAAATAAAAATTGCATCCAGTTTACCACGACTAGAACACCCATAACAGTCTTTTAAATTTCTTGAACAATCCCACTTTTAAAAAAAATGACATCATTGAGACTCCACGGTTTAGAGTGTTAGTTTTGTATTTACCGTAACGTACCGGTGGTGTTGGAATTTACAATTCGACAAGCATCACCTGAATGCACCACAGGAAGAGGAAGTGAAGATGGATGAGGAGGGTTTGTGTTTTGTCATGTGTCAGCACATGTGCCTTTCTGTGCTCTTTTTACACTCATGAACACATTTGCATAATTGTCTGTGTGTGTGTGTGTGTGTGTGTGTGTGTGTGTGTGTGCACGTGCGTGTGTGTGTGTGCATGTGCGTGTGTGTGTGTGTGTGTGTGTTTTCACCCTGTGTTTGGTTGCTATTTGCTGAAGTCTTGAAAACAAGCTGCTAGAGATTAACAGAGTGTATCTTCACACCATCATGTAGAGGAGGCTTTATGTCGAGGTGTTACACACACACACACACACACACACACACGCACACACACACACACACTCACACTCACCTCTTCCTCTTGTGCTGACAGGACGGCTTAGAAAGCTCCATCATGATACAGACATCAGTCAACACTCAGCGGGAGATTAAGGTGGCTTTATTTGGACGACTCAGACACGGAAACAGTGAATCCATGAGGACTTCCTTTGTTAATTACATGCACACACACACACGCACACACATACAAACAAAAGCAGTGACATAACTGTGTGTGTGTGTGTGTGTGCATGTATTTGTTTAGTTTTAATGACTCACCTTAAAAGAACTTCACACGTCATTAAAAGCACATAAACAGTGTAAAAACTTAATCACATATACAGATCATATTCATGAACTGCGCAAATATGTACGTGCAACAATAATTAGTCCAGTGGTGCAACTCTGAAAGCTGTTTTGAAGTAGAATAGTAGATGTGCTATAAATAATAAATATAAATAGAGGTCAGGGCAATAAATACATATACACCCGGGGTGGGGGGGCAGGTCAACTGGAATAAGATTTCTCTACATTGTAATTGCTGTAATATCTGTATATTCCCCTCTGTTTTAATTACTGTGGTTTGTATTAACTTGCATAATTACGTGATGGAATACTGATGTAAGACCGTCCATTTCATTAATATGTTATGTTTATTATAATTGGAAAACCCCAATAAAAATGTTGTTAAATAAATAAATAACATATACAGTAGAATAAATGGAATATTGCAACTGAATACGTGATAATATTATATAAGTTAATGTAAATAATATTGTAATATTTGGTATGTACAATATAATGTTATGAAGTATGTACCATCACCACTACTACTACTACAAATATTATTATAAAACAATATAATTGTAAAGATTTAAAAAATAAAACTTTTAAGATTTTTGTCTATTTTTTAATTTTATAATATGTTTTTTATATTTTTTTATAATTTGTATTTTTATATATAATATAAATAAAATAATATAATATTATATATATATATATACATATACACATATAAATATATATATATATTTGTACCATAGTTTATAGTTTTTATACTTTTGAGTAAATATAATGTACATAAAATATATACAGAAAAGAGATGCAGTGTAAGAAAATAATAGTATAATATATATAAAAAATAGAACATTTTGTATATAACATGAAGTATTAAGATAAAAATATAATGTTTTGTAGTTATGTACAATATAATATTATGAAATATGTACTACTCCTTAAACAATTAGTACTACCACCACTTCAAGTAATTGTAATCCAAATTTAATTCAAACCATAAATGATGTCAGCTTTTATTGGTTTTGTGTTTAGGTAGAGCACTCATTATAGATAGTATAAATAGTTGTATTTATTATTATTAAAGTGTAGGTTCACACTTTTTCAAGTCTGTCCTGAAACAATACACGTATGCCCACATGTTCACTGAAACATGCTTATTTTGGTTGCTATAATCCTTTAAATAAATACTAAATCCAATGTATTAAGAAATGATTTCTGAAACAAACACAAGTAGAAATGGATGTTGAACATCATCACTGGCAGCGTGCCGCCTCTCGTCACAGTCTGGAGTTGAACCGACAACCTCTCCGCTGTAACTCGTCCTCTCTGGCTGCTTGCCGGACGACCCGCCGTCTCTTCCAGGAAGAAGCTGCAGGTTAAATCCCACATCGACTTCCCACAGCAGGTTCATCTCTCTCTCTCTCTCTCCTCCTTTAATTCCCCGCGGGGATCATTAAAGCTCCAGCTAACAGTGAAATCAGACCCGTGGAGATTTCTCCGTCCTCCGTACACCGTCTCTGGGAGGCCAGATGGAGCCGCTGACTGGGTGACGGTAATAAGGAGCAGAGGTGGAAGAGGAATTTAAATCCTTCAGGTAAAGTATCAATACCACTTTGGGGATAGAGCTCCATTAAAAGTGAAAGTCCTGCATTCAAAATGTTCTTTTAGCAAGAAGAAGTTTCAGTAAAATTTACCAATTATCAGAAGTTAAAGTCTAGTCATAGTTGCTGATTCTTGTCGGTATGCAGCTCCCTGATTCACCAGCAGGGCAACGCAATGCAATAGAAAACGTTCATTTCTTTACAACAATACAAATTAAAAACAGCTGATTTATTTCCTTAAATGCACAAACAGAACATACGTAAACATCAGCAGACAGTTCGGTGTTAGCTGTAGTCTTAAAGTGCAACTTTCAGTGCAAAATTCAAGGCGATCTTGGTTTTAGTCCGTCGCCATCTTGCTTTTTTGCAACCACACGTGACACGAGAGGGTGGAGCTAAGTACAACCGAACGCTGAAAAATGCAACCTGTCAATCACAAGGTAGGCCCGCCCTAAAGCATCCCCTGCTTTATGGTCTATCTGACTCTAAATGGGACCATAATTTACTAAACGAACATCATGCTGTATTGAAGAAGACTTGAAACTAGCGATTGAGACCTTAAACTAATTTTTACGATGTTTACTGAGGTAATAAATCAAGAGAGAAGTAGGCTCATTTTCTCATAGATTTCTATACAATCAGAGGAGTCGCCCCCTGCTGGCTGTTAGAGAGAATGCAGGTTTAAGGGACTTCAGCATTTGCTTCACTTCTCAGACCCGGAGGTTGAACACTGAACGCATTTGAACAAAATAACATTCACTAATTTAACCATGCAATAGCCTCAGAATCACTAAATAACAACAAAGAATATGTTTATTAATCAAAGGACTCACATAAGAGCGTAGCACTAGCAGAGAACTAAATATAACTATGAACGATTCTCTTACCCACGAAAAGCAAGGTGGCTAATAAACGGAAATAAATGACGTGTTTTCTGTCTATCTATCTCCTCCGCTCCGTTTCAGTACCACGGACAGCGACAGTGGGAGCGGGTGACGGTGACCATTCTCGTTTGGCTCGTTTAAAGTACAAGTTTTGAGAAAAAAACAGATACAATTCAGACTTTTATTCATAAAAACTATTATATCAGACTCCAAAAGTTACATGTTTACATCGATTTTTAGAACATAAAGTTGTAGTTGCTCTATAATTGGTGGAGCGTCATGCTGTTGCATGAACACATAGGGTGCAGCGCCATCAGGTCATAAAAAGTTTAAACTTATAATGTCTTTTCCCCATCTTTAACTGGGATTTATATGTGCAGTTGTTCTTTGAAGTTTCCCTCTGAACCAAAGTAACCAAACACATCTTGGCACCGATCACACTGTCAGACAGACCCTCAGAGTTCAGTCCAGTGTAGCTGCTTCCACAAACAGGATGTTGAGGTTAAAATGTTCTAAAATTGGTGTAAAACGGTTATAACTATCAGATATAAATGATCAAATGAATGCACAAACCATGAATGCCGCGCACCATTTAGTGTGACGTCCTCATACAGAGTGACTTTCTCTCTACACCTCCAACTCTGACGTCCAGAGTCAGTGTTGGTGTTCTTTCTCTGCTTGGGTCTGTTTGGATTGAGGCTACTTATCCCTTTAAACTTCAGATTGGGTCTTTTTTCGTACTTTTTTAGGAAGTAATTCATGCATCATCATGCATCACCATATTACAGTCAAAAGTTGGGGTGCAAGATTAGTGACAGAGGTTGGAGGTATGGCAGGACATTTGTCATTTAATTAACACCTGAATGTGTCATTTCCTGCAATAAAGAGCCTTCAATCATGGCCAATAAAGCTGCCCTTTCACTATAGAAGCTCAGTTTGTATTGCTCTGTATATTACAGTGTTTCCTAGAGGATTTTTTGAGACTGGTTGGTGGTCCTCGGACACACTGACTTGGTTTAGAAGAAGACAGATTGACTTTTCTGAATACCAAATAGCGTGGAGTGAAGATGTACTTAATGTTACTTCATTATTTGCACCATCATGACTTCTCACAGCTTTTCCTCTGACGAGACGCGGACAAAGACGAGGACGCCTGTTTGTTTTTTTCACTCAGTCAGTCCTGCAGCTCCAGGCGGGGGTGACGGGTCAGATCCCCCCCACCTGGACTTAAATACGGGGGAGGTGGAGCTCAGCAGGTAACTTCCACACAGCACAACTCAAACACTGTAATCATGAGTGCAGTTTTTTTTAGATTACAGGCTTTTCTGTCCTCACAGCAACACAAAGCCTGAAGGGTGCTTTTACCAGGAGGCGTTGTTGAAGGGGATTTTTTTCAGGGAGAGATAAAAATGTCTCCTTTGAGTGTGTCCTGCAGGACTCGGCTCCATTGTCCTCGCCTGTGTAAGAGAGGGTGGTAACAAGAGAGAAGTCTGGCAGCTAAAAGCATTCCTGCAGGGTCGTCCTCATCGCCTCGCTCCCCCTGCAAAGCCAGACTCTCGCTCATCGCTCGTGTGTTTGCAGAGAGTGTCAGCGGAGCTCAACGCCGCCGTGTCGCTCGCGTCCGCCTCCACCTCCATTTTATTGGACACCTTTATTGTTTTTGGGCCCAGCGTGGAGGACATGGATGCTGGACGCTTTAATTAAACGTGTTGGACCACATCCCAGAGGGGTTTTAGGGGAGGTGGGGGTGTCTGTGTGGCCTTTCTGTCCCAGTCTCCGGCTACGGTAGATGTGGTGAATATGTGTTGAACATGTATGAATCACACTGAGGCTTTTGTGTGGGCAGGAAGAGCCAACTGAGCTGTTCTAAAGGGCACGTTACACACTGTAAAAAAAACATGCAATGATTATATTAGCTTTAAAATAACTTAATGAATAATATCCAACACTTTCACATAATCATTTGATCCATGGTTAAAATATAAACATTGGTAACTGCAGCTTTAAGATGGACATTAATGTCTTCTTGTTTTGTCTTGTTTAGTATTTCATTTCTATAAATGAAGGGGTGTGGGAGAGATGGATTAAAAACTAGAATTACTGCCTCATGGTTGTTAAAACAAAGGGGGTACCATGCTTTTACCCTTTTAGCTCCAACGCTGTGGAAGCTTTTAAAAACCCACCTGTACAGACATTTGTATATTTAAAAAAAAAAAAACGTTTTACATTTACATGTCTCTATGTTAAAATCGATGTTTTCGTTGCATTTTCTGTGTATGATGTTCTTTTAAAAACAGTTTGTGAAGCACCTAACTGTAGTTTTGAAAGGCGCTATAGAAATGAAGTTTATTATTATTATTAATAGTATTATTGTATGTGTCCGCAAACCAGCCAAGCTGTAATTTACATCCATGTTGGTCCAAAATGTCATCACTTCATCATTTTATCCTATTTGTATGAAATAGTCTTGGCAATAAACGTGTTTTGTGAGGTCACAGTGACCTCTGACCTTTGAGCACCAAAATCTAATCAGTTCATCCTTCAGTACAAGTGGATGTTGCGCCACATTTTAAGAAATTTCAGAGAATTGGACGTAATCCTCGGAGGCAGAGAACTGAAATTGATGCAGCAGAGGCTGAGATCTCTAGTACAGTCAAAGCTCCTCAAACACTGGATCTTGCATTTCCCATAATACAACTGGATTACATTTTTTTCATTCATTTAATTAAACCCCTTAGAGCCACATCTCTCAAACTCCACATCTCAAGTTTATAAAGCAGACTTTCTCTTATGAATTGAAGGTTTTTCACTGGCTGAGTAGCAACAAACATGGCCAGTAAACTGGTCTTGATGAGTAAAATTAGAGAGAGAGCCCCTTCAATTGCTTCAGTTGCAACTTTCTTGTACGTATTAAACATAGAAAGGAAGGTTTTGGCGCTCTGTCGTAGACTCTGCCGGCTTAAGGTGTCCATTTTTTACAGTGTGCTCCCCATTGTGCTGCGCTGACACACATAAAAAGTTTCTCTGCTTCAATTTGTGCCAATCTGACTTTGGAAAAAGGGGAAAATGTGTTCTTTCTCCACGGTGATCCGTCTTCAAAGTGGGCCTGTGTGTGCTGAGGAGGGGGGTGATAAGTGTTGGGGATGTAGTAAATTTGAATACAATGACATAAAATAAAGCTGGTTGTCATGCTCGGCGGTTCTGCTCCGGCGGGCCTTCCCTTTCTGTCTAAAGCTGCTCGACACAGTTCCGGATTTACCAAATCCTCCGAAGACGAAACGAACCCTGTCGCTTCATTGTGTGAGAGCTGCCGTCAAACAACCCCCACCCCCTCCTGGTCCCCCCCCTCCATCCTCCAATCCCCCCGCTGCTTCTCCTCTCCCTCTCAATACAGATGGGGGAGGACAGGCAGGAAGTCAGGTTGCAGTTTGAGCTTTTAAGCATTTGGGGATTGGTTTCAATTTAATGCGGCGACATAAAAAAGAAAGAATCAATTTAAAGTAGCTGGGTCTCCCGGGTCACCTGGTGGAGCGAGCAGTGGAAATGACAGAGAGAGAGAGGGGAAGGCGGGGGGGGGGGGGGGGGGGGGTGGATAGAGAGATAAAAAGCACCGACAGAAAGAAAGAAATAATTATGGGAAAACCTGCCATGTTACAAGGAAATAACAGAAAATTAAAGTATACTTAATTAGCGTTTTGTCTGTGTTTGGTTCAAGTGATCTGTAACGTTTATCTCCAAATGGGAAAAAAAAAATCTGAAAAGGCTTAATGTGAAAATAGTTTAATGAGGGAAAAAAAAAAACTATTTAACCAAGAGGAGAACAAATATTAAATATCTCCCAGTGGTGTGAAGATTGTAATAATAAAATTTAAAAAGAAAATATCTTAATAACCTTTCCTTGGTTTGGAAAACAACATCTGGTAATAACTGCAGGGAGAAAAAAATGTTCAGTATTTTTTTTAATATGTGTTATCATCAAATCAATGCTGAAGAAAGGAAGATAGAAAATAACAAAAAATCATTCAGGGTGCAGGAGGGATGTTAAACGATTAAAATCTAGTCAATAGAACACGAATAATATGATGGGCCAACCATTTAATAAAGTTGGAAAATCAGACAACCAAACTAATAAAACTGTGGGCGGTTTGTATTTTCTGAGGAGAAATTCAGATTTTATTTTGTTGATTAAAATATTTTAGAAAAAAAAAGATTCTCTGAAAACACATGAAAAAGATTTTGAAGTCTGTCTAGTAGGTGTTCATTAACACTATGAGATTAACTTTATATATAATTTATAAAGATATAATACAGTACTATTAATTATATTATTGGACACCCATTTCAAATGTTAAGTGTTTTCAAATGACGGGCCAAACTGCACCAACCACGTTGTGAAAGTCATTGTAAACATGAGTTTATGGTCTCAATCGCTAGTTTCAAGTCTTCTTCAACACAACATGATGTTCATTTAGTAAATTATGGTCCCATTTAGAGTCAGATAGACCATAAAGCAGACCAAAAACCAACTTGGGGATGGCCAAAAACCAAGATGGAGATGGCCAAAAAACAAGATAGTGAAAGTGGAAAAACCAAAATGGCGACGACCAAAAACCAAGATGGCGACGGCCAAAAAAACAATATGTCGATGACCAAAAAAAACCAAGCTGACGGCGGCCAAAAGCCAAGATGTTGACGGCCAAAAAAACAAGATGGTGATGGTCAAAAAACAAGATGGCGACGGCCAAAAAACCAAGATGGCGACAGCCAAAAACCAAGCTGACGACGCCCAAAAACCAAGATGGCGACGCCCAAAAAACAACCAAGGTGGCGACGCCCAAACACCAAGATGGCGACGGAAAATATCAAGATGCCGACGGACAAACTCAAGGCTTCAAAATCACAGTCCACAAACCAGTGAGTGACATCATAATGACTACGTCCACTTCTTATATACAGTCTATGATGTGAATAGATGATAACGGCCTTCTTAGCCTCCTAGGAGGTGTAGTAGGCCCCTTCAAACCCATATCTATCAATCGGTTGATAAAAGCGTGTGGATTGGAGACAAACCAACAGTTTATCCGGATTCCTCATTTCCTGTAAGTGAATGTGATAAAGTTGTTGTATTTCTAGACATGCTTCAGTGCTGAGAAGCAGCACGGCGGTGAATCCCAACACGCTGGTGACACCCATCAGGACGCCGCCACTGTGGGAACAATGGGTGTGAATAAAAAAGGAGACAAGATAAAGATTTAATAGTCAGGGCTTAAAGCTTATTCTTTTTGGTTATTACCAACGTATAGACTCAGAACCAAAATATGACCGCTACAGAAGCCGACACAGAAGCAGTTAGTGGATACTTAACGTCATGTCGATCATCATCTGTCAACAGAACCTGTGCAGCTGCATCCATCTCATCCATGTTTGTCACCATTTTTTGATTCTGGCTCCGGCACAGGAAGGTAATATCCCCATTCTTAATCCTGCCTACGAGGCTCTGCACCAAACCAGGCTAAACCCTGAGGTCATCTTGTCCCTAAATCTAAACTACCTGAACCGTGAGGTCTGTTAGAGAGGTGACCTCTTTAAACAGCATCTGAAAACCAGACAGCTCCTTCTTGATGTTGTGTGTGTTTGTTTGTGGTCTCTTTACTCTCTCTGTGTTCATTGACTTATGAAGCACTTGGTGATATATAAATAAACGTTAGCAGTCGTGCCAGTTAAAGCTCATTTGAATTTGAGAGACGGATCGGGGATGCGGTGCTGAAGGATGTGGAGGCAGGAGGAAGGAGCTTGAATCAGATCCAGATGGCTCCGCAGAAAGTGAGACGAGCCGACAGCCAAACGCAGCGAGGACTTCAGAGGGCGAGAGACAGAGAGTAATTAAAGGTGTTTCTAAAGGGGCCGTTTGATGTAAAGCTTCCCAGCAGGACTCGCTTTCACACCGCGGACAGGAGGAGAGCTAACATGACAGTTGGCAATAAATCTTAAAACACTTTTATTTGTTCCTGCGCAGATAAACAAACAGAGGCTTTCGAATCTGACAGGATCTCAGAAATCTAAAAATACTCTGCGGTTTAATTAGGCCGATGATGACCCGGTGAGCTTTCAGGGGGGTAAACAGCCGCTTTCATGCCTCCTGCCTTTTGTTGTTGTTGTTTGGATGCAGAGCCACCTTCTCTCAGGTAACGAAGCTGCCAGAACCTCAGGAGTCACTTCCACCACAACAAAAAAACCTTTCTTGTTTTGGTGGAAGGGCACCGCTGCTGTTTATCTGCCAGCAATTAGCATGGCAAATGCTCCGGCTCCGGCCCACGTTCTGCGTGACTCAATCAGCGAATACATTAGCGACATAAAGACGACAGGGAGAATGCAAAGCGATGCGAAAATAAACATGACAAAAGAAAAAGGAGAGAACAGCTCAGAGAGAGAAACACGATGCTGAGATGACGGGAGAAAACTAATCAGCCAAGATGCAGATCTGCTTACAGGGAGGATGATTAGCCGCAATCTCTGGAGGTATGTCACGTTAAAAGACAAAGAGGAAGATATGTTGCGTCATCGTCGCTGGAAAGTAATCCTCGTCTCTGGTAGGCTTCTTCAGCTTCTAGTTGCAGAAGTAAAACAAACATTTATTCCAAGGATGAAGAAGATAATAACACATTCCAGTAAGCAGTGATTTGGTGATTTATGTCTAAATATCGAGGTTTAAACAGAACTTCAGCTCATTGTTTATCTGTCCGGCCCAGAACTTTACTGTTTTTATTCTCTCTCACTGCTCTCATAGCGTCGTTTTCAGCCACAGTACACTTCCTGCTCAGCAGCAATCAGCAGAGAGACCCAGTCAGAGACTAGCTGGTGAACATAGTGGAGCATTTAGCAGCTACAGAGACAGATATTTTTGAGGTGGAGACCAAAAACAGAGCTAAAAGAGAGAGAATATTGGACACAAAGACTCCTAATGAATCATCATGTTGTCAGTGCCCCCAAATGGCCAAATAAATGAAGTTACTGCAGGTTTAAATGACTATTTTCATAGAACAAATCAAAAGAATGTTTTTCATATTCTCTTCGGTCTCCTATGTATCAAAAGGATTCGTGTATAAAAAAATATTTTACTGTAAAAGTGGTTAAATTGACAGATATTGTGACGCCATAAATAGAAAGAAACACAAAATAAAGCCAGGCCAAATGGGAGATGATGCACCTAAACTCATGTAATTTCATAATGCAAGCTCTGATTGATCCCAAATTTGGTGTGATAGTGAGCAGGGGGCTCCTCTACATGTGTTAGGAAACTGAATGTGAATACATAGATGCAGTGAGGAAATACAGTACTACAAACACATAAGCGGAACTATCAAATATGATGATGAATGTATTCATGTATTTTTAGGCAGCTTTGGCTGGGATTATCCCAGATACACCAGTCAGGGTTTGCTGGAATGGTATGGCTGTGCTGAATCCAGCAATATATGATATGTAACTGTAGCAGGTATGATCAGTGGTCTACATTACATTACATATACTGTGGTGTGTTTGACTTGCAGCTCTTTTTTTTTCCGCTCTTTATCTTCATGGAGTGAGTCTATTATTCCTGTAGTACTTTGCCTTTTGTATTTATGATTATTATCATATTAATGCTGGGATGTTCTAGTGTTGTATTTCTTTGGGTCAGGAACGCTGAATATATATAACATTTTGAGTTTTTGGGGTTTTCGAGTGTTCAGCTTTGTTCTCCTTTTAGGCAGAACAAGATGTGCTGGCATTCAATGATTGTCACCATTTCAAAATACGAAGTAGAAGGCTACATTAACCTGATTTAGTTATGATATTATGCTTCCTGGAAGCAACCACACTAGCAGTAAAGATCTGCTGCAAACTGAACTCAAAAAGAAGAGATTTCAAAAAGAGTTTATTATTTTTTAACAGCACTAGTACTTCTGTTTTCCTCCAAAGGTCTATGAAGCAGGAGAAGAGATGCTAGTTTTCCTCCTCCAATATTCAGTATTTACTGTAGAAAATGCAGTAATTAGAATAAGTAAAGTACAGACACAAGTATCAGTTACCATATTGATTATGCAAACGTGTTTTCCATGAGCTGTAAAACATAAAATACAGAAAAAACAGCTCTAAACAATATTGAAAGATGTCTGCTGAGGACTGGGGATGTCATCAGAATGATTTTGATAATCCTGAGATTAAAACTCAAACTTGTCAAAGTTAGAAGGGAAAACAATCCATCATCAGCTAACGTGATAAATAATTTGGTGGAATTTCCCTTTAATTCTCATCTCATTCCCTCCATCAGGAGGAGAAAGAGCATCAAACATCAGCAAAAGGAAAGCAATGCTTGTGTTTATCTGATGGACTGTGAGTGAAGGTGGCGAACCCAGCGAGCCGTTTCTTGTTTGCTCTCCTGACGGCCGCATCAACGCTCGCCGCTGAGGAAACAGGATGTTGAATCAGGCCTCCTGTCTGTTTCCCCGACTCGACTCCACTCCGCTACTGTCTCTGCTCGGTCTTGTGTACACAAATCTGCCGGGGAAAAGCCGTTTTGAATTGCAAACGATCGACGCCGAGGGAGCGATCTGGGGAGAGGAGGAGGAGGGAGCTGATGACAAAACTCTCCTTCTGCCAGACGGGTGTAACGCGGCGAGAAGAAAGCGTGTTTACAAACGATACGATCTGCAAATGGAGCGTCGGCGGCGAGGCTCTCAGGACGAGATGGAGTCCAAGAAGAAGAAGTGTCTGCTTCAGAGGGATAAGATGAATAAAATTATAACGTTGTGTTTCTCTGTTTATCTCTCCTTCTTCTTCTTCTTCTACTTCCTCGCTGCTCCAGTGTGATTCGACCCCCTTCTTTTCTGTTTTTCCCCTTCTCTCCTCCTCTCTAATATCTCCCCCTACATCCTCCCTCTTCTCCTCCCACCCCTTCTTCTTCCTTTTCTTCATTTCCTTTGCTCTTGTCTAAAATTGAGAACAGAACAGCTGGTAATTGAAGATCATTGTCTCTCCTCAGGCCCTCAGGATTTGCAATGCCTCTCGCTGCAGCTCATCTTCACCAGACAATTTTTTGGCCCTCTTTTTGTTTGCTGTTTTTTCTCCTCTTCTTCTCCTTCTTCTCCTCTCTCTCTCTCTCTTCCCCCTTTAACTTCACAAGCCCTTTTTTGAAATTGGATTTTCATTTGAGATGGACCAGGAGCACCCGTCGTGTTTATGCCGCCTTCCTCCCATCAATTTTCCTTTCTCTTTTCTTCACTTCATTTCAGGCCGTTCTCTCCTCTATCTCCTCCTGTGAATTATCTCCTCTCAGTCCAGCTCGGACAGGAGCTCCATTTTCCTTCTGACGGAGCTTATAAAGAAAAAAGAAAAAAAAAAAAAAAGCGCTCTGCAGTTTGGAGTCGAGCACGTTGAGAGGAGAAGCTGAGGAGATCCTGATCGGGCAGACAGTGTTCCTGATGCTCTGTCGTCTCCTGACGGTACAGGACGCTCTGACCTTGTTCTAACTTCTACACAAAGATCTGCACACAGACAAGAAACTCTGTTTTCTATTAAAACAAATATTTAATAATGTCATTTTTTGCTGCCACATGGATTCACACATAATATTAAAAGAGACCCTCCCAGAACTACTTGATGAAAAGATAAACTGACCATCTAGTAAAGTCTCCAGGTGGAAAGTACTTGCATGTTTTTATTCAAGTACTCTACTTAAGAACATAATTAGTTGTACTTGAGGTTTGCCACCATCTACCTTTCATAAGGGAGATGTTCCCCTTTCAGTAGATTTCATTTACCGATGCCGAAGTCTCTTTATTCAATAAAACTATCCACATTTTCCGTCCACTTGTTGAACTTCCTTCCATCTTTGGGGAAGGATACCACTTTAATGAAGGAGCATGACCTTATTCAATCAAGAAAATGTTTTATCATATTTTTCTAATAAATTACCGTAAGTACATTTGAAATTCCATCATTTAAACCTAGTTTGTCTCTCCCTCGATGAACAGGAAACAGATGAATGTATAACCAAAACATGCTGAGGCAGAGCAGGTTTACGTTTAATACACTAATAATAATATTACGATAACTTCCTGTATCCGAACTAACCAAAATCACACAATAACATCAACAAACTAACCGATCGAGGCAGCGGTAGACTAGCAGCTCTCGTGTTCTGAGAGGTAAAAAGTCTGGTGGATTTGGCAACAGCAGAGGTATACAGTAGACTGTATAGCAGTCTCACGGCAAGGCAAACAAGCAAAAAAATTCTAAATATAGCGTCCACTTGAACTGATATAGATGTTTTTAGGTGTCTAAGATGCGTTTTGCTGCACAGCAGTACATTGCTTTGCTCCAAACTCCATCTACTGTAGGTAATACACTGACTATGGAGAAGTACTTCACACAACCACACTGAGAAACACCTCAACTATCCCTTTAAGGTGGAAGTTCAAACTCTATTTTCTCTCAAAATACAAAAGGAGAAAGAGTTCCTCGGACAAACAATGCTGATCAGTGATTGGTCGTTAGGTACGCACCTTCACAGCTCATTCATGGTTCTGTCTGGCTGCTGATTGGTCGACTGAACGTGCTGCTGCTCTCCTCCAGTCACTGATCACAGTAAAACAGAGACACGGCCACATGAGAGAACATTTACTGAGAAATAAAGGTGACTCTATTCAATACAGATGAGTTAACGTCTGCACAAAAAGTTAGTTTGATAAACTAACTGCCCCTAAAGAGGGCTTAAAAGTCCCATAATCTAGTAATTAAAGAGGAAACACTGGCAGGATGGTTTGCTGTTGGTCAACAACACAAAATCACTCATCAATGGGATAACTTCGCCTTCACAAGAACAAACCTCAGATTGCCGTGATTCCAATGCAATAAATCAACTAAACAACTAAACTACGTCACCACACTCCCGGCACACTTTCTCGGTTTATTTACTGTTGCCGTGGATGGGTTTATATTATAGTTAATGGAACGCCCGGTGCGTCTCATACCGGCTCTAAACCTTGTGCATCGGTATCAAAAGCTGACGGCCGTGACAAAGCCTCGGTATTTGACGCCCTGGGAAAGAGAACAGGCACATAACTTCCCCCACATTATATATTTTAAAACCACGACTGTAAGCAACGGGTTCCCAGTCTTAAATGGCAAAGGGCTCCAACCCAAGGCCTATATTTGTTTAAACTCTGAGGACATTGAAGTAACTGTTAACCACAATGTACAATCACCAGACTTAACATCAGTATCCAAGGCCGTGAACCCTGAAAGTCTCACCACATATCTGTAGGGAACTTCTGGATGGTTTAGATAAGGCTTCAAATGGTTCAGTTAGGCTGTGTGTTTAGACTTGGAGATGGTTTGATTGCACAGATTTAGTCCTCAGTCATGTGATTCATTATGTGTTCCAGGAGTCTGCCCCATGGGAACAACTGACTTAGTTGGGGTCTTTGTGAGGTTAGTTTGTTTTAATCTGCTGGGAGCACCAGAGGGGTGGAGTCACTGCATCTCTCCTCACCTCGGACACATCCCTCCATCCATTAAAGATGTGTCCCGTTCTACAGCGTCAGCCATGAAACCGTGAAATACTGTATATTGGCTTACACTGCATATTGAGCGAACCCTGCTCCGGTCATCAACATGACTGGCACTTTATGGCAGCGCGAAATTAAAAAGGACCTTGTTTTATTGCAGAGGAACATCACTCTCCGATCCGTGTGCTCGTCTCCGAGCCGCGTGGCGTGGAGCGGCGTGCATGGTGATGTCAGAGCGGGCCGAGCGGCGGCGGCGGCCGCCCCGGAGCCATAATAAACAGGCCGGGATATTGCAGGAATCAGCGATCCGAGCGCTGAGAAATTAGCTTGTCTCTCTCTCCTTCACCGTTATTGATCACCTGACTTCCTTATACATTTCCACATAATAGGCAGCACTGACTTAATTAGTCAAAAGAGAGGCTGGGTAATTACATGTCACTTTAACAATGTGTTTTATTGCCTACAAGCTCTGGTGGTACCAAGCGAATCTAATGGTGGATTTAATGCAAAGTGGAATAGAGAGGGAGGGGTGGAGAGATGAAGATAGAGGGTGTATAAAGAAGAGGAAGATAGAGAACAAGAATATGATCGATTTTATCCGACATTGTTGTTTTTGCAGTTTGAGGTGGTGAGACTGGAGCCTACAGCAGCTCAAATGGTACATAATGTTCATTTCCACTACTTCCATCAGTACAACAGTAGAGGCCTGTTTTGTTCATACTCTAATTAATTCCGGTCGTTTCTTCTTTGCGGTTCTCCTGATCGGTGTTAAACTGCCAGACACTTCTGGATGTTTTTTCACATTAAAAGCCTACATATGAAGGGAAGGCTGCAAGACTTTTAATGTGAAAATTCTGGAGGCAGTGTTGAGTTTCATTCGCTTAACATCGTTCAGGGTAAAAAGGCCAAGTGGAACATATGACATGATTCTATTCAGAGCTGTGGAAATGGACCTCTCTGGCCTTCTTCTCACTATTTGAGAATTTACGGTATTCTAACTACATGTTGGAGTTGTTTAAAGTTTATGTCTTTTCATCAACAAATCACTGCATACTGGGGTATTATTGCTTTAAGCATGTACAATGGACAGGGAACAGTATCAAGACAGTTTTAGTCTCTTAAACCTCACTGACCTGCTGGTGTGTCAGTCCGTACAAACTCACACTGTGCAGCCAAGCTTTGTTCAAACCTGCACAACTTTATTTTAAGGTCTAGTGGAGATCCCAAAGCCTCCAAACCACATCAAATCTGTCAGGCTGATGATGCACAAAATACAGCTATAATATCTCCATTTGATGGAATGGTGCAACCGTAAAAAACAGTGTCTTGGGTTTGAATATTTCACTCAGTGTAAAACCTCAACGAAGACCCTGAAAAAGATATTACAATATATAAATGTGACACTGTCAGACGGAGTGGAATAAGGTGTTTTTTCCAGTCTTAAAGCTACGTAAGGGGAAATAAAAGGAGAAAACTGGATGTTAAGAGGTAAGAGTCACTGGACTCTGGGCTGTTTATAACAAAATACATCAAACCAAACATGTAATATTAAGCATGTTAGTATGAACAGACATTTACAGTTAGTATGTTCAAAAGTTACAAAAGTTACTGCATCGTCTAACTTGCAAAATAACAACGTTTCAGTACTAGACCTTCGTTTTGTTTGCAACTTTTAATCTCTTCATCCCTCACCTACAAAGTGTTGTTCTAGTTACAGTTAGGATGTTAGCACACTAATATTAGCACTGAAGTACAGATGAGACGGATGGAAATACGACAGAAATGAAGTGGTTTGACCTGCTGTCGAGATATTTTAATCTGGGAGCCGTTGGACCAACAGGAAGTCATCGCCATCTCACGCATCACATCGCTACTGTGAACAAAAAAAAGGTTTAAAGTGCCACTTAACACCCATAGCATACACTGTTTGGATATCCTGAATCAGGCCTCTTTCTGAATGGGTATGGGCATGGATATGCTGATATTATTCAGGTTTTAGGAGCATTCTTTGGACATGTATACAAAGCATTCAGAATATGCGTCTCATTTGGGGGTTTTACGGCAGTTTGCACACGTCCAGCTCTGTGCGTTGAACACAAACCAACTACTAGACAGTTTGCAGAGATGCCCAAAAGAAAAGAAGGAGAAACATACTGACTTTTGAACATTATAAAAGGAGAGAAATTATGTAGCCGTAGGACGTACATCACGGTGGTGTTACGTTAACCTGTTCAGCCCTGTAGGGGGTGGAAGATGTGCTTCTCCTAGACAGACGTACCCAAAATAAATGAAGAATATCTCCACAACTACCAGGTCTATATGCATGATGTTGGTCTCAATGGATAGGTGAGACCTCAGAGAATTCACCCCCTGAGGATGAAGAGCTTTGGGCTATACAAATACAATTTACCTGACTTAAAACCAGGGATGGGAGGTAGAAAACTTACAGTCTGAGCCACAGAAAAGACACAAGAACAGTCCTTTAAAGCCTCCACCGTCCTAATTGCCTGCTTCCTGTCTGGAGAGTCTGTTCGCTGGTCGAGTGGGAGCGAGGCTGAAGCTCCTGTTTCATTTTGATAACGAGCACTCAGCAGCGCGTCCTGATATCAGACAGGAAGTTAACAGTTTGATATCAACGCATGCTTCTGCCAACACTCTCCGAGGCTCTGTGGCGACCACGTAGCGAGCCGCCTGCTGGCTCCATCAGAGAGCAGATTGATTTCTTTGTCTTTTTTATGCTCGGATGGCGTCACGCAAACACTGCAACACATTAGTCGATGCTAATTAACAAAAGAAACAGTCAAAGCCGAAGATTAAGGACACAACCGGAGTCTCTTCTGTGTCACGGCCCCGCCCTCTTCCTCTCTGACAGGAGTTGATTGGATTGCCCTTCATTTTTCTCCCTACAACATGTCAGATCTGTATTTCTGGGGCAGGACCAGGAGGAATTAGGTTTAAAAAGGACTCACTCCATATTCAAAAACTCATTTTTTCATCACTCCCTTCACTCTGAGCTTCACAGCCTGCGGCCACTGACAGACGGAGGGTTTCAGAGTCGCGGCCGCCGCAGTCTTCGCCCTCCTGTTTCTTTTGACGAGCCGCTCCATTTATTCGAAGTATCAGCTGTCAGTCCTGTCTGTCAGGGAAGTTTTAAATGAGCTCGTCGACCTGGACGGCGTTTTGGAGACGGATTAGACTCCATATTTTAACTGCAGAGCCATCAACGGGTCCTCGTCTCACAGACGCAGCGGAGGGGAAAAGCCACCAAATTTTTACTTTCTCCCTTTTTTATGCTGATAGAATGAATTGATTCAGTTTACATACATTAACATACATTATGGAGGCCTGAAGTGAAGAGAGGGTCATTTAAGGAAACTATAGTTGGCTGCGCTCACTTTCGTTTTTACTTTCAAATTGAAAAGTTGTGAAAAACAGTGAAATCCTCTGAGTTTAATTTTCTTTTTCTTTTCTACATGTTGATGGTTCCTGGCATGTCAGTGTCACTTGTGTCTAACAGGTGGGTGTCAGTCACGCTTGAATAAAGGCTTGTTACCCTTTACTATACTCAACATCTTGCATTGTTGAATGAATTTATTTTATATAACCTTTTTTTTAAAAAATAGCTTTGAACCCAAAGACTCACTCTTGAAAAACTGCGTTGTTGCCTCTGCTTTGCCTTCTTAGAAATAGAATATAGTAGAACTTTATTGTCCCACCAGGACATGAAATATGTTTCAGTCTCACCAATAAAGACAATATGAACAGTAAAAACAATAATAACCAACATGCACAACAAATCATTAGCAGCACATGTGCACAGAGAGAAAACCAGCATCGTCCAGAAGGAATTATCTCCCATTTAGAGCAGACAACTTGTTTTATTTTTTCCACCAGATGGTAAAAACAATCTGGCTTACATCAGAACTTTTTGACCAACTCCCAAACCTCCTAATTTCCAACTAAGAACCAGTCTCTGTCTGAGCGTCTTACGTACTGTAAGGCAACAACATGGACTGTGAAGTTCAGTTTGTTATCAACGTTTGTTTCCAGTTACTTGAAACTTCTGAAAACTTCTATAGGCTGGACTACAGAGCCATCAGTGAAAGTAAAGCAAAACTTTATTCATACATTATATGGATTACAAAGTGCTTCACAGTTACAAATGAAGGAATATCAATAAATACATTTAGAAAAAGAAAGAAATGGTGACGGATAAAACCAAAGAAGTTGTTTCATATCATCTGATTTTATTTTATACATTTTTGTATTTGTCAAATCTTGTAATTGTGCAATTGTAAAATCTGTTATTATGTATTGCATGACTATAAAATATGAAAAATAACATTATATATACATTATATATGACTACATAATGTTTGCAGCTTTGTACAATAACAACAGGCTTATCTTTATCTGTAGGTGAGCGGTTAGTCGAGGCTCAACTCATCCAGAAACGTAAGACAAGTTTGCATTTTGGTGCTCTGTAATAATATATTCAAGATAATTTGAGACAAAACATAATAGATTTCTGTTTCTTTTACGGGTCATTGATGCTCCGTCAGTGTCTTTTCATTTGGTTTCTTGTCAGGTTGAACTTTGTGAAGCCTCTCTGTAGTGTTTCAGTTCTCAGTCTTACTTACAGTTTATGGCTGTGAGATTTCTCTGTTACCTTTACACTGTGTTTGTTTGTTGCCATAGCAACCTACTAAAGATTTTTTGCATCTAATTGAAGCATCCTTACCATCCTGCCGTCTGGACTTTAGTGAAAAAAGTAATCATTGTTATCATCATCGCTATTAGATGTCAAATAGTTCATACTGACTTGTGCAGAGGATAGACGGAGACGAACACGTCCACATTGAACCAACTTCGACACTGCACGTCCTCGGGTCCACAGCAATACACCCGCAAAGTGTGAAGTGGATCAGTGGAACGGTTCTCGAGATATGTGAAGGACACACACACACACACACACACACACACACACACAAAGAGGTTCCTTGCTTTATTGGATATGGAAGAAACACGATTCTCAATCTTTGAGAAGTTTCCGGTAAGTTTTAAAGTGTTTCATTCTGATATGCAACAGCTCAATTTGGAGAAATTCGGTCGCCAATATCCAAACATAAAGATGACCTTCAGTAACCACTCTGGGGTTTTCATGCCAGCATATGTGTTCAGGGTAAACACTGAAATAAACTCTTCACATCATCTATAGTGAGTGTTTGGTTCGAGGATCATAATCCTCCAGAATCTCAATCCTGGATCATTCATACATCGGTGTCTATTTTCAGAGGGAAGTGGTGAGGTTGTGTGAGTGTGTGTGGTCGGTATCCATCACCATCCAATTACATCTCTCATCTCCTCTTTCATCCTGAGCTTGTTTCTCTTTCTTTCCTTTCCTCTTTCTTTCCCACTCCCTCCCTCGCAGGACTCGGGGTTCGGCAGCCTGCTTCGCCCTCTTCGCCTCCGAAACTCGACCCCGCCGCTGAACAACCCGCCCGCCCATCTCCTTACATCCATTAGCAGGTCCCGTGGGAGGGATCACGACCTCTGCTCCCGACAGGTAATGAGAGTTGTAGAGAAGTGAGGGGGCGGAGCTCGCGTCCCGCTCACCTGTCGGCAGGTGGACGGCGGGGCGGAGGACATCCTAGACCTCCGTTATCTAATCTGATGTCTCCTAATGAGTCATTGAGATGTCTGTCTCCTCTGCGCGGGCCGAGGAGTGGCCGTTGAAGTCTTTGTGTCCCTGAGACTAATTACATCGTGGTCGTTTAGCGCGGGACAAGGCCCGGCTTCAGGTGGGAAAAGTGATCCGGCGGGGGGGAAAGTGTCTGGGCGGCTGCAGCTCCTGTTACCTGTGAATCCCCCCTGAAAACAGAGCGTTCCTTGTTCCGGTCTTCAGGTGGGAGGAGAGGAGGGGGTCGTTTGATCCGGAACATTCCTCCCCTCTCAGGCCGTCTTCTCAGGAGGATTAAAGGAGGAACGCTGAACGTCTTACAGGTTTAAAGCGGCGGCAGATCGCTCGCCGCGGTCCTGGGGATTGGATGGCGAGGCCGCGAACAATCGCATCTTTCAGGACTTATTTTCCTCCTCTTACCTGCCAAGTGAGAAGAAAGGCCTTTTGATAGCAAAGATCAGGCCTTCCAGTCTCAAAACGGACAAATAACATACAAGAAGACAATGGAGTAGTCATTTTAAACAATTATTGCCATGTAAAATAAAGGCATTTTAATTCTTGATCATACACTACAGTGTGCCGTGGATTATTTTGGAGGGAAACTTGCATTTTGCACTTTTTTGAGACCGTATTCCACCCATGCAGTGAACCCTTCACAAGACTGAAATAACATACAAGCTTTCTTATTTCAGCTATAATTATCTTACTTTACAAATATTTAATATCTGCTGGACCTTCAGATGGCTCCGTCATCTCAAACTCATGCTGTATGACCAAACTATGTTCAAACCACATTACATTTTAGTTTCATTTTTATATATTTATTACAAAATATCAAAAATAGGACCGAGGTTGACCCCCTGAATTTGAAATTTGAACCAATATACTCTCATAAGTATATAAAGATGTCCTCTACTGGACTCTATGGGTAATACTCTCCTCCAATCACACGCATGCATTCATCCACTGAGATTTGCATAAATATAGCCAGCCAATCAGGACGTGCCTACCGAAATACATGCATCACCAGTTCCATGGTCCGCGGAAGCCCGCCGTCGACTTTGATTTGCCAGGACTTTCCGCTGGTGATGGCCACGTAGACTGAGTAACCATAAGCAAGAGGGAATATGTCTGTGATCTGTTTATACGTTTGTGGCGACATAAAAGATGAAGTACAACATATTGTATGTATATTTCATTAAACAAGTAGATGCACCGTCTGGCCTGTTGAGTTTCTGCAGCCTTCTTTGCATCCTGTTACGATGTGATGGATGAAAGTTCTTACTTGAATGTCCTCTGTCTCATTTTATTTTCTCTCTCTTCACTAACAGATGACTAATGACGGCAAACTGCCAACATTATCTAAAAAAAAAAAAAAAGAGTCTGCTCAGCTGCCAAATATAATAATTGTAAATGAATAAAAATGTTGAGACACGAACGTCTCTGAGCTGACGGCAGCTGGCTGCCCTCCGACCTGCTGGAGTGTCCTTGAGCAAGACGATGAGACCCCGCTGACTGTGACCTTTGACCTCCCCGAGGGATCAACAGGCTGCCATGATACCAAAGATTTTACTGGACTGATCTGCCAAAGAAAAGATTCACAAGGTTGTCTTTTAAATTTCTCTCTTTCAAACATTATTTCAGAGTTTAAGCTAGCATGCTGGTAGCTAATAAGCTAGCTGTAGTTTACAAGCTAGCAGCAGAAGTTTGACACTAGAAGCTTTAACACTAAAGGAGCATTTCTGATATATCTCACTCCATAATGATTTGACATAACTGATAAGGAAATGGCAAATGTGATTTTTGTGCATTTGGAAATTTGGATTTAAATATCCCAAAAATTATCACATATAGTGTGTTATGTTTTATTATTGGATATAGGGATGACCTGTAACCCTCCATGAGAAGATGCAGGGGAATATATAGTAGAGGAATTCAATCTCCAATTGTAAAAAATATGTATTCTATACACCAAAATAAAAGAAAGTTTTATTTACAGTTAACTTAAATGTGCATCGTAGCCTACGAACGCCTAGGGCCGGGCGCCTTATCCCCTAATTTTGTCGAACCTCAATCAAACTCAACAGGCTAACTGTGGATTCCAAATCCCACAAAAGAAAAGTCTCAGAGGAAAAATAGAGAATTGTATTGTGCATGTGGACAGATTAAACAACAATAAAGTAATTGAAAGACATTTCTAGATCATGCACACTGCATTTACTGAAAAGCCAGCAGGAGCATCCAGCCAACATCGTTTCTTCAGTGTCCTGCCTCTCATTTGCTCCTGGGTCCTCACTGCATTAGACCTAATACGCTGTGTTACCTTCATTATAACGCTCAAATGTGTGTTGCGGCTCAAGACAGTTTTCTTTTAATGGCTCTTTTGGAAGTAAAGAATGGTGACTGCATTAATATATATATTAAAAAAAAACAACAACAACAAACAAACACAAAAAAAACATTTCCTTCTCTGTTTCATGCCAACCTCCGTTGGTGAATTGTTCTGTTTTGGTTTCAGTGTTTCTGACTTTTGTCCGTACACAGTAATTAAAGCTGAATTTGTTGAGTTTCCGCTTCTTTACAGGGAGGAACTGTGAGCTTGAAATCAATTAATTCGTGAAATGACCTCCTTTGTAGGATGTGAAAAACATTAGAAACTTGGAATAAGCTGCAAAAAGCCACAAGTTGCTCTTGTCACGAGTTTCCTGAACTCTAAAAGAACAGTGTTTTGATTATTCTGTTTTACATATTAGTGGTTTTCAACTTAGACCATGAGTATACGTAACTACGGTGCGCACACACACACACACACACACACACACACACACACACATTAGGCTTCTTCCTGTCTGTTCTCCCATGTGGACGTGGCCATGACTCGTCTCCTGCGGGAGAGAGAATGAATAATCAATCGCTCTTAAGTAGAAGGAAACGATACAACATTATGCCATAGTGTGTCCACTCTAATGGCATGTGGCCTATTTTAATGGCTAGACCAGCCCACGAAGTGCCGCCCCCTCCCGCCCCCCCCCCCCACACCCCCTCCCCTCTCCCGCGGCCCCCCCAGAGTGGCTGTAAACCTGCCGGCGGCCCCAGGCGAGCCATATGCCAGATTTATGGTTTACATTTGTTTCTGCCCGCCGCAGCAGAAAGCAGCAGGAGCTCCGGCCGCGATACGGTGAGTCTCCCAAACAAGCTGCCCACCGTGGGGTGAAGCTCGGGGGAGTGCTGGGTGCTGCGTCCATATGTGCTAACATACACACACCAAGTCTGAGAGGAGGAGGTCTTTTATTCCTATAATATCAGAATAAGCGACTAAGATTCTTAGATTAGATCATTAGATGGGGATAGATCTAAGATTAACTTTAATTCTGCACACTACAAAAACTTCTCTACCTCAGTTATTATCCTGCATTATATTCCATATCTGACATTTCTTAATATCTGTTTCTCCTATATTTTATTATCCAGCACTATATCACTTTCTGCACTACACTCACTTTTTCTTTAAATAGTCCTGTATCTCAGTTGTTTTTACCCTGCACTATATTCATTTTTAACAGTTCTTCTGCACATTGCATATTTTGTTTTATACTCTGTATTACTTACATGTGTCTTGTTACTACCTGTGTTGTTTTACTAATATGTGTACTACTCACCTTGTGACGTTTTTTACTAACATGTGTACTACTTACCTGTGACGTTTTTACTAATATGTTTGCACTATGGAACTGTGATGCTGGAAACTTGAATTTCCCTCGGGATCAATAAAGTTACTATCTATCTATCTATCTATCTATCTATCTATCTAAGAAAAATATTGAAGTTTGGCGACAAAGAGAGGGTTTGATGATCCCTTCAGATGATCTGACAGCATGTATGATGGAGCGTTTACACAATCCTCTGAGTGTTTCTTCTCCTCAATCTATAAAATAGACCCTGTAACCAGCAGATATCCCACTTGGGACCCAGTTTCTCTCCACTTGTAGCCGATCTCCGCCCCTTTTAGTGAACCATGAAGCTTGTAAACCATTTCACGGTTTTTAAACCCACAACACTGTAAATAGATCCAAGTTTATTTCCTGTTTCTGTGTTGCTGGCTTGTCTTGTCTCTGGAAAAACTTCTGAAAGTGGTTGCTCCTTAATCTGTTGTTGGTGTAATTTGCCAAATCTTCACGGTTCATCACATTATTAAGAGTTATTAATGAGTGAGAACTTTAGAGCGTTATTCCGCGGTGGAATGATCGCTGCTGGAGTCTGAGCTGAAGAAGTTTCTGGTGAATCCTGCAGAATCCGACCTGGAGGCACCGATGGCGAGCATTATAATAACTTCTCGCTGATGGTCTTGTCTCCTTATGTAGGTCATATAGAGGCATCGGGATTAAATTGAGACTATTTCATAACCAGTTAAAAGTTCCTTTTGGTAATAGGGAAGTATTTGAATCCAAGACAATAATTTTAAAGGCTGCATGAGTCAATCAAATGGAAATGTTCTAGATATCTTCTAGATTTATTCTAGAGGACTGTAGGGAGTCAGGTCTTAACGAAGTCAAGTCAAAACATTTGATTCAAGACTCGACAGCAAATCTAGGACCAGGTAAAATCCTGGAACAACAATAAAAGAAGCTTTAGGAGACTCAAACTGAGGCAAAGATGTCAACATGTTTCAGTTATGTTGGAAGAAAAAGAAGTAACAGATTGGAATAGAACTAGATTACAATCCTCAATCATGTTGTAGTCAACATTCAGAGATTTAGCTCATGAAGGCTTTCACTTGATTTTTCCCCAAAGACATCCAGACAGCCTGTACCTTTTATTTCCTATAGGTTTAATTCCTGGGACTATACTGTTGGAAAAGAACCAACAGTTTCAGCCCATTTAACCTTCACAGAAACCAATCGAACATGCTGTTTGAGTTTCTGTGTAGTAAAGCAGAGAAGCTGTAAATCGGGTCTTTGGTTCAGTCAGGTGCCCCTGGATGAACGGGTGGGAAGCCCCAGATGTTCAGTGAAATAGCAGCGGTGGTCTCAGGTCTGCGCCCTGTTGCTCCTCATTTTTCGCGCAGTGGCAGATCTGCTCAGTCATGAATGAGTTCATTACAGCGAGGATGAAGGCGGAAAGGAGGGGAGGAAGTGAGTGAGGGATTACATGCATCCCACCTTCCTCTCCTGTTCTCCTTGATTAAGATGCATCTGCTGCGTCTGCCCGCGCCCCGGCCGCTTTGTGCATTCATCAACATCAGTTTAATGAAGTGATCAGAGGCTGAGATCAGACGCAGCCCAGAAATATTACTCCATTAGCCTTTCCCAGCTTTCTGCAAAACAGGAAACACTGACCCGAGGCATTAGGCTTGTTTTCCCTCACATTCTCTAAAAAACACCGAAGATGAATATGAAGTGTAACTGATTACCTGTCCGGCCTCTCCAAACACAAACCTTCTTCTCTGAATAAAAGGACGATCTTTCATCCCCACACTTCAAACAGAGAGAGCGGAGTACGCCCCCACCGCCGCCGCCGCCGCCGCCGAGCGGCCCCGGCCTCTCTCTCGCGGCGATGATGTTAATAAACTGTCAGCGTGTGGCACTTTGTAATTGGGTTTGTGCCTTGTTTAACAAAGAGCGATTGGATAGTTAGGAGGGAGAGCAGCAATCTATCCGCCTCTCCCGTGAAATGAGCCGAGTGTCTCATCCATGAATGTGTTATCCCAGAGGAGCGGCGTCTGAGATGTGTCTGTTATCCCTGGTAAATAAACCGAGGCGCTGGAAACAACTCCCAGCCCCCCCCACCCACCCACCCCGCCACTCCTGACATCATAAAGTCTGTGTAATGCTGTCGTAAACACGACACGTCGCACGCAGTAACCGTTTGCACCGCTTCGTTCGGAACAAATGAGCCCGCGGTGCTTATTTATGACGTCTGGTGATTTAGTGACGGCGGTAAACCTGCAGACGGCGAACGGGAACTCCAGGTAGGTTACAGATATGATGCGTTCAGGGACCCCCGAGGCCCGAAGCCAACAGGTCCTACAGGCAGAGGAACCTCTGACTCACACCATCATCCAGACACCAACAAAAAAAAAGCTTTCATCCAAGAGACCGCTGTTCGTGTCCCGTGTTCACGACCTTAAGTCACATTTTCACTGGACACATGTAGTAATTTTAAGCCCAACCATGTTGTTTTTTCCTAAACCTAACTAAGTGGTTTTGTTGCCTGAACCTATGCAAGTATTTTTGTTTAATTCACAACATTAAACACGTGTTTACTGCGACCGAAAAGTGACAGCGAGGGGTCTGACGAAGCTTAAAGGAAATCCATCCAATCATCGCTTGCCACTAGCTTTCATTTTACTGAGATGTTTTCGTCTTTTTCATCAAAACTTTAGAAAACCAGGTAGTCATTTAGACTAAAAAGGCAGACTCTAAAAGAGCAGCAGAGGAATAAAAACAACATTTATAGTCACAAAGGGAGCAATAAAACATGGAGATTATTCAGTGAACTAAGTTTTCACTTCACTTTTCTTTTAAGCTCCATGCTGAGTGAATTTTAACTCAACATGGGGCGCTAAAGAAAATCTCGCCCGAGGCCTCGAGCACTTTAGAAACATCCCTGCTCGGGTTTTATCATCCAATAAGCCGACTCGAGCTCTGACCAATCAGTTCAGAGTCCGTGTGACTCCAGCAGCGGAGCCTCCCTTTGGCCACTTCCTGCTGCGATAAAGCCATCAGCCATCGGCTCTTGCCTCACCCCCCCCCCCCCCCCCCCCCCCGCTGCCGGTGGAGACACAAACTGGGTGATGGGAGATGGTTGGCAGCAGGTGACAGCAGAGAGAGTTTCCCCCCCGCAGGTGACACCTCAGCCTGAAGCACTGACGCCTCCTTATCACTGCTGACATGGAAAAAGCGCTGACGGTTCTCCCTCACCTGAATCTGCAGTTTTTCACCATTTATCCGCTGACCGAGTTCCTCCAAGAATACTCTCCGTGGGTGTTGTAGAGGGGGAAAAAAATGAATCTTCATACTTTTTGCATGCAAGTTAGGTGCAAGAACAGCATCATGTCCGGGGCAGTGTCAGCTGGTAGGAGGAGGAAGATGAGGAGGAGGAGGAGGAGGGGTTTGACAGCTGTCAGTGATAGTTTCCTGTACAGAACGTAGGTGACAGCCAGCAGAGCCGACCGGTCTGCGGCGCTGACAGCCGCTAGCTTCTCCGAGGAAAAGAACGAAACGAAGATATTCTGCTGCCAGGCTCGACGAGAGGCTCGACTCACAGAAGCCTCGACAGCCTCGACAGCCTCGACAGCCTCGACGCTGACACTCTGCTGTCTGAAGACCGGCTGTGATTCTGGCTGGGATACGGGGAAGCTCCAGAAAAGAATGATATGATGGCATCTCATAAGTTTGACCTATTACGACATTGTAAAATATCTGATCTCCTGCTACATTATGAAGAGTCGTCTGGGACGGGTCGTCTTTCTGTCCCCAGAGTCTAAACTCAACATGGAGAAGCAACGTTCAGTATTTATGCACCATATATCTGGATCAAACTGCAGGTCAGCTGAAACTCTCAAAGTTTTGACCTGGTTAAGCCACGGACTTGTTGAATGGCTTGTGGACCTGAGACTTGATCGACTGACTCGAGACTTAAAACGGACTGAGACTTTACCGACTGTTGTGGGCCAAGAAGGGACGTGGCTCAGACTTGTCATGGACTTGGAACTGACCAGCGGCATGTTAACAGACTCGAGATTAACTCAAGACTTGTCTCGGACTTGTCAGCTGATTAGGGATTTGTCTCAGATTTCTCGACTATCTCCGACTTGTTGACTAACTCAAGATTTGACTGACTTTTCAACAGACTTGAGATTGACTCAGGACTTGTCAACAGATTTATGACTTGTCAACTATCTCTGACTTGTTGACTGATTTGGTGAGAGTTTTCACAGACTTGTCGACTGACTCAGGAATTTTCAACAGACCTAAGATTTGTCATCTATCTCTGACTTGTTGACTGACTCAGAATTGACTCAGGACTTGTCTCAGATTTTTTGACTATCTCTGACCTGTTGACGGACTTGAGATTTGGCGAGACTTGTCACAGACTTGTTGACTGACTCGGGACTTGCCAACAGATTTAAGACTTGTCTCAGATTTGTTGACTATCTCTGACTCATTGACTAACTCGAGATTTGACTCTGACTTTTCAACAGACTTGAGATTGACCCAGGACTTGTCAACAGATTTATGACTTGTCGACTTTCTCTGACTTGTTGACTGACTTGAGATTTGGCGAGATTTGTCACTGACTTGTCAACAGACTCAGGATTAATAATAATAATAATAAATTCAATTTCTATAGCGCTTTTCCGGAGCTCAAAGACGCTTGATAGGATTGACTCATCTCTGATGTTTTTTTCATCCAGGAAGTGATGCTAGACTTTTATTGAATGGTGGATAGTTGGAAGTTACATGGCTAATATAAACGTATGTAGATTTATTGCTTCTTTCCCGTGCGTCCGTCGTTCACATCACCATCTAAACTAGTCTGAATGTGTTCCAGTCTTCAGTATTCACATGGACATCTCTGAGTAAATTCATTAGTAGCAGGTCTGGGATCAGGAGCCAGCTGTAGTGTTTAGAGGATGACTCATCATCAGGTGTGTTTCACCATCAGACTTCACACAGGGTGAGGCTGATGGTGTCATTCACCTACATCTCTGTTCTCCATCTCCTCCTCAGTCAGGATGAAGAGCTGAAAGAATGAATCAGATCTAAATCTTCTTATTTTTTTCCTGTCTTAGATTTCCAGTCTGATGCAGCACTCCAGACAGTGAGCCTCAACTCTCCCAGGACCGCGCCGCCGCCCGCCAGCAGCAATAACAGCAGAAAACTAACTTGTTAAAAGTCTCGACCATCACTCAGCCGCTCTGATAGACAAAAAACCATCTACAGTAAATACCAAGGGCACCGCAGAATGACAAGATGGGGAAAACACTGCTGAAGAGATGACAGAAGTTTAAACTTTCTTTTAGTCTCCCTAAACAAGAAGCTCTGGGTATTCAGCTGCGTCACGGTTCTTATTATTTGTGCAGCCTATGTGGGAATAACAGATTACATCTGTATTCTTTACTTACTGGTCTCTGTGGACTATATGCACACAGCCTGAGGAGCACTTAATAACTAGACATGGTTACATGTTCTGAAAGAAATGTATTTGTGCTTGAAGAATATGTAGAAACCTGTTGCTTTATGATAGCTATGTGTTCGTCAGTCAAACCAACATTTATAAACAGCAACATTTCAAACAAAATCAATTAATTGCAGTAGAATCAACACAATGAGTGGACTCACTAGCAGAGGTTTGAGGTTGTGTTTGCAAAGAGTTGAACTTTGGTGAAGTTTACACAAAATTGTGCAACTGCAAACTGCCTTGACAGTGTTGATCTTTGAGGGAACAAAATAGAGGACACACACTCCACTGCTACTTTAACAGCTATAACGTTACTGCTAACTTGATACTAGTCATCACACACGCTCCAGGCTTGCAATACACTGGCAGAAACCATGCCAGGCAAACAGCTGACAGTCTTGCAGCTAAACTAATTGATGCGTTGGAGACTAAAGTGGCTGCATGTGTTTATGACAATGCATGCAAGATCGTGGCTGCTATGATCTGATCTGGGGACTCAGTTGCTTGTTTGCATGTTATAGTGCAGCATGGTGGCTTGTTAGGCACTTCAACCACAGCACTCCTGCAGACGAGGCACTAAACTTGTTATCATCACGTTGCCGTGAAGTGGTATCGGGTGTGGTTGTATTGGAGTAGTTTTACGAGTACATGAGCACAGTATTGGAACCAGCCGGTGTATACCTAGAGCTCTGGGAGGCTTTCACCTTCCTTCGTAAAGTACCCGGCAACGAGTATATTTTTGGTCGCACACAAATATAAAAGATCATATTAAGACGGCCACGGTCGGCCATTTAGCAGCAGCCTGCGCTTGTGCACACTGACAAATACAAAATGCATTTTAATTTTTGTTTAGCTCATGTTGAGCGAGGTTAGGAAGTGTTGCATTATCTTTGCTCTCTTCCTCTAGTGAACATGTGACAATCACTAATTATGTTACAATCAGTAATTGTATTACACCAATGCAATCCTTGTGTTGTGTTGTGTTTACTAGTGTTATCATATAGTTTTCAAATAAACTTAATATTCTGTCTGATGAGGTGCTGTCCATGCTGCTGAAATAATTGTCCCCCATCCTGATAAATGCCTTTGGTGCGTGCATAAACTCATACATATAAGCGTTCATGAATGTGCTTCTTGAAAATATGGTCACCCTAGACAGTTTGAAAACACAAAAACAGACCGTTCTACTGGGTTAATTACGTGTTTGCAGTTGTCGGAGCCCTGCTGCAGTGACTTTCTCTAAACTAGAAAACAACAAACACAAATGCCTGCAAACTAAATTCACTTGTGCTCTGCTTTCATCAACATGTTCCTGCAAACACACAGCTGACAAACCTCCTTTTCTACCCCCAATCAAGGTGAGAGCTCACACCTGGAGGAGGGCGTGGTCAACCTGAGAGGATCATCTGAGAGATAGGACACGGATTTTAATCATAAACCTCATCCTTTCTTATCAATGTCGTAGGCTCATACCTAATTTTTTTGATCCCCAAAACTCAGCTAATCCACTCTACCGACTTCAGTGTCTCTCTGCGGACTCAGATCATCAGGTAGATTCAGCTCACCTAGTCCTACTGACTCCACTATGACAAGAAGCCAGATATGTTTGGTCCATAAAACATTTAACAATCGTTCACGCATCACAGAGACCACTGATGTTGGTCCTACATGTTTTCACTGTGGATTTGTACATGTATAGTTTCTCTTTTAGTTAAACAAATAACCTTTGTAAGTTATATCTCATGTGGATGTGAACATTCCCCTAAACTCATTCGTCATTTTCTCAAAGTTGGTCCAACAATACTGAGAGTTTTGGAAATGCATTTGTCTCATATAGTTATATAATATTCAAAAATGTGCATTTAAAACTAAACTTAAATGCATTTCTGCACAACTTCCCCAAAAAGTCACAACTCCATGTACATTTTCCTTAAATGTTTCTCATAATTTGTTTTGGATTTGTTTTATATGTTTTTATATTTGTCATAACTCCAGCCAGATCTTAACACTCGCTCACCTGACCTTCCTCACACACTTAGCCTACTCACCTGCTTCCCATTCCCATAATCAGCCCAGTAATATATATACTTTATACTGGTTCATTTCCACTTATTTCCACTTATTCCACCTGCCTGTTCCCCAGTTTGATGATTCCTCTCCTGTCACCTGCCTGGTTAACTTTGCCTCCTCTGATTGATTTCCTGGTTTTGACCCTTTGATCCTGTTTCTGGATTAAAGCTGACAAGAACTTCTGCTCTAACCTGACTGACTGTCTGTGTGTGTTCAAGTCTGTTCTCTGCAACGTTCATTACAATAATCATGTTTCTGTCGACTGTGTCGACACTGAACATCGAGGAGCACACGGCGTTAAGAGGTGCAGCTGTGCACATGTGTGGTTTCACTCAATTTGTATATAGAACCTGAGATAACTCCAATATGACCCTAAATATGACACGTTCTTCATCACTAAACAAAATAAGGCAATTTATATTCTACTTTTAAAGACTATTCAACATGTTAAATTAAAACAAGACAAGACATGCAAACATAAGTCAAAGGAAGCGATTAATTAATATAGAGAAGCGTTAAGTTTGCAGGAGAAACCTCACGAAAGGCGTTCTGGGAAAAAGTGTCAGTTTTCTACACAGTAAGCAGAAATGTATGTTAATGGAAACACTGAAAAAACACCACATGACCCTGTGACCCCGCCCCTCCCATCGTGGCCAGGTTGGGCCCCGGGCCATCATTTGGCGGCGGCTCCTCGGGGCCGAGCGGCTCCTGCAGCAGCAGGACGGACGTGGAGCTCATCCAGCTCCATCGCTGCACTAATCCGCTATTCTTCCACTGAATGGAGCATTACCATAAACGCTTGGCAGCAGGAGGGGGCATTGTATTCCAGAAAATCTGTGAGCCTCTCAAATGTGCATTGTTGAAATTCACCTGTTGCCTGGGAGATGAGAATGGACCGTTCCCCGCGGCCGGGTCCATTATGTAATGTGCTGGACTTTTGGGCTCCTAAAGCTCGGCCCCGGAGGCTCGTCCAGTCAGGCAGGACGTCTCTAAATCGTGGAGGCGAGCGGTGCCAGGAAGCACGGGGGCCGCTGTGTGTCGGGCTGTTTGGTTTAATTGAAATGTTGCCTGTGGGCGCCGCACAAATGAGCGAGCTTTGCTATCGTTTCATTGTCTCATTTAAAGGCTTCGACTGGATTCTGCTGCCGAGAGTCGACTTCGCGACTTTCACATCCAGAACCCGTTTGCACCTTCTGCAGCACTCTCCTCACAGGTTAGGAGATCATCAGTCAGTTAATTATGTGATAAGTAAACTCTGTAGTGTTGTATTGTGTTGACTGTCACACCAGGAGGTTGAAGAACTATCTGAATAAGTAAAAGAAACACCAGAGGAGAAAAATAGAAATAAGAAACAAAAGACAATCACAGATTTCCACTGATCACATTTCTGCTTCCCAGAGGATGAACCCTTAAGATTTAAATTTACTCTGATGCAACACTCTAGATACAGTATTTAAAAAAAATGCTATTCACAAATTAATTATCACATTTGTGGCTAATTCTGATTTTGTGGCATATTTTTGCATTTTTTGTGAGTCTGTAAGTCGTTGTTATTGCTGCCATTCTTGGCCAGGATACTCTTGAAAACGGGAGATATCTCAGTGAGGTTTTCCTTGTAATCTAAGGGTTAAAAAGAAGAATAATTAACTATATTTTGTCCAACAATGTCATACTTCTGTTCACATCCTGTCTCATGCAATACATTGTTACGTGTAGTGTCTTTTCAAAATAAACTTCCAACAGAGGTTTACTTACGCAACAAAACTGCTTGGTTAGGTTTAGGAAAAGGTCGTGGTTTGGGTTAAAATAACTACGGTTGTTATGCAACTGCTGTTAAGTTGGCTACATGAGTTACTTAACAAAACTACAGTAAAATTGACTTGACTTGCCGCCGTCTCCTTGGTGAAAGTCCTGTGTTTGTTTGATCCATCTAACCTCTCCCACCCGCCCTACGCAGACTTTCTCGCTCTTTATACTCAACCTGATGTCACGGGAAGGCGTATAAATAACACGACATTACAAGGTCATTCTGCGTGTCATGAGAACACATTTTAGTCTTTTTGCATGCTTAGGAAAAACATCATGGTTGGGCCTTAATTAAATACGTAAACTAAGTAAAATACGTACGGAAATAACGTAATGGAAGAAAAGACATCACAAAGTCAGTTGAAAGTCTTGTTTGTTGCCGTCTCATACCAACAGTCATTGTTGGTTCCTTGTAACCATGACCACAATCTTTTCCTTCAACCATAACCAAGTATTTTTGCGCTTCAACCAACCAGACTTCAACCACAGATCAGACAATGGTCGTATGAATCATTTATGTGTTTTGTAAGGCGCTAACATATGATGTTATCCTGCCGATATGGGCGTCTCCTTTGGAGTTGTGTTTGTGTCCACCTGAGTCCAATATTCTCTCTCTTTTATCTCTGTGTTTGGTCTCCACCAACTCCTAAGAAACACATCTGTCCCTTTAGCTGCTAAAAGCTCCACTCCACATGTTCTTTAACTGTGTCTGTCTGCTGTCTGCTGCTGGCCAAACATGTCAGATTAAAGGGTCAATAACAGCTGTAGTTCCACATACTGACAGCTGGTCGTAATATTGTGCCATAAAAGGTCACGATGCTCCAATAAAACAGGAGAAGATTATATGCTAATACAGCTAACACGTGTTTTATGAGGTATAAAAGACGATTAACATGTTTGCTAGGCCTGAAGGAAACACACTTTTGAGATTTCGTAATGTTTATAACAGTTTTCTGTCTTTTTCTATGGCAATGAAAATCATTCAGAACTAATGTTCTCATTCATTTTTGTTGTGAATGCGACTTCATGTGTATTCCCATGGTTTGTTGTTCATATACATTATACAATCAAGAATAGTCTATCTTAAAACTATAAAATTAATTTACATTCAGAGCGCAGCCGAGCGGTTCTCGCCCCTCCATGAATTCAAACTTTGAGACTAATGAGAAAAGGAGTGAGACGGAGTCTCCTCGGTATCGTCGCACCCCAAAGTCTTTAATTCAAAACCCTAAGATGAGATGAGAGCTGGAAAGCTCCAGAAAGCAGCTTCAGCGTCTCTCGAGCGTCGGGGGCAACGACTATCTTTTCGTGAAAGCGCTCCATCAAATAATCCGCTTCTCTCCTTTCATGTTTTTAGCTGCGGAAGGAGAAGAGATGAAACAGGAAGTCGGGGATAAATCAGCGCCCGTTCCCCTCGGCCGTATGTGTCTGCATCTGCCCACAAGATGAAATCCTTTTTATCACAATTTAGGGGCCGAGCGGGGCAGTTATGAGAATTATAGCGGCACTTCATGTGGACGCGTCGTTACTCAAAAGCGGCGGGACGGCCTCCAAGTAGGTCCATCTTTTATACACGGAGGGGGAAATTGCATATTGATTGCAATCTGTGCGTGTTTGTGAGTGTGTTTACCAGCACGTGTGTGTAGAAGTGTGTGTTTCCGGTGTCGGAGCATGTTGCCAGTTTTGATGACGAGCCAAAAAGATAGTGAGAGAGAGAGAGAGAGAGAGAGAGAGAGACAGACAGAGGGAGGGAGACAGACAGACGGGAAGCAAATTGTAGCTGAGAGAGACGGAGAGTAATCCCCAGTGTCCAGTCCACTCAAGTCAATATGTCAGCGTTCACAAGATGCATTTAGAGAGCATCGTGTTCGTGCCTCTTCTCTCTGCTCTGGCATCTTTATGGTTCTTTATCTCAGGCTGGTCTCAGACACCGTTCGTAGCTATATACCTACGGAAAATAAGGCACTGTAATTTGTGTATATCCCACGAAATCAATCCAAGGAGGATGTCGGGGTGGATGGGTGGTTCAAAAAACACCGTACTTCCACCCAGGATACCGGTGTTCATGTCCCGTGTGCAACCAGAAGTCAATGTTGATTTATTTGTCATGTAATTAATGTACTTAAGTAACGCCACCTCGTACATAAATTGACGTATTTTATCTTACTTTTGTTACGTAACTTACGTACTTTACTAACGCCAGTTACGTAACAAACTTATTTATTTTAATCCAAACCACGATCTTTTCCTAAACCTAAGTGTTTTGTTGCCTAAACTTAAGGAAGTTCTTTCCTGTGAAGACAGAAGTTTATTTTGAAAACACTGTATGCATGTAACGAGCGGAAATTGACACGAGTTGCTGGACATTCGTAGGAAAATGAACGAAAAAGGAGGAATAACTTTCGTAAGCTATCATACGAGCCGTTGTATGAGAATACGTTGTCTATTTTTCCTGGAGCAGCTCACGTATCTAAAGTGCTAAATTCACTCGAGAGTGTATAGAACTGCCTTTATTACCTGACAATAGACTTAAAACTAATATTTCATAAATCGTTTAGCTTATTTCTGACTTTGTCTGTAGGTACATGCAGCAAAAACTTCTCCCTAAATAACAGAGACTCTCTGGCGAGCAGTAAATTGAGATTTCAGGCATCAACGCCGACACTTGTATTGTCACGATGGTCATTTTCGCCTCCACAGAATGAGACACATTGCATTGTGGGACAGTTGGCAGAAGTAATGCACATTCCACTGACACTATACTTTCTTCATTTCATTGTGGGAATTCACTATATAGAGACTAAATGTCTCTCTGAGAATGCGGACGCTAAAATGGCGGCCAGTAAATATACAGTAGTGCACTTTACAGTAAACAGAGAGTGATGTTGGACACAGCCAAGGAGAGAAAAAAAGAGGAGGTGGGAGGAAAAGGAGGGAGGGCTTTCATGCTGCTGATATACAGGAAATGCAGCAGTACAGTCATTAAACTGAGGACAGCCACAAAGCATCTGTTACCACGACTAAATGAGCTGCAAACGTGTATTTAAAACACTAACAATGTCAGTAAAACAACTCCAAACAATATTAGAAATGTCTTTGGTGAAGAACAGACTGCTTGAAGACGCTCCGTCTCTGAAACGCTGCCCGTAGACGTTCAGAGTGCAACCTAAAAGTGGCTCATCCAGTAGATATGTGAAGTAAGATAAGGGGGAGAGAGACGGGCTATACAGCGTCCCATTCCAGGTGTGAACGTTGACAGTTTTGAATGAAACATGGTGAAATCTTTGGCTGTCAATCCAAGCAAAAGAGAGACAGTAACAGAATGACAGAGAGAGACAGAAAACCTGCATGTCCTCATATGACAGGTGATGATGGAGGCTTGGTGACGTAGTGACAACTTGTGGGAATAGTTGGCTGAGCTACTTATTTTTCTTTGTTTCACCGGGATAATCCCCTCAGTATCATTGCTGCTTCCATATCCTGGGTTTATCCTATATTAAAAATCGTATAATCCACAATTAAAACATGTCGAACATTACAAACTGGCTGCACAGTCTGTCAATAAAGTGAACTACTATCTGTATTTCAGTTTATATTTGAAACCCTGTAGACGACGTTTTTCCTAAGTTTAACTGATTCCAGACGACTGACAGTAGAACACGCTGCATCTCTTTTGTGCAGCAGTTTATTGTCTATTTAAAAAAGAAAAGAAAAGCACACCACTCAGGGTGCAGGTTCTGCTCGATCGTAACCCCGATGTCAACAATGTGCTGCTTCCTCCGTCTTTATTTTCTTTCGTTTCAGAGGTTCGGCCAGATTGAAATGACCTCTGGCGTCCAAGGCTTGGCCCAACCTCGTTACCTCTGCTCCCCCGCTCCTCTTTTCTGTTGCCATGTTATCCATCATTGAAAAAACGGTGCTCCATGCACACTAACAGTTACCTTGCAAGGCAGCTGGAAGAATTGCGTGATCACATATCATGCGAAAATCCATCTTGTCAGGCCCCCAAACAGTGAGACAACATTTGGGACGCAAACAAAATAATAATTTAAACAAAAACACGGTTTCAGGGCACTACAAAACGTTAAAAACACCCACAGTGTGTCCTCTCATAACAGCCCGTTTGCATGAAGAGGCGTATAAATGCCACGATGATGTGCAAGGCAATTAGCGTGCAATAAGTACGCCTTTCTAGATTTCCTCGTGTCATTTGTGCGCCATGTATCCTGAACTGACTGCGATGTAAACGCATACTACGGTAAGAGTTAGTGACGTAGTCTAAAAAGAGATAAAGACCACTGATGGGAGGAGGGAACAAACACCAGACTTTTAACCAGGAGACCGATGTTGACCTGTGTTTTGTTTTGTAAGTTACTTTATTGACTTGACGATTGTCTCGTGTTTTTTAGTGATGTTTGTGACGTGTTTTCTGTAGTTGTGTTACGTTGTTTACGTACGTGTTTTACTTAGTTTACGTACTTATCTAAACCTAACTGTGGATGTTTGCGTGCCGTACAAATGACACGTGGAAGGTCCGTGTAATGTCGTGATTTTTATACGTCTTCCCATGAAACCATCCACACATGCAACTCTCTGATTGTTGGTCAACATCACACATTTGCATGTCAAAGTTCCTAAAATTTGAACTCTATGTGAAAGCTTGGTAGTGAATCCACCGATTGCAGCGATTCCATTGAAATAATAATAAATATCTTGCTGTTATAATGCTGCTGTGACTGTACACACACAAGAGAGAGAGACAAAGGGAGGCAGAGAGGGAAGGACAAAGAGAAAGACGGAGTGAGAGAAAAATGGAGAGAAGATGGAGAGAGACAGGGAGGATGGATGATGGAGAGATGGAGTGGTTCGAGGGGGCGGAGGAGTGGAGGAGTCTGTTTTCACTCTAATCTGTTTACTTTGCAATTTGTGTTTTCAGAGCGAGTCCATTCATTCTGCTTAACCTGACACTTCACTCACCGACAGGAAGAGAGGGAGTGTGTGTGAGAGATGGAGAGAGAGAGAGACGAATCTCATTTAAACCTCCCTCTTATTGAGATGTGTGCGCCTGCATCTATATACATATATATGTGTGTGTGTGTGTGTGTGTGAGCTCATTTAAGTCCTGTCTTATTGTAATTGTGTGTGTTTGTTCACTTATTCATGTGTGTGGAAGACATCTCATTTGTGTCTTGTCTTATTGTAATTGCATGCGTGTGTGTGTGCACGTAAACACATGCATATGTTTGCTAAAGAGTGTGTGTGTGCGTCCATTAGCTGTGCAGGGTCGGACTGTAATTATTCAGCAGTGAAGCTATTAGCTGAAGCAACAAACAACAGGCCGCCTGCGTATCATACTTCCTGTGTCCGAGATCATTCCCTCCTTCATTACTAGAGAGAGCTCTCTCTGTAGAGGACGACACCGAGTGTCAGACAGCAAAATGAAACACGTGTTTATATACTGTATATTTATTATGGACACTCTTTCCCTGTGAGTTGTTCACTCGATGCTCTGTGAGAGGTTTTGAGTCCACTACATGGTGAAATATTTATCATTCAGAGAACACTTCAGATGGTGAATGCACCGTGTGTTTCTCTCTGTTTGTGTCAGATTCTATTGAGATTTATTGGTATAAATGTACTGAACTGTTTCACTATAATGCGGCATTTACATTATGTGGACAGAACGGGAAGAACAGTGACACCTTCCATTCTTCCAGCTTGGGGTTAGTGTTAATTTAGTGAACTAATCTTGACTAAAAAAAAACAGTATGAGGTGATTAAATATGATATAAACTAACAAGGACAATTGACAGAGGACTAAGACTAAATTAAAAAATAGCAGACAAAGTAAACACTAATTGGGAGTACTTAGCGTTAGCGTATGCTAGCCTGGTAGTTTACGTCTTTGTTGTGTTACATATTTAATGATTTGTTAAAACCAGACGCAAACACATAGGTAGTTTAAAATTAGCTGAATCTATGTGTCAGTAAGCAGATGTAAACATTTCTCCCCAATCAGCTGCTCGTAATTACAGGTGAACGATATGATACAAACCGTCCTCCTTCCCTTAGTTACTGTTGCTACCATGGATGCATTAAGCAGGACAGGATAGGATAGTTTAATGGTTTAATAGTGACGTGCAAACCGACACTTTTCACAGATTCGGTTCCTTCGAGGTGATGCATGTAAATGTATAGAACCTTTAGAGTTTAGCGTCAGTTTTTCAGTGACTCTCCGTTATAGTACATGCACGTTCGACAGCAAAACTTCTCTTCAATGCATTACCAGTCATCATGTATAAGTTTACATTAATAAATATAAAATATTCATTTGAATGCATTGATTCAGCATCACACTTGTATGTAGGTAACTACTGTATGTAAGCTCAATACGATGTTACAGAAATGTCACTGACCAACGATCTATAGGACATTCGTGCTGCGTTCATGTGGTGTCGGAATAATCGGAAAAATGTGATCCTAATCATGGTTCACCTGATCTGTTTCCTTTGCTCTTCGTTGTCATGCCAATACTGTGATCGGAAAGTGTTGTTTAGATGCTTTGAGCAATAAAATACTGCACATCTTCTTTGTAGCGTCCATGTTGGTTCCACATTACGACTTCCCAACTCTGGAAGGAGGTGACCAGCTGAGGAGCATGTGAATACGTCACTAACCTGCGGTGTCGTCCATCTCGACTGGAGTCCGATTAGATCGGTCCTCGTTCGTTCAGTCAGTGGCGTTCAGTGGTCTGTGTTCACCGCTTCCTATATGTTTTGAGCGACTGCACCACTATAGCAGGCAGCGTGAAGAGAGAAATCAGAGATTAATGAGCATTCAGACACTAAAAAGAGTTGTTCAAAAAAATTTGTTCGTTCATTTTGCACAACTCTAACGGTTAAGAGCATGCACGTCTGACTTCCTGTTGGCTCCCCACACACACATGAATGGGATAAAATAATTTAATTTTACGTACAGGACCTCCGCTAGACATTATTTAGTCTACCATCACTGGAGGTCTATAAGCCAAAGAGGAATAAGCTACACCAGGCGTTACTTTTTATATCAGGATCAGTTCATCGTTGGTGTTTTCTTGGGATTTGTTAACAATAAAAAATGTGTTTATTTGTGGTTTCTTGTCCGTTGTGAGATTATGTTGTGCATGTAGACGCAGCAGGTATCAGCCGCTGGTTTGTGGTCAGCTAACAGAGTGAAAGTGCTCTGACAAAGAGTCTCCCTGCAGAAATGGAGGTGAAAAGCATGTTGTGATAACTGTGCAACCTTTTTAACCCGGGGCGATAAATTGAGCAGTAATAACTCTTCTGGAGGTAAACAACCATATTTTTCAATGTGGAAATGTTTGAACAGGCTTGTCTCAGCTCGAACTCCCCTTGAACCTCTCAGGTTATATATATTTGATGCCGCGTACCGGCCGGACCTGCCTGTTTCTCAGAGTTTCGGAGGTACAGTAGACAAACAGGACGCTCGCTCAGGGCGATGGACGTGTCGGGGAGTTGTAATACGAACACTCTCCGCCCCAGGAATCAAAGGAAACCTGAGGGGAAGACGAGACAAGGTGAAGGACACTGCAGAAACAGATCTACCTCACCACAAAAACACAAAAAAAGAAAAAGAACTGCTGTTCTTTGAAAGCAGGGAGCGCTGTCAAAACAGAGGCCGGTCAAACAGCTGCTTTGTCAACAGTCATTGTAGAGCGGAGTGTCTTTCTGTCGAAACATCAGTCAGAGCAGCGGGGGTAAACTCCGCTGTGATGCACGCTCGAGCTCGGTGTTACCTGCTTGCAGCTCAGAGGCGCTGACAGTCTCTGTTTTCTTCACTTCACTCCGGTCCTCACACTTCTCCTTCGCTATCAGACGGCTGTTTGTATCGAGTGAACACTGAAGAGAAAACCTTGAGGTTTTTTTGATGGGGTGGAGAGGGAGCGTGTTGTAGCTCCGCAGCAGTGCATGATGGGCCTTGGTGAAAAAGTACTAAAGCACAGTGAAACTCTCTGCTGTTTGGGTGGTTCGCAGTCAGAACAGATTTACTTCCGATTATCCAACATCGTCTCTGACTGATAGGTTCGGTGAGTTGAAAGGTACAGAAGCGACTGTTTTTAAATTGTTATTGTCAGAGACGGGGTTCTTGATTTTTTTAGCATTTTCATTGTTTCGGTTTTCCGGCCTGCAACTTTTCTGTTCTGGTTCACTCTCAGTGTCTTGTAGCAGCTGTTTTCAGTAAAAAAAAAGCTGTAAAAAACTAACTGTACACTACCTGTTCAGCAGCAAACAGCAGACAGACTCAGTTATGTCACCTCGCTGGTGGACATATTTCCCTCAGGAGTTGGTAGAGACCAAAAACAGAGCTAGAAGAGAGAGAATATTGAGCTTAAATTCATCACAAAGACTCCTAATGAATCATCGTGTTGCTCTGTAACTGCTAGATGTGGAAATAAGCCACTGTATGCTAAGAAGCCTGCCATATTATCTTAAAGGTACCGTGTGTAGGATTTGGCGGCATCTAGCAGTGAGGTTGCAGATTGCAACCAACTGAGTACCGCTCCGCTCACTCCTCTTTCCAAGACTGCGGTAACGTGAGCCGCCGAGTGCAAAACCGTGGTAACGCCGTTCACTTCGCTCAGAGGCCAACCATACCATAGTAACACTATTTAAGGAGCAACGGAAGTCAGACGGTGGCTGGCGGTACCACGGTTTTGCGGCTCTGAGAACTACAGTGGACCTTCAGGTAACGCAAAAACGCTAGTCTGTCTCTAGAGACGGAGTTTGGTTTGTCCGTTCTGAGCTATAGAAACATGGCGGACTCTGTGAAGAGCCCTTCATATCTATGTAGATATAAACGGCTCATTCTAAGGTAACAAAATCACAATGACTCTTAGTTTCAGGTGATTATACACTCATGAAAACATAGTCATGAATATTATATTCCATTTATGCTGTAACACACTGTTCCGATAAACTATTACTTTGATTTCAAAAGAAAATAAAATACTGCATGTATTTGAACAGAACACATAAAATAAACTGAGCAGAATCATTATAACAACACTCTGCAGGAAAAAAAAAAATAAGCAAACCATACAAAAAGCTTATAAAATATAATGCATTGCATTTTCAAACTAGCCAATGGTGTATTTAACCGTTGTTTGACTTGTGTATACTCTGATGCATTAAATCAGGAGTCAATGATACAAACAAACAGTTAACTTATTGTCCGGTTAGTGACTGAACTGGCTAGCTTTTTATCTTTTATTATCAAAAATACACATAAACATCTCATTCACCAATTTACAGTATTTATGTACAATAAAAAAATTGAAAGAACCCTGATTGGTGCTGACAAAACAAATATATCCCACCACTGAAAATTAAACCACCCATGAAAGAATTTCTCAAAAAAAAAAAAAAAACCTAAATAAGAAAACAACCATATATGAAAAAAAACAAACAAACTGAAAGGCAATCCCAAAAAACAAATTAAACTCCAAATGAACCAAACCTGAAAATGAATAAGCAAGTCAAAAGCCATTTGTTGGCTGGCCATAGCAGCAGCACATTACCCGCTAGCTAGCATGTTGCTAGTTAGCTTGTTAGCACAGTAACAAACTACTGTCACCAAGGTCTCAGCAACACCTATGTTATGTGAGGACTTGCAAATTAATTTCGCTGTGCCGCTTTTTTTGTGTGTAAATGTCCCCTAACAATGTTAATACACGACTTCTCCACAGTGCTGCAGGTGAGTTCTCAGCATGACATCCCAGAATAGTCGCTCACACTGTTCACGTTCAACTTCTGGGATATACGGCTGTTACTTATTTGTGCTCGACACAGTAGAAACTACATTTTCCAAGTTGTCAACCGGAGAGAGATGAAAATATTACAAGAAATATGAGTGTGGTAAAAAGGAAAAGTAAAGGTGCTGAAAGTTCTCAAACTGAAATCTAACCAAGGAGGGAAAAAAAACTCCTACAGGTAACATCTTTTTGTTGTTGAGGCTGCTTTGAGCCGGTTCTCTGCGAGTCTGCAGAGCAGATGGAAACCAACAGAAAACTCCTGTTGAAGTGTTTCTTCCTGCTGTAGAGAGGAAGTGCAGTGTCAGTGCTCAGACGGCCTCAGATCAGACTCCGAGTCCGTCAGCGGGACACAAACAGCTGGATGTTCAGACTCCAGTCAGAGCTGAAGGTCCTCGAGAAAGAAGTGAACTGTCACCTCTGGAGAGACACGTTGATGTGGACAGTTTGAGAGCTGTAGCAGGTGAAGGATTCCAACATCTGTCAGGACGGAGCTGCTGTCTGAAGGGATCGACTCACATTCACTTCAACAGACTGTTAACGCAAAGCTTCGCCTCGGGGGGGTTACAACAGAGACAATGGATGAAAAACTTTTTGTTTTATTGTCTCCATTACAAAAGGATTAATTTTGCACCAAGCGTTGCATTACTGCTCACAACAGTGCACACATTTTAAGAGCCATAAAATCAAGATATGAAAGAGAACATAAAGATGAGAGAAATAAAACCAAACACAGTAAATAAATGTAACGATCTCGGAATAAAAAATAAAACAAGAGACCATAAATGCAATAGATAGCTTTCTAAATAAAGCAGTTAACAGTTCAGACTCAATAAGAGGAGTCCAAACACAGATAAAGCTTTCACACCGATGTCCACAGTTCATTTCCACTACAGTAGCGTTCGGGATGAGATCTTCACTGGGTTTTTAAACCCGGTTAAAAAGAGACACGGCATCGATTTTACATGTCAAAGTTAGTTTACAAGTCATTTCAGAAATAGTTGACTGGTGTCTTCTTAAGGTTCTGTTAGAGCTTTTTTAAGTCTGAGAAAATTACTCAAGTGAGATCAGTTGAACAATCTCACCTTCAGCTTTCAGCAGACCAAGTCACTGTTTTGCAAGTCACAAGTAAACCTCAAGTCTTTGCACTCAAGTCCCAAGTCCTAAACTTTGAGTTTGAGTTCTAAACAAGTCATAATGTGCTCTTCACCAAATGTAATTTTCTACCTGCACGTTTTACATACTGCAATTTGTTGACCACCACATAGTTTTTGCACACGGACAAAATTATCCTTGTTATCATTTTTTTCCAGTTTTCAGTAATGCAATGTTGGCTTTTCACGGTTCTTTTGCTGCAACTTGATTGGATGCAGTCGGATCGGTTCAAACAAAGTGGATCTGGGGAGTTAAGTGTCGACTTGCTGGGAGTGAGTAGCGTAAATGTTAGCTGATTCAGGAAAAATGAATTGATTCGTGGCACACTTTTTAAATAACATACCCTAAAGTCAAAGTCAAGTTGCAAGTCTTTCTTTTTTGTCAAGTCGAGGCTAAAGTCATCAAATTTGTGATTCGTGTCTACACCTCTGGGTTCAGACTAAGAGAAAGCCTGCGTTCCAGACCTGATGGGTTGGTGGTAGGACAGGTTTAACAGGCAGGGAGGATGTAATGGAGAGACCGTAAGTTGCATTATGGGAAGTGTAGGCACCAAGTGTTTAGCTTGACTCAGTCTAGGAAGTGAAGGATATCTCACACTCTGCTGCTGCTCTGATTCTGACCACTCAGTGTATGAACTACACCGCAACATTCAGTATGTTGGTGTTCAGGTTTTCTGTTCTAGTTTAAAAGGCTCTAAAACTGTTGATGACAAGCATACATTTGCATTAGAAAATACATTATTCATTCATTCTTTTCAACGCACATGAGCACGATGTTTGAAAATGGTTGAAGAGTGTTTTCAAGGTTTTGTTTTCTTGCTGGTTCAGGAGCCAAACTAGTGTCTATGGGGTCCTGACTGGGCGTGCACTTTTCTTATGCCTTTGGCCAATTCTGCAAATAAAGTGAAATAAATATACGTTCGTGTGTTTACTGAAATTCAAATGTTGAACTCTGTGTGTAAAGTTCCCTCTGTGGACCTCCCGTCTCTGTTTGTCCTCTCCCCCAGATTGGATTGCTTTTATTTAAGCCACAAAATTTATGTTTTTCACTTTCACCTCAATCGGCGAGCTCGCATCAACTTCAGCAGACATCCAGATATGTTTTTTCCTTCGGTGTCAGGTGGACACTTTGGGGAAATCGCCGTCGAGAAGCTGAAAGAATCCGCGGCCTTGAGCCAGAGAGTCAGCGGCAACAACAGCGTCTGATTGGCTGACAGCCCCCGTCCTCCAGCCGCCGCCTTGCTTATCCGTGCTCATGAAGGGAGGAAAACATCTCCCCATCACCCCTCCGACGCTGCGCTGTGACAGGCTTAACGGTGATATGAGGGGATGTGTTATCTGCTGACTTCCAAATTCATAAATCTTTGAGATCAGACGAAATTGAAGCGGCTTGAAAGGCTCGGAGGGGAGATTGACACGTCTGAGTGGCTCTGTGGGCGCGCCGCTGCAAACTGCATGCTAATGTGCTATCATGCATATGTTTGTATGTACTCAGTGTGTGTGTGTGTGTGTGTGTGTGTGTGTGTGTGTGTCTTCATAACTTGTATGCATTGTGTTTCATACTACCAATGTATGCATGCATATGTATGAGGGCTAACTCTCCACATGCAGACATACTGTAGAAAAATCTCAGTTAGTCTGTTACCGAGTCCTAAAATCATGTTTTTTTATTTAGTTTTGCAAAAACGTTGCATTCTTGATGTGGATGTTTTGACCTCTTTTTAACCAAAGCGGAGGGAATTCTGCAGCAACAGAATGTTTTCTCTGTCCTTGGTGTGTCAGTAAGAAAATATATATAAGAACTAAAAAAGAGAAGTGATGAAACTCACTTGAGAACTTTCCCCCCGTGCTTACATAGCATACTTAAAGCTCAGCTACATGACAGGTTTCAGACGGTTCTTAGCCGCGTGATTTGTTTGTAAAGCCCGGTATCATTTCAGATTTGTGGGTGTCGGTGCCAGTATGATGCCTGAGGTTTTGGTACCAAAACAATACTTGTTCAACAACACTGCAGAATACAAAAAAAATATGTTTTTATACAAAACATTTTCTCTTCAAAAATAAGCCAAACTTTGCATTTGCATCACTGATTTAGACCTCTAGAGCTTTAGAGCTGTTTTTCTATGAGTGGGTCCCTGATTTGTTTGCGCACGTGGGTGACGTGATACACGGTTCTGCCAATGGCATTACAGTATTCCACTGATCTACAGGTGGCAGTAACACGCAGGAGGAACACTGCACGCTAGTAAACATGGATGTAAACAATGCAGGATTTTAAAAATGTTTTAAAAAATCTGCTTTGCAAATGTTTTATGAGGACAGAGATGCACTCCACACGTTTGTTAGACCTCAAGGGTACACAATATGTTTTGGTAAGTAACACTGAATGAAAACATGACTTTTGTTGTTATGGGTTCTTTTTAAGATGTGATCTTAAGTATACAGCATGCAATTTACTATTTGATTCTTACTGGCAATATTGTTCATGATTTTATATGTTGTATTGTTGATTCTCATCAATAACTCACCGTTATTGTTTCCTGTCTCTGTCAGGGATTCCCCGAAATACAGATCTCAATAAGGCCGTCCTGGTTCAATAAAAGTGCACGATCTGGCGGTATCTAGCGGTGAGGTTGCAGATTGCAACCAAATGAAACTTCTCCAGTGTACCAAGCATGTAGATGAACTATGGTGGCCGACGCAAAGACGTGAAAGTCTCTCTCCAGAGCCAGAGTTTGGTTTGTCTGTTTTGGGCTACTGTAGAAACATGGCAGCCAGCTCCGTGGAGAGGACCCGCTCTCTATGTACATACTAATATATACAAAACATATTAATATTTTTTCCATTTCTCCCAAGAGATCCCCTTAAATGTTACACACTGTTCCTTTAAACACCAAACTCAAATATGAATGTTTTAATTTTCTATTCTGGCATTTTATATTGATACTTCTGCTGCGTTCCAGGGAACTCAAGTTTTGCGAGTTGAAATTTACAACTTCCGACCTCCAAGCGCTCCAGGTGCACGATGCCAAACGTAAAAAAAAAAAACCATGGCTGACGGTGACAAACTGATGTTTCTTTGGCAAATGTTCACACAATTGCAGCCTCCACATTTTTTCTGCCATTTTTAACTCTTCCAGAATAATTTTTTGTTCAGAGAAGATAACTTTCAGAGATTATTTACCGTCACCAGCTACCTAATAATGTTAGCGACATATTTTTATATTTTCAATTTACATGCAGAACAGGCTCTACTATACAATAATATGTATTATTTTAATTAAATACAGGCAAATATACTAAACGTTGCCTTTTAGTTGACGGTTTACCGTTTACAATGTGCGCCTCCATTGTTGAGTGACGTCAGATATTGAGTTAGATTTGCCTCAAAGTTACAAGTAGGAACTTGTACTTTTCCTAGTAGGAAGACGGACTATTTTGAGTTCCGAATTGTTTGGAAGGCAGCATTCATTTTGTAATCTTCTCATATTTTTACTATAGTGACTGTAAATGATTAGCATTAGCATGTAGTTTGTACGCTTTGTATTGTGGTTGAATACTAAGAATTGAGATCGTTGTTTCCAGGGAATTTTATATACCAAATGTCCTCCGTATTCCGGGGAAATATACCTGCTGGAAGCCGGGATTTTAGTAGCATGAATGTGCTGGTTGGCGTTTTGAATATTATGGTATGTATTGAACCAAAAATGCTCTCTACAAACCTCATTAATGCTGTCAAACTGTCATACCTACTAAACTCAATACTCATTTTTGACAATAATTCCTGTGTTCAGGGAAAAATATTAATATTTTCCAGAGAAATAACAACATTTAAAGTACAGGAAAACCTTCCACTCTTAGTTAGAGTCAAGATCTTTTTCAGTGCATGTGTGTGTGTGTGTGTGTGTGTGTGTCATTTCTGTTGCGTGCAGGCAGCAGCGTGTTGGGTGAAGATTGAGTCTGAGATGGAGTGTGAGATGTGAGCGCTCGCTCTGCCTCCAGATAAAAACACTCCCTCTCTCTCTCTCTAATTCATTTTCCTTCCTCTGATTTATCTTGTTTTCCTCCGTCTTGTCTGCTCATGCCCAGATAAAATCCCCCAAATTGCATCACCCACCCCTCCGTAACTCTGTTGCCTCTGTTTCAGGCTACAGTGTAGTGCAACAAAAAAAATAATAATGCATCTGGTATCTCTTAGATTTGAGTTATAACACCATTTATACAGCCGACAACTCTTTTGATGTAATTATTTCGTTGTCTGCGCCGAGGCGTCCGGACATGATACAAATATCACAGAAGGCTTCAACACGACGGCAGCGGAGAGCGTAGAGTAACTCCATGAAGTCACCACTTTGTGAAACTTTCAATAGTTTTAAAACTTACACTACTTCTTCTGTACCAAGAACAGTGGATATATGTTACTTCTTGGTTTCTGTCCAATTAAAAGTCAAGCAATTGTTGGATTTTTGCTCTCAGGGTTGTTCATTAAAGTCAGAGGTGTCAGGCAGTTGTGGTTGCTAAAAAAAAGGAAACTTGGGATTGAGATTTATCTTCACATATTATATCTCATCTCTGACCCCTTCTGCTGCTGCTGCTCGGGTCGGCCAACACAATACAGTGAAGTAAAAATACCATTTGGAAATCATACATGTAATAGTTTTGTACATGCACATTGATTTTGAAAGTTTATTTAAATTTTTTTAATATCAGGTTTTTAGTACTTAAAACTAGCAAATAAATATCTAGGTTCTATATTTAGACGACGGTATTAGGCGTCTCTACTTTCCTGTTACTTCTACAGTATTAGTATTTACTTATGTTTCTAAAATAATACAGAAAGAACATGAAGAAAACGTTCTTTGTCTCGCTGAGAGGCAGTTCTTACCATAAGAACACTAGGAGCAACAAAATTCAGACGTTGGCTGGCGTTACCACGGTTTCGCACTCCACTATTTTTTTTCTCATAAATTTATGACTTTCATCTCGCAAATTTGTGAGTTTTCTCTCTAAATTTTCCACATTAATCTCAGAGAATATCCAAGTTTTTTTCTCATAAATTTACGACTCTAATTTTGGAATTTCTGACTATTTTTCTCGGGTTATTACCTCCCTCCTCCGGCTTCGTATTTATCAATATTATACGGCCTCAATACGCCGTCATAGTTTTATGCATCACTTCAACAATATATTCTGCAGCTGCTGAGCACATATTTACATCAGAGCATCACAACACGAGCCATCAGCAACAAGACTGTTTTGTTTTCTCTTCTAAATTAATGGACTCGTTTCAAACCTCACAACTACTTTCAACAGCAGCAGGTCAAAGTTCAACCAGGAAGTATCTAATGGACGTTTCCCATGAATACTGAATAGGATTCATGCCTCACTTTGTTTTTTTTTGCCACATTTTTCAGTTATTTTAGATCCTATTTTTGCAGCATCTGTTTTCTTTGGCGAGCTCATCCAACAACATGTTGATTTTGGTTCCCTTTTTTTTTTTATCTGATTTTCATTAGTGTTTTTTAAAAAACACCTTGGGAATCCATCGGCCATGTGTTTGGGAAGAGATTGGCAGATTGAAGTGCAGTTTGAAGCTGGGCTCTCCCTCTGTGTTTACAGTATGTTTAGCATTAATTGGCTTCTAGCTTTCATGTCGTTACTCAGTGTGACATCGTGTTTGGGATGGGGTGTTATTTTGCTCTGACCAATCAGCAGTGACTGACGTATCTGTCCTGTTAATAGGAGACGTGGTAGCTCTTAACTTTTCTTGTTTTGTTGTGTCGTTTAAAGAAATATATGGATTTATCTCTGGAGGTAACTTGTACAGCTGCGTCCATCTCACCACGCTTGTTGCCATGTTTGTGGTACAGGAAGACAAATCCCTCCGCAACCCGGTCTCACAGGAAGGCGTATAAATACCACAACATTACAAGGACATTCCACGTGTCGTCACGACGCATTTCAGCCTTTCCGCGTGTCAGCTGAACGCCAGGAAACTAAACTATGATAACGTCTGCAGGAAGGCTCAGGCAACAAAATCACTAAGTTAGGTTTAGGGAAAACGTAAGTAAGTAAACTAAGTAAAGCAACGTAACACAACTACGGAAAACACGTCACAAACATCACTAACGTAACTTACAAAACAACGCAACAGTCTCCTGGTTATAAGTCCTGTGTTTGTTGGACCCACCCACCATCAGTGGTCTTTCTCTCTTTTTATTCTACCTCACTGACTCTTACCGTAGTATTTATACGCAGATGCGTTTACATTGCAGTCAGTACCGGATACATGGCGTACGCATGACACGCGGAAATAAAGAAAGGCGTATTTGTTGCACACTAAACACCTTGCGCGTCATCGTAGTATTCATATAACTTTTCGTGCTAACGGTCTGCCCTCCGTCGACAATCAGTGACTTGCTGAAAATAATCTGAGTGAGAGTGAAACCTGTCTGGTTATTCTGCCTAAAACAAAAAGAGATTTCATATATTTAATGTGGTTTTGCCACTTTTCTTTTTGGAGAAGCAGATGATTACAGGCTTGATAACTTCAGGGCAAAGTAAAATGTCCCCATTAAAAATTTTTTTTCTCAAGTTGTATTTTGAGCAGATAACCAGATAATTTAAACACAATCACAGAGTCATGAACATTGGAAGCCAGTTTTGTGTGTCTTTCAGTGAAGCTGGGTTCTCAGGGTTACTTTAATTTGTTAAAGACAAAGACTGCTGACTGGATATTTCCTCAGATCTACGAGCTCATCATCAGCCAGCTGGCCGTCACCTGTAGACTTTGGGTTGTGTTCAACAGAAACAGGAAATGACACAAAGCATCTGATGAGTCGTCCTTCGCCAGCAGGTCGGTTTGATGCGACTCCTCAGCAGCTCGGTTCATCCTGATCAAACCTTTCATTAAACTAAACAACTTGTGTTTTACATGAGAGGAATTGAAATTGTACTTTTTTCTTGAGCTATCTTTTTAAAAAAACGTCTGCGGCGGAGAGCCATCACCGCGAGGCGACGCGTCGGCTGATTGACACATCCAAATGAATGAACAGTCTATTGAGAGGTCCGGGGTATATCTTTTTCACATCATTACTGAGAACATCAGTAATTTCCATCATGAATACTGCAGCGTCCCCTGACAGGCTCTCATCGCGCTCCGACATCCATCGGGGGAAATGATGGTATTAGACGGGAGGCAGACTCTCGGGGTGAGGCTCCGTGATGAGAGGGGGGAGGAAGGGAGGGGAGCTAATTACCCTTTTATTATCAGGGACCAAACCCCCATCCCAGGAGGCCTCGCCTGGCCCTGTTTGAGACGAGGAGGATCCGGCACGCCACATTACCTCACTCTTCCCTCTGTAAAGCCTGTCGCATTAAGAGCTGCGTGTACACATTGAACGTCTGCTTCTATCACAGTTGTTTTTTTAAATGCACACATTTAATTTAGGAGCGTCCTCCTCACCTACAGGATATCTCCTCCAAACAGGCCGCCATGTTTTTCAATGGTTTAAAACAGGTAGGCAGCAGCTGTGGAGTCTGTAAGATTGATTGTTTGTTTTCATGTCATGCTCACAGTGAGCACGGCCAACATAAGACACCAGATATACACCCAGAACAAAACCTGTTGGTGTAAACAAAATGTTAACTGGGTAAAATATCTGTGCAGCATAATTTCATCAGCAACATAGGTTTCAAATGTTCAAGAATTAGATAAATGTGTAAGCTGAACTTGAAGGAGGAAGTCAGGTGACGTGATATAAAGAGCGATAAAGTCTGCATTGGGAGGATGTCGGAGTGGATTGATGGGTCAAAAAGCACAGGAGACCGCTGTTTGACCGCTGTTCGTGTCCCGTGTGAAATTTGACTTATATAGTCCTACAATTTTAAGGACATTTTGCATGACATGATAATGCATTTTAGGCTTTTCATGTGTCATTTAACGCCACATCGTTACCGTGAAATGGTGATGGTTATGTTTAGGCAACAAAACCACTGGGTTAAGTTCAGGAAAAACATCCTGGTTGGGCTTAAAATAAGTATGTAAACTAAGTGAAATACTACGTAAAATAAGTACAGAAAACACGTCATAAATGTCACTAATTTAACTTTGAAATAACTCGGCCTCCTGGTTGAAAGTCCTGTGTTTGTTGGACCCGGTTCCACTGACCAACCTGTTGTATATGACTAGTTGTGAGTGAGAACGTGTTGGTAACAGTGTAATATGGTCGTGCTCATACACACCTAAATGTGCTACAATGTGTTGAAGGTCAGAACACAATGAACACAATTAAAACTCCCACACACCGTCACTTACCGGTTTATTGATTTAATACAAGTTCACGGACGTGAGAATGAACAAAACTTTGTATAAAAAATACCTTCCTACACACCTAATACTTCACCCAAGATCAACTAACATTCACCACAAAAAGCTACCTTTTTAAAGTAAAAAACATTTTAGTTGGACATAGTTGATCCATCTATAAAAACACAAAATAAGAGTTCATCTCCTATGAATCACCTATTGGACATTAAAATTCCTGTTTCTATGGCTAATGGAGATGTAGCCCAACAAACACAGAGGGACCTTTTGACTTCTTGATTCTGCTCAATACACTGAATATGTTGTATTTATTTATTTTTTGAGACTCTTCACTCAGATGAAGGATCGTTGCTGTTTGGCTGGTATCTGCACAACAGCTGCCGCCCACCGGGCTTTTCACGGCACAGCGGCGCCCGAGGCTTACTGAGAGAAAATAATGTGACAAACAAAAAGCATCTGACCGGTGAGAGTCCTCTGGGCTGAAACACATTGGTGATGAGCGATGCTGAAGGAGGACGGCTGCATTCAGTCACACAGAAACCAGGTGAACTACGGCCATCAGTTAGAAAACAGGAAACATCTGACCTCCAGTTGAGTGCATCCACCAAGGCTGCACAGTCCTCCAGGACTCTTTACTTAACCCTCTGAGACCCACATAGACCAGTTTTAGGGGGACACAGGGGGTCTTTAGGGGGAGATAGCAGGTCAACAGTAGATATCACATAGAAATGGTGTACATCAACTGAAAGCTGGGAACCTGAAGATTAATTTGAGATGCTGCTCAGCACTGTGCGTCAAGTTCTTCTAGTCATTAATCAGAAATAAACATTAATTCATTAATTAAAATAAATAGTGAAAGTGTATAAGGGTTTAGAACATTATGATAGAAGTATATGATGGTCATCCCCATGCTCTATTATGTCTCATAAATTGTTACACATCAATAATCCCTCCAAAATACCACATTAAGACACCCAGACCTTGAGGAACACCATAGAAAACGACATGCTGTGATTTGGGATCAAAACTTTTGACATTTGGAGATTTCTGCAAGAATTGCATTTTTCGGTGATGCACTTCTTTTGTGTAAACTGCTAAGAAACCCCCTTATTGTCAATATTTTATTGGGACATTTTTTGGACTGTTCTTCTGCCTTTCTTCCATCTTTTTTTCTGACGAGATTTTTCAGCTGTTTTTTTGGACATTTTTCTGACATTTTCTGGACATTTTTTCAGACTTTTTTTCAGACATTTTTCAGACCTTATTTGGACGTAAATCATCCTCTGAATGCTCTAGGTCTCTAGTTTGATCCATCCATCCTCTGAATGCTCTAGGTCTCTAGTTTGATCCATCCATCCTCTGAATGCTCTAGGTCTCTAGTTTGATCCATCCATCCTCTGAATGCTCTAGGTCTATAGTTTGATCCATCCATCCTCTGAATGCTCTAGGTCTCTAGTTTGATCCATCCATCCTCTGAATGCTCTAGGTCTCTAGTTTGATCCATCTATCCTCTGAATGCTCTAGGTCTCTAGTCTGATCCATCCATCCTCTGAATGCTCTAGGTCTCTAGTTTGATCCATCCATTCTCTGAATGCTCTAGGTCTCTAGTTTGATCCATCCATCCTCTGAATGCTCTAGGTCTCTAGTTTGTGGCTGTAAAGTTTCATGAGGCTGTGATTATCCTAGAGGTCACCACAGGTCATTTTATACAGTGAGGTCAATGAAATGTCTCCTATGGGGACTAACATCATCACACATGAATACAGTTGGGCTCATTGGATCCACCAGAGTCTCAGCTTTACAGTGATACACAATTTATGGAATTCAAGACTGTTTAGGGACCCCAGTAATGACACTGCATTCAAAAAACTGCATGTGATTATCATAAAGTGGGCATGTCTGTAAAGGGGAGACTCGTGGGTACCCAGAGAACCCATTTACATTCACATATCTAGAGGTCAGAGGTCAAGGGACCCCTTTGAAAATTGCCATGACAGTTTTTTTGTATTCTCTCATTAGGTTTTTGGGTATTGTGTGTCGGACAAGTGGAAACTTTAATCTGTTGATGGTGTTTAATGAAAAGTCAGAGGATCACCAACTTTATAAGGACTCTCGACCTCTCTGCGTCCATCTAACAGCTTTTGAGATATTCCACTCTGGACTAAAGTGTTGAACTGACTATCATCACTAAATCTGCTAACGAGGCTAAAAAGTGTATTTAAAAAGTGAGAAGATGTTCTGCCCTCAGTCTGACCTCAGAGGAGCCAGCCAGAATATTAAAGACTGTAACACACTTTATTCCACACTAACTTAGAACAGTTGTTGTCGTCTCTTTTTCTTTCCTCCAACACGATTCTTCCTGCAGACTTTGTGTTGCACTGAGCGACGCCAGCGTGGTGTTGATGCTGTAGTACACGGTCCAGTCCCGATTCAACCCCCTCATTAACGAACAGAAACAACCATCCACGGGGCTTGGCTGTCACTGCTCACATTATAAGTTCATAAGCCCATCTCTAATTCATGGAGGGGAGATTACTGTGTGTGCACTGTTGTGTGTTTGGGAAGAGTTTCAAAGGGAGCTCGCCGGTTGATTTCGTGCTTTCAGTTTCAGATGGGTTAATGAGTCAGACTCGGAGAGACAGCCTCGTGTTCACGGAGCTGCGAGCTTCCAGGAGAGGGTAATTTATTCTGTTATATCTCATTTCTATGTAAACAGCAGGTATTGTCATTTACATTCTGCCTGAGTAGTTTTTTTCGGGGGGTTGAACACATTATTCCTCTTTTCTTCTTCTTCGTATTATTATTATTGACCAGTCAGAACAAACACAGCTCTGTGTGAGTCACACTCATCTTGCAGGACAGTTTTGGTTAATTTCATTTGCAGTCATTTTAATGAAGCATCCTTCAGGGTTTGCACTTATAATTAACAGTGGAAATACACTGAAAGCATGAGCAGACTCCCTCATTTGGCTGAGGGTTTGTACTATTATTTTATTCATACTTTACCTCAGTCGGTTTACAGTGATTCATATTTTAAAGCAGATAGTTCTTATGTATTACCGAGCAACTCAAGTAACCCCACTTCATTGGAATAAATTGGGTGCCATCTTGGAAAACAATGTCTTATTCTCTTAAAGTCGGAACTGAGAAAGTGTGTTTCCAGGTGTTTTAAAAGTAGTATGAAGCCTTCAGTGTCTCCAGTTTCCTCAAGTGATGTCCCTTGAGTCAGCGTCGGTTGATGACTACAAGTTTGAAAATGAAACAAATCCAGAGGTGTGGAGTTATAAAGAAGTGAGACCTCTGTAGCGCGGCTCATCTCTGCTGCAGGTACATTAGCTGCTACTGGAATAACACATCATAACCTCACACACAACTGCCAGACCCTTACAAAAAAGTAGTATACTTCGTTTATTTTATGAAGTATACTTCAAGTATATTTTATATTTAAAGTATACTAATAACAATGTACTAGTAGTATACTTGTAAGTGTACTACTTATACTTCTTGGGACTAAATTGGTCCACTTTTTAGTTTATAAAAGTATACTTTTAAGTGTACTTTAAGTGTAAGAATAGTAAACTTTGAGTACACAACTAGTTTACACCTTTATATTGTATTGCAACTATACTGTAAGTATACTGATAGTTTACCAGTTTTATACTTGTAGCCCTCTCTTTAGTTTATGAAAGTACACTTTAAAGTATACTCTCAGTAAACCACTAGTTTAGTTTTTATACTGCAAGTATACTTGTATATATTTGTGGCAGAGATGGGGACTCAAATCGCATAAGTCGCACACACAGTGACTTAACACTTGACTTGAGACTCGTTATATTATATACGCTCTACTATTATAGGTATAAGCCAAATATACTTAGACTTTTCTGTATACTTGTCAGTATGAGCCAAGTATACTTAAGTATATCTCTGATAAGTACATAAAAAGTAAACTGAAAGTATATACTCTCTTATTTTAGGTTTAAAAGAAGTATACTAATAGCACAATTGAATTAACTTATTTTTGGCAAGGGGAGGTCCAGTTGCATTGTGGGTAATGTAGGCGCCAAGATTTGATAAGGAAGAAGAATATGTGGAATAAAAAAAGACGATGCTGCCACTGTCCATTGTGATACTGATAATGTTGTCCATCTACGTGGTTTGGAAGCATAGAGTGTATATAAAGATGGACGACATGACAGCTCCCCAAAATAAAAAGTCAAAGGACAAGTTGCATACATTTTTCCCAAAGATGGTTTCTGTCATTTTATGTAGTTCTTATCACGCTGATGTTTGTTCAAGTGTTCGTTTTTCTGATCAGTTTGGTTTTAATTAGTTATTTGATGCTATACAAAGGGGGTGAGACATCATGATTGACAGCTGTGAGTCTCTCTTGTTGGCTTGCGATTGGTTCGGGCGGGTGACCTCGATACCGCGGCTCCACCGCCCAATCACTACTGCACAGACTCTGGCTCCAAATGACGTAAAAATCTCAAGATGGAAGCTCCCGTATCCGGAATATTTTGGCTTCATTCTGTACAGTGGGAGGAAGAGGAGACGTGTCGTCCATCTTTATATACAGTCTATGATTGGAAGAAACAAATTCATCCAATGAAAAAGAAAAACACACAACTGTAATAACACTGTTCTCCTAAAAAGCAAGTTTAACCCACATTTTACATTGTCACTCCCGAGTTTAGTAATCATCTGTTCATCTGTTCTTCTGACACCACAAATGATAAATTAACATGAGCCACCGTCACATTAATGAAGTTAAATGGCTAAAATAAAGACAAATAAACACATTTACTGGATTGTTGAATAAGTTCAGAGCGAACTTTGCCAACTTTTGACAGTAGTGACAGGACAATAAGGCCATCTCTGCTCTGGACACAGAGAGATGAAACTGATATCGATCTCCTCATCTGACTCTGGGCAGGACAACAAATAACGACATTTTCCCAAAATGTCAGAGCTCTCCTTTAATTAGGCATTTGTAGAAAACAGAAGCGTGTGGCGACCGACGCTGACGTATCGATGCTGATTATGATGTACAGTTGGACACTTTCGCCTGGACGCGACAGCTCCGAGCACTCGGCCTGATGTGAAATTGAGCCCCTCTGGCTGCCATCTGCTGCAGAAAATACCTGATCCTCATAAACAAACACAGTCTGCCTCGCCTCGCCTCGCCGTGCTGCTACTTCAGGCTCGTATTCACACACCAATCAATGAGGGGATCCCGCACACTGATATATAGGCCGCGAAAATTGGCTTTCTTCTCCTTCAGAAGATTCTGGTGATTACCTATATAGTGCTGTTGATTGGAGATTGATCGCAGGTTGAAATTAAACAGCAGTGGGTCCCCTTTTCTGTGATTTGTGCAAGGCTCGATGCACTGATAGAGGATGATGGAAAGAAGAGGAGGAGGAGGAGGAGGAGGAGGAGGAGGATGGAGGAGCTGACAGCTGAGGGCACACTCCAAAAAATCTCCATCTTAACAAGTCATTTATTATGTTATGAAGTCCTCAATATCTTATTTTCATATCGTGAATAAATCATCCAATCGTCTGAGATTATTTCACAAATCAACCTGTTTTTTTTTACATAAACTACATTAATTCTTGCCAACTTACTCGTTGTGTGGTGTAACAGTTTAAATGCAGATTGATTTTAAACGTCTGCACTGTGTGCACATAATGATGATATAACTGTCCAATCAATGCAGACTTGATGTCAATGGAGATTAAATTAATAGAAACCGATGGCTGCTTGCAAAGGTAGAGGTGTAAATTCAATTCTGCACGACAGCATGGTCTGCAAAATGATTAGTTGTGATGCAAATATGGTCCATAAAGTGGCCTTTTTCATGACATAGACAGTAGGGCTGCAACTAACGATTATTTTCAGTATCGATTCATCTGCCAGTTATTTTCTCGACTCATTATTTGGTTTATAAAATGTCAGAAAATAGTGAAAATGTTCATCCCAGTTTCTCAAAGTGCAATGTGATGTCTTTAAATGTCTTGTTATGTCAGTCCAAAGCCCAAAGATTTTCAAGAAAATCTCCACATTTGAGAGGCTGAAAAGTTTCTGACATTTCTGCATGAAAAAATACTTCAATCGATGATACTTGGCAATTATTTTTCTGTCGATGGACTAATCGATTATTCGACCTATCGTTGCAGCTCTAATAGACAGTCTCAATCAATCACAAATCTTATTTTTTCTTCTCTGCGATGTGACCATTAGTGTGTTCTGCCTCTTCACACTGGAACGCTGCATGCACTTCATTTTTTGCAGCGTGCAAATGTCCATCTCTGAAAGTATGAAAGAAACACACAGCCGCAGTAAGAGAAGAAGTTTTCTGGACTCTATCTCCCGCTCAGTGATGAGCTGTGACTTTGGAACGTGGATGTGAGACGAGCGAGGTCACCGGCGCTGAGGGAAGAACATTTTCATTGTAGCCCCAGAAGCAATTGTATTCAGCGAAGAGTTAGAGAGAGCCATTTTGTAAGAGAAAAATGTTCTGAAGTGCTCTTTGAAAGACGGCCGGCTCCCCCTTTCATTATTTGCCGTATCTAAAGCAGATACCGCCATGTTAGCAGGAGGCTGACTGAGAGCTAAGTGCCCCGACTCTGACAGCTCTGCACAAATGCATATCAGCCAGAGTCGAGATGGGAACTACAGAGAGGTTTAACTCATAAAACATTTAACCGCCTGCCTCAGATTGCACTTAGAAAGTATTTATACACAGCGAAAGATAATGAGAAGCAAAATGTGGCCCCATGTGAACCCGGAGTGAAAGTGTGGATGAATTAACACAGAAACCCTTAAAGACATTTGATGCTTCATTTAAGAATTCACATATCCTCCTGGCTGAGGGCGCTTTAATCAATATCTCCGAACACCAGCGAAATCTAAAGAAAACCACAGAAGCTGGAGCAGGAGACGTCGGGACGCTGCTGGCAAAGAGCCGCTCGATATGCAAGCGGAGGGATGTGCTGCCTTCACGGGCTCATGTTTGGAGTTTTTACGCCCAAATAAACTCAATTTTACAACAGCGCTAACCTGATCTGAACCAGAAAATGGACCCATACGCCCGGAAAATCTCTCAGCAGGCTCTCACTGTCATTTCTCCCCGTCAGCCTCAGTGGAGCTCTACAATACGGGGAGAGCAACAGATTCCTGCACAGCGCACGGACCTGTTTCATCTGCAGCAAACACAACAATAATAATGGTAATTCATGCAGAATTTGGTTTATTGTCTCTTTTAATCCCTTACAATATTAATTCCCTAATTGTCCCTCATATATGCTGTGTATCAGAACCCTTTATTGAAGCTATACGGTGTTCATTCTGAGTGAAAGATGGCCCCATCTTTCTAATACACAGCCTTGGAAACCTCTGGATCTTCAGTGGAATTTGAAATAAAGTCCTTCAACAGGTTTACACACAATGCTTGGCTGAGAAATGTGTTTGTAAAGATGGAGCCATGTTGAAGTAAACATCTTAATTATGCTCATGTGTGGGCAGTCTGGCCCCGAGCGTAATAATGACGCGGATGGGTTCACATTGCAGTTAGTTGAACTGTACAAGCTACGGTATTTTGGGAGGACTCAGCGGGGCTAACTAGATAACTACAAACTGTTGGCTGTTAACACTGTTAAATACAGAAGATCTAATGTGTCAGTGAGGCAACTTTGACATATGAGCCTAATATGTTTAACGCCTTCAAACTTAGTTGAAGTCAACAGGTTCTAAATCAGTGCTCAACTGCAGGTAACCATAGCAACAGTACGGATGCTACAGGTTCTACAGATGCTAAAAACACCGATGAGGATCTAAACACAGCGGACCTTCGCTGATCTTAACTGCATAAATAACAATGATGCTTTTAATTTGATGAATCTACTGAGCTTGTTAAATGTTTTGCATTTACGTAAATGGATGCTTCGAGAGTTTAGGGACTTAGCACGATAAACTTCTGATGTGAAACCTTGACTTTGGAAGCATCAACAGCTTTCTTTACCTTTAGATACATAAGGAGGCAAACAACAGAAACACGTATACCGGCGGCCTATAAAAGTAAAAAATGAAAATGACGTTAAAAACGATGATCTTTGTTTTGTGTCCAGTTAGCCTGACTGCTGTGTTGTGAGGCAGAGATACGTCAAGGTGAACAGTGTGAGGAGGAAGGGAAAACATACCGGCTGAAACTCAGTTTTGCTGCCTTTTTAAAGCCTTTGCTGAAACGCAGGAGGAAAGACATTCAGCGGTGCAGTCGGAGGGAAATTCCCCTGATGGGAGGTTCGCAGCATGTGGTTAAAAGCAGCATGTCTGCCTCAGTTTTCCCTCTTGTGAGAACAATTTCATCAACAGAAACTCAACAAGACCTCTTGGAAAATAAAATTCAGCTCGGGTAATGAAGGAGCGGTATGCAGCGGGCGCAGGCAGAGAACATTTTTCGACTTTTAAATCTCCATTATTTACACCCGGCCCGCCTTTGATATCTCGGGTCTCTGCAGAAATTCTCCCGTGTCGATAGTCCAGCCGAGCCCGTCTGAAGGTAAACCCGCCGAACCGCGGGGGAACGACACCGGCTTAACAACGATGATGTCAAGTCACTGAAACATTTTCATCATCCGGCAACAGAGGGGGAATGTTTTCAGTTAATTCTTTTCATGATTTAGTAATTCCAATTTCACTGAACTTAAACAGACCGGAGGAGCTGTCTTGTCCTTCCTCCTATTTTTTTTCCTCCTCTCCCATTTTTGTTTTCTATTTCTGCAGCCATCATTTTGTTCACACTCCAAGATGTCTCGCTGCTTCAGTGTCATCATGTTGAGGTCTTTTTTTTTTCTCTCTAGCTGTTCCAGACCTACAATTCAGAGCACTTGTGATTCTCCACTCCTTCTGTCTGGCAATCCTATCACCCCGACCATCTACCTCTGCAGCAGCCACTCCATTCTCTGCTTATGTTTGTTTAATACTCGGTGGAGTTGTCTGCCCGGGATTGGGTGTCTGAGGTGTGATGCTGAGAGATTTCCAATTGATGGGATGGAGAGGATGGGAAAGAGAGAGGGAGGTTATAGAATTGGAGGAGAAAAGAGAAGAGGGCCGAGTCGATGGGCGAGCAAAGTGTTTTGGTCCAGAAAGCACCGGGGCAGACTATTTACCACAGAAAGAGATGGCCAAAGTCGAATGGAAACTGAAAAGACTTCAGTGGAGTGCTGGGAATTCATTTTTCATGAGAAATTGCACCAGTTTTGCACCAGCGTATTGAACCGCGGCACTTAAATCCTTTTTACTACAAAAGGCGATAGAGCTCGCCATTAAAATGATGAGCTGAACTCTGTTTGGCTTCCATTAAATATCTGCCACTGCTCCTTTGAGCCAAATGCGTTGTGAGTTTTGGTAGATCCACTGGGTTTATATGGATAAAGTCATAAAAGTGAGTCTGTCGGTGTCCACTTTCATCGATAACATCGTGTCGGGGTCAAAAGGTCAGCGGTTGAACTGTTGACGCTTCTTCTCAGGTGACCAACCGTTCGTACATCATCTCTGGAGAGATAAAGCTGTATGTAACTTCAGACAATGACCCGTAGATGAGTCCTTATAATGTTGGTGATCTCCTCACTTTTTTGTTCAGAGCCACCATCAAATTAATCCCTATCACTTTCACTTCTCCAGCATGAGAAGGTAGTACGGAAACTGGCCGGCTGGATTTTTATAAATGTACTTTCAGCCCTGCTGAAGGAAAACTGGAGGCTGAGGATGTTTAGAGTTGCATCTCAGGCTCAATTCAACCTTGACGCTCCCTCCCTCCCTCCCTCCTCACCCAATGACTGAGCGGTTTGAACCCTGCTCCATTTTTATTTGGGTTAAATAATGCACTTTCGGAGGGTTATGCTTGTGGTGGTGCAGATAGATCCTGTGGTTTGCTTGTGGCCGGGGTTCAAACCTAACTGAGGTTGTGTGTTACACTGTACAGACCATAGAGGGAAGGTCATCAGGTCAATAAAGTTATAGTGGTTTATGGAAACATTTGTCTTAGATAATGCAATATCTTGTGTTTTGGTGCTAGAGTAAACATGAATGTCATCAGAAGCTTCTGTGGCATTGTGCTAGGATTGCATATCGATTCACATTGTTTGATACTAGTGATACCTTAGATATTTGAGCTTCAATGTTGATACCAAATGAAGGATTTGACTCAGAGATCTTCACCTGGTGCTTTGTTTTATTGCTGTCACTAGTCAAGTGCAAAGTGCAGTTGTGCATTGTAGGAAAAAAATGGAAAAATACCCCAAAAAAAGAAAGAATAGCATAGCACAGCAAGCTGAAATGATTGCTAATGATAGCTTACCTTGCTAGTGTGTGTGCTAAAGCTAATGCTAGCACTGGCAGTGATACTTGAACACTGTGGAAGTAGAGTAACAATGGTGTTAGGCCGGCAAGACGGAATTAAAGTAGAGTTGTATGTCCCTTGGCTGTGTGTCAGAGCTGTGTGCAACCTACTTGACACCAAAACACTACTTTTTCCAATATTTTGAGAATATAAAAACCTATTTCTTCTTTTGGAAAAATATGAAAATGCTGCCAATTTAATAGCAGAAGTTATCTGATCAAAGAAGTAAGCATGATTATGAGTCTTTGTCAGACATCCGGAGGGAGCTCGGAGTGAAGCCGCTCCTCCTTCGCGTCGAAAGGGGCATCTGATCAGGATGCCTCCTGGATGCCTCCCTTTGGAGGTTTTCCGGGCACGTCCAACTGGTAAGAGGCCTCGGGGTAGACCCAGAACACGCTGGAGGGATTATATATCTCATCTAGCCTGGGAACGCCTCGGGGTCCCCCAGGAAGAGCTGCAAAATGTTGCTGAGGAGAGGGACGTTAAGCGATGCTAAGCCTACTGCCCCCGTTACCCGGCCCCGGATAAGTGGAAGAAAACGGATGGATGGATGGATGGACAAGACATTTGGTGCTGCCTTTCGGTAGTTTGTGTAGTACTCTGTGAATACTACACGTTTCAGTCAGTACCAGAGAAGTATCGAGGTTCAATACCCAACGTCACAAACTGCTCATCACATTTTAATACTTTCTTTGCATACAGATTTTAGCCCCAGGTCTGAAAGGTCAGTGGGGGGGCAGCTGTGGCTCAGGGGGTAGAGCGGGTTCTCCTTTAATCACAAGGGTTGGCGGTTTGATCCCCGGTTCCTACTGTCTGCATGTCGAAGTGTCCTTGAGCGAGACACTGAACCTCAAGTTGCTCCCCGGGTGCTTTACAGCAGCTCACTGCTCCTAATGCTCAGGACGGGTTAAACTCAGAGGTCACATTTCATGTATGTATGTATGTGACGGTTAAAGTGAAGTTTAAGGGATCACAGAAAGAATTTCATAAAAGAATTTTCAGCAAGTTTTGAAATAACTTGACAAAAGTGCTGTTCGAGGGGAAAATGTTAAACTGATGGTGGGGCGAGAGGAAGGGTCAGAATATGTTAGGAATCATCCTCTGGGGACCACGAATACCCGTACTGTACTTCATGACGAGAAGCTGTGGAGGTTACCTCCGGAAGGACCAGCTGACATCGCCGTCCTCGGGCTTCGCCACGAGCAGCTCAACAGTTGAGTCACGTGACCGCGCTCAGCTGTCGGCCCTGAAGGAACATCACTCAACTTGTCATCATCTGTCACCGCCAAATGCGTCTTCCCCCGACGTGAGTTCTACAACATCTCTGAAGCGCAGTGAAACTTTTACATCAGCAGCCGCAGAGGGGAAACCCCCGAGGGGACGAGTGTTGCTGGAACGCCGCCTCTCCCTCGCCATCCATCACCATCAGGAAAAAGGTGCCATCTGATTGCTTTGCCCTCCTCCTCCTCCTCCTTTCATTTAACGCTGGCACTCATCCAGACACTAATGAGGATTGGCTCTTGTCGTTTTTCTGCAGATGTGGCGTCTTTTTCTCCCCCGTTGTCATAAAGCGGCCGCCAGTTAATGGCGGCGACACAACTCTTCAAAATGTCAGAGAGGAGAAAAACGACGAGGGAGCCTGCGGTCAGCAGTTCGGGAAGAGGAGGAGGGAGGAGGTGAAGAGGAGGGCCAGTAATTTAAGGTCCCGGTGTGGAAATGCAGGTCCTTCCCAAACATGTTGGACGTGCCTCTGTTAATGAGCACTTTAAGTACTCTGCCAGCCCTCTTTAAACATCCCATCGTGATGCAAAGTGGGGAAAAGAGGCAGCTTTTAAAGGCAGCATATGGCTGCAGAGGATCTTCCACTGATGTATTGTCACGGGAGATTTCCCCTCCCCAGCTCTGCTGCCGAGGACGGGCTCTGAAACCGAGCCAGATGTCCATGTCTTCACAGATACAAGCCCCCCGTCCTGATGTCTCGCTGCTTTATTGGCATCGGCTGCGGCGGCGTGCAGTTGGTCGTGAATGTTAAGGCTGCTCTGACACGACGACAGTAATGATAATGACCATGATTTTTATGGGTATGGTATTAATAACAGATGAGGATGGTGATTAAAAAAGTTGCAGGTACATGAATTATACAGTTGGGAGAACGACTGGAAACCAACTTTGATCTATTTTTCCTTTCACTGGTGGGTTTTATATGTTTGTGTGAATACCCTGGGAAGCAAAATTTTAAAAAGTAAAGTGATGAAATAGCTTTGAACATGCCCACCTACAAGTACAAGCTTTCATAAATTAATCATGTGAGCTGCTGAATGTCTGATTGCTCCTCCAGTCATGGAGGGGAAGAGGGTTTTTTGACCTCTTTAGTTGTTTTTCTGCATCTCTTCTTTCCGCATTTTCATCATTGAGTTTCATCCGTTTTATTTCTATTTCCACTCTACACTGTGAGAACAAACACAAACTAGCTCATAAAACTAGCTCATCTGCATCAAGTTCATACAGCAGTAAAGAGGAGATCTGTTCAAACAATCTAGATGTGAAACCAGAGCCGGACTGGGATAATTCAGGCTACGAATCTAACGTCAGTCCGGGCCAATCTGCGCACATTCACAATAGACCACGTGCACTTTAACCAACGACCAAATCACAATGAAATCTGATGGTTTATGTCACATTTAATCATTAGAATAATTTCCCAGAAGTCAATGAAAATATGTCATGCATCTTTGTTTGTAAGGTGCTACTACAAAGTTGGTAGCAGAAGTATATAGATTTAAAAAAAAATGGCATCTTTCAAATGCATCTAGAAACCATTTAATTTGAAAATGATGGGATCATTGAAACAGAGACCACATATATGCTGTACGTATCTATATGTATGTATGCATGCCATCCAGGTGTGTGTATGTATATGTGAGTGGGTGTAGTGATGAGTAAGTGTTTTGTACAGAAGCCTCAGTGTAATGATGACTAAGCAGCTATGTGGGAGATATATTTATATATGTGTTGCATACTGCCACTGAATAATGTTTTATAACATGGAATTGATTTTCAACTATGCAGATGATACTTTGTTTTATATTTCTAAACCACTCAGTGACTCTGGACTCACCAAGCTTCTCTGAGAAAAGAGATGATCCATTTACTGAAACAAAAGCACAACTTATAGGAAGAAACTGGTCACAAACTTTAAACATCAGGCCTTAATTTGTTAATCTTGGTCCGAGTTATGATCCTGCCCTGAATCCAACACAATATATGTTTTATAAACGCAAAAGTACAGCCACCTGTCTCTTGTGCTTCATATTAAATCTCCTTTATATCAGGTCAAAACTGAGGGCTGAATCCAAATGTCTTGCATGTCCAGAGTGCTTAGAGTTCACATCCACAATTCATCAAATCAACAAAAGGACCTCAAGGGCAAGGTCTTTCTGCTGACTTTCTGTGCACCTCCAGAGAGAGTCTGCTGGTGCAGCTGCACATTTCACCAGACATCTGTTGTCCTTGAATCTACAGTCCTTCTTTTGCTCAGATTAGGTGTACTGACAAGTGATGCTGGTGTTTTCTGAGGGTTTCATCCACGTCCAGAAAGCAGTGAGTAGGTCAACGTATTCTCATGCAACATGCAGTTCGTATGATATCTTACGAAAAAGTTATTCCTCCAGCAACACGTGTCAATTTCCACTCCTTACATGCATACAGTCTTTTCAAAATAAACTTCCGTCTTCACAGGAAACAACTTCCTTAGGTTAAGGCAATAAAACATCTGAGTTAGGCTTAGAAAAAGATTGACTTGGTTAGTATTAGGCAACAAAACTACTTGGTTAGGTTCAGGAAAAGATGGTGGTTTGGCTTAAAATAACTCCAAAAGTGGCGTTACTTAAGGAAGTTACGTGACAAATAAATCAACGTTAACATCCTGTTTCAAACGGGGCATGAACGCCGGTCTCCTTGGTGTAAGTCCAGTATTTTTGGATCCACCTATCCACCCCGACCTCCTCCCTACGTGGTGTTCGCCGCTCTTTATATTTCCTGTTTCACAATTACACGAATTACGGTGCATTACTATTAGTAGGTATATTGCTACGAACGGTGTACGAGACCAGCCTGAGTTGGTTAACAGCAGAAGTTTGCTTTGTTGAATCTAAATTTGTAAGGAGTTAATGTTGCGTGAGATGCTCAATAATGTTACCTTTAGCTCCTCTAGGCTAGGTTTAGCATGTATGAGCTAACAACAACCAGCGTGACTTAGGTCTTTGAAACACTCGACATGTTGAGAAACGTGAGTATTTACATAATGACATGCTGTATATCAGACCAACTTCAAGTAATTTTGATTTTTGTTTCTCTAAATATGTAAAATTAAAGCATATATTTACATTATAAGGGAAGGTTGGCATCAATTATCAATGACAAGGAGGAGAACATTACCTTAAGAAGTGAACTTGGCTCACTTGGACTCGTCACATCTTACCTCCGACATGACAAAGATGAGCGGGGATCAGCTCAATTGTCCCATCAAACAGCCAATATCACACAGCCTGAAGGTAAGATGGCACATCAGTGATAGTGCACATCAAGGGAGACGACTCTTTGCCTTTTAATTGGCTCCAGCAGGTCATCTCCGCTCGGCTCTCATGTGTCTGGGATAATATGCGAGACACATTTGGATTTAATTCTCCTACACTTTTGCTCATTTGATTTTGTGCCGGGCCTGGAGAAGAAGAAGGGGAGGAGGAGGAGGAGGAGGAGGTTTAATTGAGAGGGAGAGTTGGTTGAAAAAAAAGCCAGAGAATGACTGGAGGTGACACATAGAGAACAAGAGTGTGGATTCAAAACATGAAAGGCAGGGAGACGGGGAGGGGGAGGAGGATAACTCGGCCGACCCGTCGGATTGAAACACCCAGAGATGGAGAGTGACTCATCTGAGATAAAAGAGGGAAGTGGAGGCTGCTGCTGTGACAGCTAATGAAGAGCTCCTCCAGCCGCTCAGCTTCCTCACATCCAACCCTCATTGTTTATTGATGCCTTGCCCCGAGCTTCAGACCAGAGCAGACGATCACCGCTTGCCCATCACGCCGTTTAGAGGCCTTTAGCATAAAAGCAATCATTTTTAAAGGCTGTTCCTCTGCTGCACTTCAAACGGGGCCTCGGTGGCCCTGGTGTTGGGAGAAACAGGACCTGCCGTGTTTCTTGAATGGAGGGGTAATTTGAGTCGCCGCCGTCGCCAACGCGCTCCCGCGGTTCACGATGCAGAAGACTTTGATGCAGCAGAGGAGCGGCGAAGAGCCTCTCTCTGAAAACTAAACAAATACCCTCTCGATTGGCTGTGAAAGAGAGCAAATTAGGCCTGTCTGTTGAAGTGAGAGTGCTACATAATCAACTGGAAGGAGAGGGAGATGAGGTAAATTAGTTTTTGGCTGAATTGATATGCAAATGTGGCACATTTACATGACCCGCTCATACCAACAAAGTAGAAGACTCACAAACAAGACACGCTGTTTTAGACTTTCATTGGGTTGGTGCAGCGATCACAGACGGAGAGAGGAGCTGTTCAACTGCAAACACATTTCATGGAGGAATCGGCTTCATGTTCTTATAATGACACACATCATTTAAAGTTTTTAAAGGATCCGGTCGAAATAAACGACAAATGTTACTGCATTAAATATATGCAAGGGGCCGCGTTGGTGTCCGCAGGTTTAAGTAATAGATCCACCGAGGCTTAACAGGAAGTTACAACTCTGGAGAGCTGTAAGAGTGAACATCACATGCACGGCAGGGTAAACAGTAGATATACACAGTTCCTGAAAGTAATCTACCAGGATTGTGTACTTGTACACATTTGATTGCGTGCATTGATTGTTCTCATACTGTCCATAGCTACACCTGAATGAAAAGTAGTGCATTATAATTTGTATGCAATCCACGTAATCGTGAGCCAGGACGGTGATGTAGTAAAGTACCGAGGAGGCTGCTGTTCATGTCCCATGTGAAACCAGAAGTAAACATTGTTTACTTTGTCACGTAACTCCCATACTTAAGTTAACGCCACTTCCGAAGTTATTTTAACCCAAACCACCATCTTTTCCTGAACCTAAACAAGTAGTTCTGTTGCCTAAACACAGCAGGGGCTTGTACAGACTCACTGATCGCTAGTGACATTCGTAGGAAAACACATGAAAAATAACTTTTCATAAGATTTCATGTAAACAATTGTATGAGTTGCATTGCGTCTTTTGTTCTCATTGACTGCTGAGATTCCCTGGTTGGTAAAACAACTGAGCCAATCAGATCTTTGTAGGTGGGAAGAATGTGGACGTCTCTATTCTTTGTACGACATAAGTTAACTGCTCCTAAAAACCACAACAGCAGCTTCTGTGGATACTTAAAAGGTACTCTGTGGCGCTGTGGAGCGCTATGGAGTAAAGTTTTTATGAGTTTTTAAGGGTCCCAGTCTTGTTAGTGTCGTGCACACACGCGAGCACGCACATTCGCCTGCGCCAACACGCAAGCGACACAGTACACATTTCTGCGGCTGGTTTTAAACTGTTCTGCTGCTGTGTGACAGATGGTGGCGGTAGCGTGCCAAGAGATGCAGCGATGCACCAACAAAGACAAGGAAGAGGAAGTTTACCTGACATGGGTGTAATGTAAACTTTTACTTGTTGGCAAGAAAGCGCCACAGAGAACATGAACACAATGTCAGGCTGTATGAGGAAAGTGAAAACAAAATGGCACTCTGAGTATCATATCAAAACTTATCTACCTCAGTTATTATCCTGCATTATATTCCATATCTGACATTTCTTAATATCCGTTTCTCCTATATTTTATTATCCAGCACTATATCACTTTCTGCACTACATTCACTTTTTCTTTAAATAGTCCTGTATCTCAATTGTTTACCCTGCACTATATTCATTTTTAACAGTTCTTCTGCACATTGCATATTTTGTTTTATACTCTGTATTACTTACATGTGTCTTGTTACTACTTGTGTCGTTTTTACTAACATGTGTACTACTCACCTGTGACGTTTTTTACTAACATGTGTACTACTTACCTGTGACGTTTTTACTAATATGTTTGCACTATGGAACTGTGATGCTGGAAACTTGAATTTCCCTCGGGATCAATAAAGTTACTATCTATCTATATATCTATCTATCTATCTATTTATTGCCAAACTATACATTTATTATTTTGGAGTGAGATCCTTAATACTTCCAAAACTTCCTGGCTTTACCTTCAAACACTCACTAAGCCCCCTGGCACAGACTTTAAAAGCATCATAGTTGTTCCCAGGCGGCGGAGAGGATCCAGAGGTTGACGCTCTATGCTCCATATATCCGACTCAGCGGGGACTTACATTAGCAGAACCAGAGGCCATCGCCGTCCTACAGACCTGTTTACCATCCTGCTGTCCTCGGGACGACACTAACCCCCCTCCGCTCGGCTCAGCTCAGTGTCTGCCATTGCCGCGGGGAGTCGGTGTCATCCATCCATCACCCCCGACGACAGGCCCGCAGGCAGCCATTCGTCTCATTCAATATCAGCCTGTTTTTTTTTAAGGGGAACCTGCTAATTAGCCGCGGTAACGATGACTGTTTGTTGTGCTGTTTTTAACTTTTTAACCTGCACTTCACCACCTTGGAAAAACTGCTAAGGTGACACACATGGGGGGGGGGGAAAGTCAAGCTGAGTTTGACTTTTTGGAACTTTGTGGGTGGTTTTTACATCGTAAAAGCCATTAAAAAAAAATCTAAAGCACAGCGCTTTAGTGTGTACAGGTCTGGGTTTCAGTTAGCTCTGTGGAAAGCTTTGGTTTGGGGGATTTAGGACACTTTCACAAGCCAATATTTAGTCTGTTTTAATCGAACTCTGGGGTGGTTTGTTTGGGCAGTTGTGAGCGCGGTAATCGTACTCTGGTGCGGATCAAAATAACCGGTCCGAGACCGCTTGCAGGAGGTGGTGTCGGACCGTTTCCAAGCAAACCCCCTAGTGCGGTTCGATCGCAGTGAGAACATAATCTGACCCAGTTGCAGGAAGTGAACCAGGCTGCCTGTGCGGGGATTTGTTGAGATGGACCTTGCAGGTAAGCGACAGGTTATCATGAGCGGGAGAGGACTCACAGATGTTTGCTTGACATCTGGGCCGAAGAGAACACACAGAATATGATGAATAAAGTCCACAAAAATAGTAACGTTTATAAAGTCGTTGGAGGTAAACTGGAGGAGAAGGGATTTGTTTGCACAGTAGATCAGCGCTGAGTCAGAATGATAAAAAAACTTTGGTCGTGCTCTTTCGTACACGCCCCTCAGCAAATTATTGTTTTTATTTGGTCCTCTTTAATTTGTGCACCGTGAAACCGAATCAGATTAAATAGAAAATGAACCAAAATTATCAATTTCACTCTGATTCAGACAAATGGAGACTTGTGAAAGTGCCCTCAGTTATCTTACCTCCTTAAATAGACAGTAATAGACAAAGGTCTTATGATAAAAACATTTGTTTTTTTTGCATTTCATCCTTTGCATATTTAATGTATTACATTTTTACATCTAAAGAGCCTCTTTTAGCTCTTCTCAGCGGGCAGGTTGGAGGTCTTGACCGGACCTGTTCTGAAGTAGACCCATAGAAAGCCCACCTGGACCTGACAAAGAAATTAACTTACAAAAAAAGACACTCAATCCAAAAATGACCCGAGGACAGTCACAGCGGGGGACGCCAGCCTGTCTGATTAGACTGAATGTAGGTCTTGGTTAAATTGAGAGGACCCTTGTGAAGGCCCCGTCCTCTAAAAGATGGAGGAGCTTCAGGTGTCGTTCATATCCCCACACTGTCTACGAGAGCAAATTAGCAGAACGACGGAGGTGAATGTTGCATATTTATGTGATCATTTATGACAGGATGTGTTTAGACTCTTTAGTAAATAAGATAAATTGTGTTTCAGTGTGAAAGAGCTGCATACAATCTCATTTTTGGTTATTCAAAGTGTGGAGAGACATGAAATTGTTTCCTGGTATTTCAGAAAAAAAAAAAACTTCCATTTTTTTATTGAGTCATAACAAGCTGTTGCATCAGTTTGCTCATCTTTGTGTTGGTGTTGGAGAATATCAATGAGAAAACTGTCCCAGCATCCCGTGTTCCCTTTTAAAATAAAGTCTGTGAGGTAAATCCATGGAGGAGGATGGTAGGGGGGGGGGGGGGGGTTTCCTGCTTTCGGCATCATGCAGTAACACACTCTCCCTCTCACACACACTCATACAGAGTTGGTCTCTGGGGTCTTTCCTCACCAACCTCTGACTCTAAAGCTCTTTTCATGGTGGTGAAGTTGAGAGCGGCAGGGTGGAGGTTTGGTTCATCCTCCCGTGGAATTGGATTATTTCTGGATGAGGAGAACACCCCCCCCCCCTCCTTCCTCCTCCTTCCTCCCTGCGGAGACGGACACATGCAGTTCATCATGCAGAAACACCCCCGCTCTGCTGGTGTCGGTGTGCAGGAGGGAAGATACCAGCGCTGCTCCGCTCTCATTCAAACAGCAGCAGCAGGTTTTAAACGTCCCACATTGTGAAAAATACATTTTTTTTTCTGTGTTGTTACCTTTTGGTTCCAGCATTTATACAGATCCACAATATCCTTCAGCCGGCTTCTTTTTCCAGTATGACGAAAGACACAATCCCTCAGAAAGTACAGGCTTGCTGGAAAGCTTAAACATGATACGGGGGTTTCTGTCCATTTTATAAGCCAATGGATCCAAAATGTCTCTGCTTGTGACGGCTTAAACTACACAGTATTTTTTTTTAAATATAGTCATGCTAACAGCTCTCTGAAGCTGTACTTTGAGCTAAATGATAAAAGAAAGTGTCCTTATACTTCTACGAAACCCTGGTACTGTTGATCAATCTTTCAATTCAGAAGATCGTGTGGAACATATTTATATTAGGAACACACTCAGTTATGTTTCTGTCCCTTCATCTAGATGTTTTTGGTCTTCTTTATCTGAGGATGTACAGCGGGAGAAAGCTTGGAAAATTTGTGATAAATACTGTATCAATAACAAAAATAAGAGAGTATACTTTCAGTTTACTTTTATCAGAGATATACTTAAGTATATTTACCTTATACAGACAAGAAGTAAAGTCTAAGTATACTTGGCTTATCCTTGTACTTAATCTTTTGATCGAGATATACTTGAGAAACTGTAAAACCTCATGGTGGTGCTAAAGGAAAGGCCATTAAAGTCATCATGATTCATCCTCTGAGGACCATGAATGTCTGTATAAAAGTGGAACATTCACCCCCTTGTTTGTGACACATCTTTCTGTATGAATGGCAGGTAAATCTCCCCCCACAGTGGATTGATAAATGGGCATAAAAACTCCCGGAGGATTCCTCCTGTTGTGTATTCAGAGCATGTCGGGGTAAAATAACTCAGACAAATGTAAAATGTCACTGTACAGCTTTAATCCACGGCTGAAAATGATCCTAACAAATGTCAGCATCAGCTAACCTTCACGCCGAGGGGGGAACCGCCATCTGATCAATTACATCCGCCGGCCCCGCTGACCTTTCCCATCATTTGTGTAAAGGAGAATGCCATTTTATTAGCCCTAATTGCTCCACTTTAGCCGACTGTCGTTAACGACAACGTCCTCTTCACTTCCTCTCTGCTGCGACTTGAAGCAACAGGTTGATTCCAAAGAAGTAACCTTTGACTCAGGTCAAACATGAAACGTCAAACACCAGCAGAGCAGACGTTTACAGATGCTCTTTAGATTTGTTCCTGATCTGAAATAATGGCACATACACATGAAAAACTATGTGTGTCAATATTTATATACTAACTAGACCAAAACATACGAATGCTGCTATTGGCATGTGATTGGATAATTTGTGGTTTTGCATAAAAATACACCAGAACAAGTTATCTGTTGCTGACACAAACCTCAAAACGACTTTCTCAAGTGTTTCAGATTTACTGATTATTGAAGTCCATCAAGTTGATGAAGCTTTAACGCCAGAACAACTTTGATTAGTCTGAACTTTTTGACACATTTTTTAACCTTTTTACTGCAGGACCAGCCAACAAAACACTCCTTTGGACTACTATAGAATTTATTATACTATACTTTTTTCGAGAGAGGGGAACAAGCTGAAAATACAACACTTTTCACATGTTGTATTGTGAGTTTATTTGGCACACCTAGCTACAACTAATGCAGTCTAATACCTATGATAAATCCTCCTTCATGAAGGTTATAATCAGTTTTTATTGAAATGATTTTAGAGGTTGTAGCAGGACTGCTGCCACCGTCAGTTCTCTCAGCACAAACTCAGACAGAACAGACTGCTGCTCACAATAACACTTTTATTCTAATGACTGATCACGCTGCTAACACTAAGTCTTTGGAGGATGCAAAACAATGTTTCCAGTCCTCTGGTCCACAAAAACTGACGGCCTGCACGTTCATCCTCTGTCATCTGAGGTCCAGCATGCTACTGCATTTAAAGGGAGAGTTTGATTAGACAACGAGCACCAACTCTGCCAATCAACTCACCTTGTTCTGCTCTCATTAGCCTCCCCAACACACCTCTCTCTCCCACCTGCAGCTGAATGCCAACCACGCCCACCTCCAACAGGTCGCTCTAATATTTTGGCCACCCCATTCATATCCCTGAGGGTCGACTAGTTTCATTTTTCTGGATTCTTGTGCAGCAACAAACACATTTCTGAAATTCTTGAAAGAAGTTTGATTTGTACTGGAAAATTGTAGAAATATTTTATTGAATTAGCTATTTTTTTTTTATGTATTTATTGTTAAGAAGATAAAGGTTTTTAGGATTCAAATGAGACGTAAATTTCTTGATAAGAGTTTAAACATCACATTTTTAACAAGGACCTTTGTTGAAACCTAATCTCATGGGAAGGCGTATAAATAGCACGACAATTTAAGGACATTCCACGTGTCATTTCACGCCACGGGCTTAATGTTGTGAAGCTGCTTTTTGCTTGTCATTTAACACCACATTGTTACCGCGATACTGTTGTGCCGCAGTTAAGTTTACGCACCAAAAGCTACAGTAAAGGCTGCAGTTATGTTCAGGCAACAAAACCACTAGTTAGGTTTAGGAAAAAACTCACGGTTGGGCTTAAAATAAGTTCGTAAACTAAGTAAAATATGTACATAAACAACGTAACATTGGTAAGGAAAACACGTCACTAATTAACTTCAAAACTTAACTTCAAAATATTAACACTTTGGGACGCAAACAGTGGTCTCCTGGTGGAAAGTCCTGTGTTTGTTGGACCGCCAGCAGATGCGTTTACATTGCAGTCAGTATAGACTACATGGCGTACAATGACGCACCAAAAACAAGATCCGCGTTGTTGTTGCAATGACTTACAAATTGTTGTGTCATTCATACACCATTTGTTGAGAACAGACTGTGAAATTCATACCTCCGCTTTCTCCCCTCAGAAACACTTGCATGGTGATTGTCGCATCGTCCAAAGACTCTTCGTCCCAGTCAGTCTCTGACTGTGTTACTGTGTCCTCTCCTTCAGCAACAGATGAAGCTCCTTGAAATACGCAGGAGAACCTCTGCGGGTTTCCAGTGTCATGATGAAATTGGTTGAAAGACAACACATTTAACGTTGTTTGTCCATCTGTCACGCACGATATCTCACGGACACTGATCGGATTAAAACATTCATTTTTCTTCGTTCTGGTTCTGGTTATCTTATTCTGTCTCGTCTCCAGATGAGGACACTTTTCTGTCTCCAAACAAGTTGAACTGGAAACAGGTTGAAATTATTTCCCTCCATGAGCAGGTTTTTCCACTAGAAAATTAGATTTTTTTAGGGGCTCTTTATTGGACAAATTGACATGTTGTGATGAAGGAATATGATCCAGTAAGATACACATTTTCTTTGCAGAGTCCCAGAGATCCGATTTTGACGAATCCAGGGAGTTGATGCATCTCATTTCAGCTGCGTTCCAGCATCTAAAATGACTCTGATTGGCCCAGTGGGGGACAGCAGCTACAAGCTCAAAACAAGAAGTCATATTTGTCAGTGATTGGCCCAGACGGGGGGGACGGCGTGTTTACTGCTGCCTGGTTTTTACTTTTATATTCTTTTCATCAAGCTTCACTGCCGCAGCTCATCCAGCGTCACCCAAATATCTCCAAAATGGAAATTATTTATGTGTTGTGGCATTAAATGTTCATGCATGAATTTGATCTGCATGACGGCGGCATGTTGTTGCCTCTGAAGGATGGTACAGTATGTACTGTGGGGGGGACGAAGGGGGGGGGGGGGGGTTCTTTGCTTTGTACATAAAGGCAGAAACTTCATAGCTGCATTTCTAACAAAGAAAAGGTCTGTGAAGTGAAAGAGCAGACGGACATTGTAAGACAAATAAAAAGACAGATGGAAGAAAGCAAAGAGGAGAGAATAGAAGCAAATAATTAAAATATGACGGGGAACAAGGGGCAGACCAAAGTGAATTACAGTACAAGGGAACAAAGTGATGCCTAGTTCACACTACACGACTTTAGCCCCGATTTCAACTCGCTTTTTGGAGCTCCCTGACAAAAGCCCCCAGATCAGAGGCAAATCCATGATCCGTGATCAAAGACGCGAGCCGAGAGGTTTGCCGATGCATCCCAGATATCTGGCATGCTAAATATCTGGACCTGTCGGGGAGCTACAGCCAATGAGAGCGCCAGACACGAGTTGAGGGGAAATCTGGCGGAGGAGTCGCTTCAACTTTAGGCTACTGTATGTGTTGCATTTACAACACGGACCAAAGTTGTTGTTGCACCTAGAAGAAATATATAAATAGTAAAGACGCGTGAACATGTGAGCCAACGACTACTTCAACGAGCACGACTACTTCCACGGATTGCTTCAACAAAATAGTCCTGTCTTGCGCATGGTATTACGTCACTTCCTGTGTCACTTCTCACGTGTGTTTTTTAGAAGAAAAAGGCAGGAAGAAGAAAAGAGGAACACGAGGAAGAATAACAGTGTTTGCCAAGTCGAACTCGCTCAATTGATAGTTTAAATTTGGCGATATGAGTTCAGGAGTTCAAACTCCTGAGGACGCTGTAGGCTACGTAGTTGGGACAGCAGCGTTCTTGCTGACCAGCAGGTCAGATCAGCTGATTTAACTTCAATATATAAATAATATCAAGTCAAAGGTCCACTGAAGTAGCTTTTTCAAAATGTTTTGATCATGACAGATAAACATTACAATATACAAAATGACACACTGCCTCTATCCAACTCATAGCCTGTATGTAAGAAGTGGACGTAGTCAGAGTGATGTTACCCATCGGTTTATGTACCGCAGTTTTGAAGCCTCGAGTTCGTAATTTTGGCCGTCGCCATCTGGTTTTATTTTGCAACCAGAAGAGACACGTGAGGGTGGAGCTAAGTAAAACCGGACGAAAACCGAAAACACACTGTGATTAAAGGGTTAAAGCGCTCAGACGAAAACACGGACGACTCCCAGACCGGACAACGCCGTGGTAGCAACCTGTCAATCACAAGGTAGCCCCGCCCTAAAGCATCCCCTGCTTTATGGTCTATCTGACTCTAAATGGGACCATAATTTACTAAATGAACATCATGCTGTATTGAAGAAGACTTGAAACTAGTGATTGAGACCATAAACTCATGTTTACAATGTTTACTGAGGTAATAAATCAAGAGAGAAGTAGGATCATTTTCTCATAGACTTCTATACAACCAGAGGAGTCGCCCCCTGCTGGCTGTTAGAGAGAAAGCAGGTTTAAGGGACTTAAGCATTGGCTGCACATATAAGGAATCAAAGATCAACAGATTCTGCACTGTTGTACAACGGTAATCGTCCGATAAAATCACAAACACTAATGTGGCAGCAATAAATATTATATTTCAGCTCTGAGACCAAAGTTTATAATCCAAAAGGAATCGTATGTTTAAAGTGTTACAGACACATCAGAGCCACTGGTGAATTTTCCCCGGGTTGTACATGGACGCTGACCAGCCAGCATGAAGCTAGCTGAAGCTTCCGAGATGACAGACTGGTGGGAATCCTTTACATCCCTAAAAACGTCAGAGCAAATTTGTATGTAGAAGTCAACTCCCAAAGCAGCCTGCATAAGTACAAAAATGTCAGTGCACTTCAACTGTACTTGGCTAAATTTCAAATTGGAACAGTACTTGGGACGTGACTGACATTTCGAAAGAACAGACAAGATGGTAGATTGAGGAAAGCCTAAAGAGACGGAGGGGAATAATGTAATAAAAGAAGGGGTTGGGGGGGATAAGATGGGAAAAAAGGAGGCAAAGGAAGTAGAAATAAAGATGGAGTTCTGGCATACATGCAGGGCCTGAACTCTGTGGCTCGACATGAAAAATCACCCAGGATTCATTGGGACGTCAACAAAGTGTCCCCGAGCCTCAGTGCAGCGGCTGCTGCATTAACAGGAGATGGATGGAGATGTATGGAGTCCTGCTGTACACAGTCTCATGCTCTTTGCTCTTCACCCCGCCATCCATCATGATTCTAAACTCATACACTGCTGCATGCATGTACACACATCCATCAGGGGACGCACTCCGGAAGACTAAAAGCAGGGAATCAGTTATCTTCCATATCAAACAACTCAGAGCTGCGTCTCAAAAGATGAAAAATGAACAAATAAATGAATATTTAAAGGCCTCGCCGGCCTTCACTTACTGATGAATATCATTTTGACATCATCTTGACAAGGACATCAGGTTTTCTTTTTAAAGGGCTGCATGCTCAAAGTAAACAATTACTGTGGCTAACGGCTAACGGCTAACGCTAACTGTTTTGTTTGTTGAGTCACAGGGTGGCTAACAGCTAAGCTAACACCAACCTGGCCATGAAGTAAACTGACAAAAACAACTTTGATTATTTCAACACACATTAAACATTCAATATTTCAAACATTAATTACGAAAAAGCAGTATACTTTAAGTAAAGTAAGTAAAGCTCAAGTATACAGTATATTTCCCAAGTATACTTATATAATATCAACGTACTAGTAGTATACTTATAAGCGTACTACTTAAATACTTCTTGGGAGTAAATTTGCCCACTTTTTAGTTTATATAAGTATACTGTTAAGTATACTTTAAGTGTAAGAATAGTAAACTTTGAGTACATAACTAGTTTAAATTTAAGTCTTACTTTGTACTGCAGCTATACTATAAGTATACAGATAGTTTACTAGTTGTATACTTGTAAGTGTACTACTTCAATACTTCTTGGGACTAAATTTGCCCACTTTTTAGTTTATAAAAGTATACTTTTAAGTATACTTTAAGTGTAAGAATAGTAAACTTTGAGTACACAACTAGTTTACATTTAAGTCTTATTTAGTACTGCAACTAGTTGTATACTTGTAAGTGTACTACTTCAATACTAAATTCTACTTCTTGCGACTAAATTTGCCTGCTTTTTAGTTTATAAAAGTATAATTTAAGTGTAAGTATTGTACTAATAGTTTACTAGTTTTATATTAAATATACTGTACTAACTACTTATATAAACTAAAAAGTGGGCCAATTCAGTCCCAAGAAGTATTGAAATAGTACACTTACAAGTATACTATTAGTATGCTTACTGCATAAAGTATACTTGGGAAATATACTTGAACTTTACTTCAGTTTACTTGATAAAATAAACTTGAAGTACTGTACGGTGTTAGACAGCATCTATCGGTCTGTGAATGCCTCGTACAGCATCGATCACTTTACTACTGCAGAGTCCTGCAGGTTCTGCATCCCCAGTCTGTAGGATTGTAATCAAATCAGCCAGAATGAGCAGGGCCTGCCTTTGTGTGTGTGTGTAGGTGTGTGTGTGTGTGTAGGTGTGTGTGTGTGTGTAGGTGTGTGTGTGTGTGTTTGAGGAGTCGTGCCGCGCGGTTCGAAATGTCAGGGCTCGATTGATTTCTTCTCCCTCTGATTAATTCATCTTACGCTCTAATGTTCTGCATAGAAAATTGTTGAATGGCATTCAGCGAGATTAAAACCACAAACAGCGCTTTTCATAATGTGACAGGTGATTGGCGGGAGGCAGACTCCTGGATGATTGCATCATTAGGGGATTTTCTTCTCTTTTTTTTTTTCCCAGAGGGGAATTAAGCACAGCATCAGCCTTTTTTTTTTTTTTAACATCCATGTAGCCTCGCTCAAACACGGCTGCTCTGCCTGTCAGTTCACTTAATAACTCTCACAGTGTTTGACTACACGGACACGGGCTGTGTCTACACGCTGGCTGTTGTCTTAAGTCGTCCATCTCAAAGAACAGACACACTTACATTTCAATAAATGTGTCAATCTACAACCATCGAGAGCTGGGCCTCAATAAATTATGCACTCTTCTGTTAGCCACACTAGTGAGGTGGTTCAGACAAACATCTCCACAATTACCTCATGGATTGCCATGAAATTTGTTTATACAAACCGTTGTTATAATACGTACATGAAACAAAGCGGCGTTTGCCGACCGTTTTCACACCACTCTCACTCACCACTTAGCTTCATTCCAGATGTTCATGTCGCTGTGAAAATATCTGTGTGTTGGAATGATCAGATGAGATAATGAGGAGAGTCTTCTTTCTTACTCATTGGCTTACTTTCCTCACGTCCGTTTCTCTTCTCGTGCACTGATTCGTTTAAGCTGAACAGCCAATCAGAGTGATTTCTCTCACCGACGGCCCCGGCTTGGTGTGTCAGGAGCTTAAGGTTAAACTGTAATAACTTTAGTGATCTCCTCACTTCTTATCTAGCACCACCATCAGGTCAACATTTAAATTTGTCGTTGATAAATGACCAAATACCATCAAAACTAATGATATTCCTATCAGCCTCAGCTGTGTTTAGTGCTAATTAGTAACTGTTAGCATGCTAACACACTAGATTTAGACGGTAGACATGGTAAACATCATACCTGATAGCACGTTAGCCCAAAGCACCGCTGTTTCTCAGTACAGCCTCACAGAGTTTCCAGCATTGCTGAAGATTTGTGTTTTATTTTGTGAACATAAACTGACAAACGTTCTGCTTTCTTTATGTTGTGAACGTCAAGACGACGGTATTGTCCGTCCCCCGAGTCGGTGAAGTTAACCTCAATCATGACTGTTTCCTAACCTAAGTGGTTGTGTTGCCTAAACCTAACTTCCTGTGAAAACGGAAGTTTATTTTGAAAGGACACAATGCATGTAACGAGCCTATACTGACACGCTGTCTCTGGTACGTCCAAAAGTAACATGATATGAAATATCCTTTGCAGGATGTAGATAATGGATGGATGGTAACAATGATCATTGTTTTGGGGAAGTGGCTCCTTCTTTATTCCAGTTCAGTGGTGCTACAGAAACATTCGCTCACACACCATGAGACTGATCAATAAAACCATGAGACTGGCTTGTTTTAATTCATCACCATCTCTCCTTTCTGCCAAGTCTTCGCTCCCTCACCTACAAGTACAGAAACTAGACAGTCGATACTAAATCTTATACAACATTTGTGTCACTGTACAACATGCCACTGCGTGAGTCCGCACGCCAGTAATGGTTGTGCATACTAATACTTTCATTTTGTTTTACTTTATTCTGTCTACTATAAATTAATACACATAGTCGGCTGATTGAACTCAATGCAACCTTAATAATTGATAAAATATAAGGTGAATAAGTGAAAACAAGAGGAAGCCACAGGCCGAAATACTAGATGTCAACACATCCTTCTTCTTGTGTGGCGCTGCATATATTTACATGTCCTGTGTATCCAAGAGAACGAGTCCTGATTCATCTTCAGAAGCATAAACAGACTCAAAAGAAGTCATTAAAGCTGACTGCGCAGCCAGTAGTTTATTCAGACGTGGAGCAAGAAATCCGACAGGTCCAACTGCTGGAGCTCCATCCATCATCTTTTAACTGTTTCCTCCAGCGTGGAAGTTGAAACAATAAGAAACTGATTTATGATCTTCGAATGAATAAACAAGTCAACGTGTTTGGCTGTGAGCGATTTATAATTTCAGAAAAATCAGCTGTAAATTCAGCTCGACAAAAATCTCCCGAGAGGAGTAATCACTCCACAAATACACTCTCTCATTCCCTCATCGCACCCAGCATGCTTTGCTGGGACATGAAATATTCAGAGCCAAACTACGATTGGGGAAATGCGATATGACGATAATAATAACCTGCAGTTTGTAAACATTCGCTCACGTACGACGCCGCATCCACATCCACACGGCTGCTGGTGTAATTCCTTATTTATCAGTTTGAATAAGAACGCGATAATACGGCCCGACTGCAGCCGTCTTTGGGAAGTTTAATCATTCATGGTGGAAAAATTGCTCCTTTATGTGCAATAAATATTGATTTATGCCTCATGCATATCTGGATGTGGCGCAGCTCACCAGGTCCTCCTCATTGTCCATATTTTACTGCTTTGTTAGCCACTCCATCTCTTTCTCTCTCTCCGGTAACTTATCATTTTTGCTTTCTCAGGAATTACCTCGTCATATTTACAGCTTCTCTCCCACAATCCTTCACTTCGCTTTCAGATGGCGAATATCTCAGTACACGAGGAGGAGGAGGATAATCCTGCCATCTGGCCTCACATGAACGGTTTTGGGTCACTTTTGACCTTTTATTCATCCATGATGGTCTCTTGAGATGAAAATCTCTTTTTGGACAGAGAGTGTGGCTGAAATGGCAGAATAATTATCTCCCACAGAAGAGAGGGATGTGGAAAAGAGGGGAAAGCATCAACATGAACACAAACGCCTCCGTCCATCTCATTCAAGACCCTTTAAAGCAGGTTTTTTATTCAAGTCTTCTCGGATGAATCCAGGGTTTCTGCAAAAATCACCTTCGTTAACATTATAAAAAAAATATACATTTAAATGAAACCTTCAGAGAAAAAGAGCAGGGTGCTATTTCACACATCAGATATAATATATTTAAAGAGTGCAGCAGTTGTTTAGGCCATCATTTCATAACCAAATTGATTCCAAGAGAAGATACAGCAGGATCTGAACACCTTACCACCTCAGCTGAACTATTTCCTGAAGGAAATCCTGGAACTTTATCTATTTTTATGCCTCCACGTCGACGACAACCATGGCCAACATTTTGTTTTCGGGTTCTTTGTTCGTCCGACGTTATGTCCTGTTTCCATTCCTAACGCTACATTAACTTGGAATCAGCTAGACGGTAGATAGATACAGCCTGTTCTCATTCCCAGGCTGTCAAATACAGACGCTTTGTCACGGCCGTCTGTGTTTGATATCGCCGCACAAGGCACCCTTTAGCACCAGTATGAGACGCATCGGACGTTCTATTAACTACAATGTAACTGTAGTTAAGGGAGAGGAGGGGAAGTGGAGGGGTCCAACAAACACAGGGCTTTCATCCAGGAGACCGCTGTTCGTGTCCTGTGTTTCACTTTCACATTCATTCATTGTTCATTCACAACGTCGTGACATTTTCACTGTACAAACGTAGTCATTTTAAGCCCAACTATGTTGTTTTTCCTAAACCTAACTAAGTAGTTTTGTTGGGTTCTGACAAAGCGTCAGTATGTGACGAGTTGGGATGAGAAAGTGTTGATGAACACACACTTGGGGCCTTTCTGTGTGGAGTTTGCATGTTCTCGCCGTGACCCTGAATAGGATAAGCGGTTACAGATGATGGATGGATGGATGGATGGATGGATGCTTTATGTCTATTATTTTCTGTAATTATTCTAGATGTGCATGTAGCTATAAAATGCAGCTTTCTCTTAATATTCCATTGCAAACTTAAAACACTCCCTCTTTGTCTGAGGGAGCTACATAACATCCGCTTGTAAACTCAGTCACAGAGGACAGCAGTGTTGATGTTGCCTTACTCTCTGCCGGCCTCAGCTGATTTTACTGTCCTGCTCTCGTCCACTAAAGAGAGTCGGTTTGCCGTCTACCGTCTGAAGTGAGTAAAGAGCTTTCGTGCTGCTCTCGCTGAGTCTGACATAAAACTAGAAGAAGAACTTATTGCATCTCCTTGCACGGCTTTTAAAACCTTTACTCTTCATCATCTGAAGGTCAGCCAATAAAGCAGAAGAAGAAAATACTTACTGCGTGTCTTTTTTTATATTTCTATCCATGTACTAATCCTCTGAAAGTATATTTGTACTTATGCATTAACTTGTATATTAATCCTCTTATATGCACACTGACCTTTTGTTCATATATTATTATGTCAGAGGTGTGATATAATATCTTTTTTCTGTCACTGTAAGTCGTTATTGTGAATCAGGAGTACAAACAGACCTGACTTGCTGCAGATGTCAGCTGATCGTATGTTTAACCTGAGCAGCTGAGCGGTAGAAAGCCCTTCAGTAGATCAGTGTGACGGAGGTGACGGAGGCTCTAAGTGGGACATCAAACCATCACTGAGCTGCAGCTGCAGGTGCCGCGTGGAGACAAACTGCACCAGAGGCTCCGTGTTGTCCGTTACCGTCAGCTCTCCTCCCGGGCGACCTGGCCTCCCGTAAACCTGCTGTCACGTTTATTTGCTCCTTTCGGCGGGAGTGGCGGCGGTGGGGGAGTTTGTCCTGGACGGGGGCAGCGAGCCAATGAGCCACAAAGAAGAGAATGATGGATCCCCGGCCCCGGCTCAAACGGGGGCCGCTGTCACGGGGCTCGCGTGGTCATTAGAGCGAGCTCCAAACACTGGCAGCAGCAGGATGACAAATCACAACAAACTCCCAGCACGCCACAGCTCCCTCTCTCTCTCCAAATCCGTGACTGAACCAACCCAGAGTGTTGGACAGTTTCTGCACAACTATGATTAAGCTGTCACCGTGGGGAGGCCAGTTTGTCAGCAGTTGGGATCTCTGCAGCAATTTCTTTAGACAAGTCTGCCTTAATTGAGTATTCAGTCCCAGAGCGCTCCTGGTTGGTTTCACCCCGGCCTGTTCCCTCGAGGCTAAACAAACTGTGGCGCTAGCCAGCTACGGCTTTCCACAACAACATCAGTAGCTGGCTCGCGACCAAAGCAGAGCAGCAGCAGCAGCAGCGAGGCAGCAACACTGTCAGTCTTGTTCTCTCACAAAACAACCATCTGTAAGACTTTCCTGCTTCCTATTGTTATGGGAGTGAAGCACAAGGGCGTTTAGCTGAAAAAAAAAAAGAGCAGTAAACAGGACAGGTATGGATACTTTTTTATTTGCAGCAGTTTGGCATCACTGCTTTCAAAAACTTTCCTGCAGCGTTCTCGCACACTTTTCGGTCCCTGGAGGTCCACCGCCCGCTGTTCACTTGGCTAAAGTGGAGGCGCCAGCTGATTGGCCAACCAGAACTCTCAGACAAGCCAGCGTTCACCTGTACTCCACTCTAGCTGCCCAATTACCCACAAGTCCGTGGGGTCCTTCATTACCCAGAGGCCCAAGGGCTTCTTGTGTGCCAATGTCCTAATGAGCGAGAAAGACGTGTTCCTGCTGCAGCACAGCGGAGCTGCGATACTTCAGCTTCGGACAGAACAACTTTACTGAAAGCTGCACAGAGCAGCTGGACACGGCGAACACGAGGAGATGAGATAGTGTTCTCATCAGTGCTACTAACTCCAGCTACTTTACGTTCACCCTGCGGGCAAAAATGACCCACATCTAATTATTTCTCCTGAGACAGGTTTTTAATGACAGTGTTTTAACTGTAAAGATAGAGGGGAGGTATTTCAGTAAAGCCTTAAGAGAAAACTGTGATTTTTAAAATAATGAACTAATTTTGACTTCTGATTCAGGATAATTTCATACTTGCATCCAATGAAACCACTGACATGAATGTGTGCAGCCACTAAATTATTGCTTTAATGCAGCAAAACACAAAGTTTGTTTGTTTGTTTGTGTGAATTAATCTCACTACAGATCGGACTCATTTGTAGCTGCTCTGTTTCCTCTTAACATTAGTTCTGCTCCACATCTTTACTGTTTACACTTTCTCATACTTTACATTGCTACGTTGTCTTGGTAGGTTGGTGTACGCTAGTTAATGATGTTAATGAATGTCTCATCGTCTCCTTATGGAGATGCTTCTCCCTGCAGCTCGTGACCGTTGTCATCACTGAAAGAAACATATTTTCAACACATCCTCACACAACGGTTCGTATGATATCTTACAAAAAGTTAGTCCTCATTTTTAGTGCGTACAAATGTCCAGCATACGTAAGCATATGTTACGTGCATACAGTCTTTTTAAAATAAACTTCCATCTTCACAGGAAACAACTTCCTTAGTTTTAGGTAATAAAACAACTTAGTTATCTTTAGGAAAAGATCGTAGTTAAGTTACGCCACAATGGAAGTATGGAAGTTACGTGACAAAAACTACTTATTTGTGGTTTGGCTGAAAATAACTCCGGAAGTAGTGTAACTTAAGTACGGAAGTTACGTGACAAAATAAACATTGACTTCTGGTTTCACACGGGACATGAACGCAGGTCTCCTGGTGAAAGTTTGGTATTTTTTGCATGCATGCATGAATTACAGTGTATTCGTTTTTTGTAGGTTTAGCTACGCATCTTGTACCAGACCAGCCTGACATATATACTATCAGTAACTCTTTACTGAAGCTGTCTGATGTTTACTTCATGTTGTTACATCTGTCCGCACCGTTATGGGCTAAATTTCCTCCAAAACTGTTTCCTTGTTAACTTTGTAAAGTCCATCACTATCATTTTAAATAAAGTCCTGCCGTGTGTCTGTATGTCTGAATAAAGCTTTACTGTACCACACAGCATGAAGGTTTTGTAGGGTGGAACAGTGAAGATTGTGAGTGCTTGTTGCTGCTCTGCTCTGCTCAGCAGCAGCGATAAAGTTTACACAGAACAGATGCATGCTGGGAGAGTTTATCACAGCTGCAACTGCACCATCTGTGTCATCTCCCTCCCCACAGGATGTTTTTCATTATTTATTCTGATTTAAAGAGTTACAGTGTACAGCATCCCTGAAAGCTTGTTTCCTCTGCGGCCTTCTGCCGCCACTCGCTCCTCTTTCTTCTCTTTCTTTTCTTTCTCTCCTCAACGACTCTGAAAGCATGAAAATCCCCCAAAAAAGATATAGAAAAGTTTTCCACCAACAACAGAACTACTTTTCTTCACTATAGTGCTTTTAAAGTGGACTTTTTACAGCTTTAATTTAAACTCTGAATGCATAACTTTCCCTTTTTTCTCACTGTCGCTCTACTACTTTAAGTTGAGGATCTGGGCGTCTGCCATCACAGGCACAAATAAATTCTATATAAGGGAAAGTCTGCAGCCAGGACTCGGTCTTTAGCTCGACAGCAACGATATGGTCTTTGGCCCCGGCCAGGTCGGCAGCGTAGATCATCTGAACTGCCCAACAGTTCATTAATTGTCGGTGCTCAGATTTCTGCTGCTGCAGCTCACATCAGAGAGAAACACGCCGCTCTGACCGATCCATTGGACGGCAGGACGGCGACCGCCCCGACCTCAGCTCCTCCTCCTCCTCCTCCTCCTCCTCCTCTTCCTCCTCCTCCTCCTCCTCCTCCTCCTCCTCCTCCTCCTCCTCCTCCTCCTCCTCCTCCTCCTCCTCCTCCTCCTGATGTGTCAGTTAGTGTCTGCTGCCTGGCAGAGGAAGGAAGGAGTCAGCAGCGGGGGTGAATGAATGTGTTTTGGCACGGGGGGAGTCAATAGTCTTGATTTGACACGATCAATCCTCTCCGGCACACCTCGCAGTCAAATAACCCCCGGACAAATTAAAAGCAGGAGTTTCCTCCGCTGCAGAAAGAAAGAAAAAAAAAAAACAGGAGAAATTGTTGAGGAAGCTGATAACTGAGGAGGGAGAGAGAGAGAGAGAGAGAGGAGGGAGGGAGGGTTGCATTCAAAGGATCCTGAGCTTCGCCTCGCTCACATTATCACCACAGTACAAAGGGCCAAATATATTCAGTGGCTTTTCTGTGGCACAAAGCTGATTAGCGGAAGGTAGCCCCCATTGTGAGGAAAATCACTTCCACGGCTGTAAAGCAAGTGATTTCATATCCTTTTTTTATTTAAGATTACACAGCAAGTGCCTAATCAGCTGATCCTTAATCATCAGCATTGTGCCCCTTCGTGTTTCCTGTAACCTCCCGTCTCCCCCTGCCGACTGCCGGGCTGCTTGGCTTTGCCGGCTGACGACAGAGGTTATGAGAAGAGGAGAGAGAGAGAGAGAGAGAGAGAGGGAGGGTAGGGAGGAAAAGAAATTCACTTCCAACATAATCGCCTTAAACAGCCCGGCTCCGTCTCCATCTGCAGCAGCACTGGTTGCTTCATCTGTTCTCATATCACATTAGAGCTCGTTCCCGCCTGCAGGAGGAGGGAGAGGAGGGAGGACGGGGGAGGACGGGGGAGGACGGGGGGGGGGCGGTGTCAGAGCGGAGGGGGGTAAAGAGAGGTAATGAATCAATTATCACTTCCTGGAAAGAAAAGACTGCCGTCTGCCATCAGCAGCCTCAGCAGGCCTCGAAGCTCCAGAGCATCACCTTGTTGTTGTCGTTTGACTCATTTACACCAAGAAATACGTTGATAAAATGTTGGTTTTGATACATATACTGTATATACAAAGATGTAAAATATGTGAACATCTGAACGATTAATGAGCTGCTATAATGGCCTCCGTTTGTCCGTGGTGTCCCAACACGTTCTCATCCCAACTCGTCACATACTGCCTCCCCGTGGCATCACTTTATTTTCGGAAACAAACCCACTAGAGTTAGTCTTCTGGAAAGAACAAAGTTGAGCTTTAAACTACTACATTTGTAAATTTGTTTTTACTGTCTGTGTCTTGGAACCTGAGTTGAGTAGATTATCAACAGCAACATGTCGACCTTTGGTTTTGCCCAAATTTCCTTAAATGATGGTACGATTAAAAGTGCAATTTGTTTTAAGAAGTCTGTACTGCATCACTCTACAATGACTGTGTTTACATGCACAACATATTCTGTGTTTTGCCCTTATTCTGATAAAGACAGTATTCCTGCTAAGCTGTTTACATAATGTAAGTGAATATTCCCGTTAACCTGCAGCCGTGCATACTCTGCTTAACGTAAAACGTCCCTGTGACGTACATCCTGAAGCTACGCCCTTTAAATAACTTCCTCCTTTCATAATGTTTAAAACTTGGTGCGTTTCTTCTTCTTCTTTTCTTTTGGGCACGGATCTCTGCAAACTGTTGGCTAGTTGGTTTGTGTACATCACACCGATCTGAGGACGTGTGTCCAACATGTTCTCATCCCAACTTGTCACATACCGCCGCTTGGCGTCACTTTAAGATTAAGCAACAAAACCACTATAGTTAGCGTTTCAGAAAGAACAACATGGTTGGGCTTAAAACTACAGTGAAAAAGACACTAAACTCTCGGAGCGTTTACTGTTGCCGCAGACGGGTTTACATTGTAACGCTTGGTGCATTATCGAACGGGGGCTGGGTGTCCACATCCTTTTATCGGATAGACACCTGCAAAAGACATTACAGCCCATCCATAATGTACCCCGAGTGGCTGTAAGTCTTAATAATGCATAATGATGTCTTAGCAGTGGTGTAAGTTTGACTATTATATTACTTTAAAGGGTCATGTATTACAGAGGCTCATTATTACTCAATCCATTTTTCATGATCGGCTATACAGGAGTTATGAACCTTATGGTGCTGTGAAGAAAGAAAACCTGATTTAGACATTAAAGAATGTCACACACTTCTCCCAGCTGTTTTCATACATCAGGACTTCTCATATCTGATTAACACCCAACCCGGAGGAGGATGATGGACCTCTGGAGAACGTTGTTTATCGAAGCCCAGTATGAATCTCCAACAGCACACATTAGAAGTCAGATCTTGGGCCAGACGTCTTAAATGATGCGTGAGCAAAAAAAAAAAATACCATGCATATGCAATTTCCCAAATGTGCACAATATTTTCTGGAGCGTGCCGAGTGTGATATAGTGAAGCGGAAACATGAGAGGGATGAATCAAATGATAAAACAGAATTTGTTGAGCTTGCTAATTTTCACTTTATGTGATTTGTTGCCGTCGACACGACGATCTGAAGGTGCATTTAAACATGTTGTCTCAATTAATTATGTTTCATCTTAGAGATGTCATCCTTCATTGTGAAGCACTTTGTAATATATATTTTTATATGAGTGCTATAAAAAGTAAACCATTGATTAGCTGATGTTTATTGATGATGATGATGATGATGACTGATGGTTTAGAGCTACATGTGTTGAATTAATGATTGAACAGGAGCTATAAATAGATACAACCTGCTGATGATGATTGCACTTCATTGTTGCTGAGAGGTCTAAAGACGAGCAAAAGAACTGATCTGCTAACAGTTTGTTACAGATTCAAGAACCACATATTGTTGCATAGATTGGATTTTTATTTTTATTTTGCATACTGCATATTTACATCAAATATCAATGAGGCAACTAAAGTTCAGCTGAGCTGCTTTTGTTCCCGCTCAGCCACATCAGTCCACACGGTGTGCAGGCTGCGTTTTAAGGTGGGATTATGCTTTCCAGAAGACACATGTACACGTCCCTGAGAGCCTACACACATAAAGAGTCCTGCAGAGGAGCAAGTAAAGTGATTGATTGATTCAACTCAAGTCAGGATGTGGCTTTGAAACGGAGATTGAATATATGTAACGTAGCTGACGCTTTTATTCAGAGTGATTTACGAATCAAGCAAGTGCATTCAAGAGATGAATAAAGTAAATGTCAAAGTACACATATAAAAGAAAGAGTAAAGAGAACATCTCTCAGCGACCCTTGTGCATGTCTACATCCAGCCGGGAGATCAATCCTTCTTTAAAGGTGCAGTGTGTAGGATCTGGCGGCATCTAGCGGTGAGGCTGCAGAATGAAGCTCTCCGGAGTGTCACGCATGTCGGAGAACTACGGCGGCCGACGTGAAAACACCAATGGCCGTCTCTAGAGCCAGTTGCTGTACAAGTAGAGTAGCTCATTTGGAGAATAGCAGAGCCGGTGTGTGTTTCCACGTGGGAAGTGAGTAGTGAAGCAAGAGAGGGAGAGAGAGCGGCGGCGAATGTGTGCAATGGAGCAGAAGACAGAGAGTTAGTTTAGCCTTGAGAATATCAAGTGAGTGTTCAGTGGAAGTTGCAGATTTTGTAGAAATAAATGCTGAAGCTCCTCCAGACCAGCAGAGGTTTCCTGTGTCTCTGAGTGTAGAAACATTGCAGCCGGCTCGGTGAAGATGACCCGCATCCCTATGTAGATATAAATGGCTCATTCGAAGGTAACAAAACCACAACGATCCTTATTTTCAGGTGATTATACACTAAAGAAAACATACTTAGTAATATTATATTCCATTTCTGCCAACAGATCCCCCTAAATGTTACACACTGGTACTTTAACCTGCGATGGGAGGGAGGAGCGCTGTCCGTGGTGCTGAACTGTAGTTAGACGAGCTCAGAAAAAGTTATAACACCGATGATGAAGGGCGTGTCTACGTGCATTCATGGGTCACAGTCGGAGTAATTCATCAAACCGATGTACGGCTTTTAAAATTTGACATAAAGAGGACATATATGTATGACTTTGTGTAGAGTCATGGCTTAAACTCTGTGTGTTTTAGGCCTCTGACCCAACTGTGTACATTTAACATGGAGCATAATGGTGCATTCTGGCACATTGTTCAACCATTATAACTCCTGACTTCACCATCTAATGCCTTTTTAACTTCTAATGCAAAATGCATACAGTAATTAAGGACATTCTTTATATTTGACCTTATATAATGATGATTATATTTAGGTTAGGTATTGTTGTAATACAACATAATGCATTATGAAGGCATATTTAATACATTATTTATATCATATATGGGATTAAAACACTCTACACAGATCAACCGTGCTCACATATAAAATATACAGAGAGATTTCAGTTCAAGAGCCATAAAAAAAATATAGAGAATATGAAATAAATACAATCTGTCAGCGCATCACTTCCTGCAGCTGCAGCATCGCCGACCTCTGCAGTCGCAGCAGGCTTTTTATGTTAATGCTTTTTTTAAGTTGTGTGTCACAAACAAAACATTAAAAAGAAGAAAAAGACACTGAAGCGCTCACTCAACCGATCTCATTTCATCCTGCGGGGCTTTAAGAGTCTCCAGCAGACGAGTTCTGAGGGTAAATGAGAACACGGCAGTAAAAATCAGCTTCTGCCGCCGCTGGAGAGGAGGGATGGAGGAGGCCACCAAGAAGGGGAGATAATGGAGAATTTATGTTCTCTCTGAGAGGCCCTCTTAGCTGGATTTAATTCTCTTAATAGTGGCAAGATCTCAGCCGGCAACACTCGGGCTCTAACCTGCCCCGCAGTTTGAAAGCCGGACGTGAGTGGGGGGGAAGCAACAGATGCATAATAAATGAACGAAGCCCTCTGGCTATGGAGAGACGTAATTGCTCTCAGCACCGTTAATGTTTCATGATTTTAATAGCTGCGTTCAAACGGTTTGACAGAGATACTTGGCGAATGTGCTGATGTCACCAGGATGATGATGCGGGTGAAGAGGTGAGGAGGGGAAAAAGGCTTTTTCCTCTGAGTGGATGGAGCCTCACGCACGGTTACACAACGCTGAGCAGCAGCGCCACCGCCGGACTCTCCGAGGATCCAGCACACGTCTTTATGTAATCATTCAGATGGAAGAAGAGATTTAAATTCAGATTGAGGAGATGGTAACATGGTGTGGAATACAAACAACATACACAGTACAATAATGAGAAAACAATGACACCTGGTAGGAAGTGCAATAAAAGAAATACAAAAACAGCCATCTCATTTACCTATAAATGTTGGCTTATCCAAAATGAGCTTAAACACAACGGCGGGGGACAGCATGCAAAAACAAAAGCTGCATTATTCCAGAGGAAATTCATAACATGAAATATTTAGTGTTGTTTAATTTGACTGAAATGTTGAACAAAAAGAAACATGCACCATGACTCCACTGAGGTCTCCTGCACTCAACACTCAAAGAAAAAATGTATTTTCTTCCGGATTACGTTTGTTTTTGACGACTGCAAAGTCCACATACAGAGGAGGTCGGGGTGTTAGATGGGTCCAACAAACACAGGACGTTCACGTTTGTGTCCCGTGTGCAACCAAAAGTCAACGTTGATATTTTAATTCACGTCCGTAACTTAAGTAACGTAACAAACATACTTATTTTAAGACAAACCATGATATTTAACTAACCCTAACCAAGTAGTTTTGTTGCGTTTTTGTTTTGTTTTGTATATTTGTACGGTTTGCTCTGATAGTTACACCAGAAGGAATATTTAGGGCCACCAATAGGACTTTGCCATGTTATATATGGCTATAATAAACAGAACAAATATCCAATATAATCTCTTATGCTGTATTGTCATACCACGGTTCGTATGATATATGATGAAAAAGTTAATCCTCCTTTTTCGTTCGTTATTCCTACGAATGTCCAGCCGATTAGACTGTTTTCAGGCTCTTAAATAAGCGTTATCAGTGGCTATAATCCCCATAGATGTGGGTCAGTAGGGGCCTACTACACCCAATATTAGGTGTTATCATCTATTCACATGGTCGATCAGTGAAAGAAGGTGTAAAAGAAGACAACACAGAGCAGGTGTGAGGGGTCAAACAAACACAGGACTTCCACCCGTGTGAAACCAAACATTTAAAGCCAAATTATGATATTTTCCCCTAAAATTAACCAAATGTTTTTATCTTATATCTAAAGTAGAAGTTTTCTTGTTTGTGTTGAAAACGTAACATTTCATTCAGTTTTACAACGTGTTAGAAGGTTTTTTTCGCTTTCACTTTAACAACATAGGGCCCTAATGACCCATATCTGTGGTGAACATTGGCTCACTGAAATAAATGAGTGATAACAGCCTTGCGAACCAACTATTAGTTTAGTAGGTCCCTACTAGCCTACACACTTGGGACAGATGTGTGTTGATAACGCCTATTCAATAGCCTCTTTTCAAAATAAACTTCCGTCTTAACAGGAAGCAACTTCCTTAGGTTTAGGCAACACAAAAGTTTGTGGTTTGGTGTAAAATAACTCAATATTATTAAGGTTATTCCTCTGATAACCATGAATTTTGCAGCCCCTTACGTTCCAATACAACTCATTTACATTGTCAGTAACATTTCTAGGGAAACGTATTTTCTCCAGGATTATGGTCGCAGTTTTAAACACGTGGTTAACATTGTGAATTGTAACAAAACCCCCCAAAAAAATGCAACAAAGCTACTTGGTTCAACATATTCTCATACGACGGTTCGTATGATATCTTACGAAAAAGTTAGTCCTCATTTTTCGTTTGTTATTCCTACAAATGCATACAGTCTTTTCAAAATAAACTTCCGTCTTCATAGGAAACAACTCGGTTAGTTTTAGGAAACAAAACTACTTGGTTAGGTTTAGGAAAAGATCGTGGTTTGTCTTAAAATAACTCCGGAAGTGGCGTTACTTAAGTACGTAACTTATGTGACAAATAAATCAACGTTGACATAAACGACAGTCTCCTTGGTGAACGTCCGGTATTTTTGGACCCACCCATCCACCCCGGTTCAACCACTTCATGGTTCACGATTATGTTGATTACACACAAACTGATTTAGACGGATATACAGTGCATTACTTTTCGTAGGTAAATCTACGATCAGTGTATGAGTCCAACCTGTTTGACCTCACATGACACCATCTTTAACTTTTGGGTGTTTTCCTTCAGGCAGCCCTCACTGTGATCATTTCCTATAAAACTACCCGGTTTCTCCCTCCGCCCTCATCTGCTCCATGCCCCACTTGACTCTGATGATATGAGATTTCAGTCCCCATGGCAACGGGCGGGACTCGTGACCATCTCCACTTTCCTGTCTCTAATTCCTGCCCCTTTCATTTGCATAGAAATAACATTTTGGGATGAATGAGCGGTCCCCTCCAGTCCCACTCTGTCTGTCTGAGCGCTCCGAGCATCTTATTTGTGTTCCTGCCCGCCTGTATCAGCGCGAACATTCACCTCGTGATGTGAATGATGAAGCTGACGGCGTAGAGGAGCCGATCTGATCTCTCTGAGCTCTGGGCCTCATTTTAATATCGCCTTTGGCCATGTATTTTTATTACACTCATATTTCATCAAACAATCTCACCAACAAGCGGGTAATGACATAATTAACCTACAGGGGGGGGAGTGCCCTCGCCGCCAGGACAATGGATTTAATTGGAGAGGCTTCAAAGCAAGGCCGGCCAATCAGAGAGGTCGGAGAGAGGCGGGAAGGCGAGCGGAGCGCCGCCGCTGTGCTCCGAAAAAACAGAGAGCAGCAGGCAGCGACGCCGAGCACGGAGTTAATGAGGTTTTAATGACATTAACTTTCAGGTCCAGGCAGTGCTGAGCTTTGTGTTTTACATCCAGGTCAGTGATACTAAAACTATTAAAGGGGCTTCATATTCTGAAGAAATTACAGCAATTTAGCCTTATCTTAATTGCAGTTTCCTCAAAATGCAGATCATTATTCTTCAGAAATGGCGGGGTTTTGAAAGCAGGGTAAATTAAGATGAATTTAGATACACGAAGGTAGGTTCTGTTTTCTTTCTTTCTCTATAATAAAAGCTTATTATTCAAATCCACACAAGCGGCTGCAGTTGGACTTTTTGCCACGTACGTTGTTAGCGGTCATAACTCTTCCCCTCCCCCCCTCCCCCCCCCCCCCCCTCGGTGCCGTGCTAATGGACTACCTGTAGGCTCCCTGCACAGTTTGCTGTATAGATTACTTACACCAGAGGTAACTAATAACCTAAATGAGCTTTAGTTTCTGCCAGAAGACTTTCTGTAACAAGAAGGTTTTGTTTTTTCCTCTCTTTCTCCCCCCTCCACTTGCAGGACCTGAGGATAGTGATTAGCTCGTCGAGGCTCCTCCACAACTCCTGGTTAGATTATGCTGAAGTATTTTTTTGTGGAAATTGCAGCCTGGTCTCCTAAAACTTATGTTCTCATACTATGAAACTGCATCGTCTAACGTACAGTATATGATCCCGTTTTTGACGTGTCACTACGTCTCTAATCAAAGTCTGCGGAAGTCTATGCAAGGACATCGAGGTGGATAGATGCGGGAAAAAAGCACAGGACTTTGACGCAGGATACCGCTGTATGTGTCCCGTGTGAAACCAAAAGTAAATATTCACTTATTTTAACGTTAAATTAAACGATTAATATTCCATAAGTAACTTAAGTTATGTAACAAACATCCTTATTTAAGTCAAACTGGGGTGTTATACTCAACATAACCAAGTTGTTTTGTTTTGTTTCAATTTACAACGTTAACCATGCATTAAAAACTGTGACTGTAATCCTGCAGAAAATACAACAATTGCATACAGTATGGCACAATAACAACCTGCGAGTCAACACCAAACTGAGGGTCTACAGTGCTTTGCGTTCTCAGCACTTTATTGTATGGAAGCAAAACCTGCATACACCCGACAAGAAGCCAGACTGACTACTTTTCACTTGAGGAGTCTCCGCAAGATCATGAGCATCTCGTGGGAAGACAAGTCACCAACGCAGAAGTGCTGGCCTCCATCCATAGCTTCCTGTCTAAACGCCGTCTCAGCCGTCTCGGCGCCACTTTTCGGTCGCAGTAAACACGTGCTTAATGTTGTGAATTAAACAAAAACACTTCCTTAGGTTGAGGCAATAAAACCTCTTAGTTAAGTTTAGGAAAAAACAACATGGTTGGGCTTAAAGTTACTACGTTTGTACAGTGAAGATGACACTGAACGTTGTGAACACGGGACACGAACAGCGGTCTCCTGGATGAAAGCCTTGTGTTTATTGGACCCATCCACCTCCGCTCCCGCTCACCAAGTGTGTCTTTCGTTCTATTAAACGTTACTGTTACTACAACGTTTACTATTGCCATGGATGGGTTTACATTGTAGTTAATGGAACACCCTCACATGTGTACGGTGGTATCTAACACAGACGGCCGTGACAAAGCCTCGGTATTTGACACCCTGGGAATGAGAACAGGCTGAATAACCTTAATGATATTGATGATCCACAGACCTTTTCTCCAGCACCATCAGGCAAAAATGTATTTTTCTGCACAATTAATACTGACTTTGAGGCCACTTGGGGGCAGCAGAAACAAGCTGTTAAATACAACACTGACATACTACCACATTTTAAGTTGATATGGTGACATATTAGCAAACAGTCGCCTACTTCCCATGACCAATATTCTCTCTCCTTTTAACTCTGTTTTGGTCTCTACCAACTCCTGAGGGAAATATGTGTCTCTTTAGCAGCTAATTGCTCCACTATGTTGGTCTGTAACTGTGTTTGCTGCTGAGCAGGTAGTGAACTGTGGCTTTTTATAGAACAATTTTGCTGAAAACTGCTGCTGAAAACGATGATAATCCGGTGATAATCTCTGTGGGTTATGCATGAGTCTTTTTTAAATACTACATCCATTTTTAATATAAAAATATAGATTATATATATTCCTTCATATATAAGAAAACAGACTCAACAACCTTAGGCAGCAGCATTTACTGCAGAATCATCTTAGGGCCTTTGTGAGTCTTTTCTAAAGCAGCAGCTATTTCTACTGACCCTCTTCTTCAGTTACCACTCCACCACTGCTGAGCCCGTTTTGGCCGCCCTTCAGAGCGGCGGCGGCGGCGGCGGCAGATAGTGAGAGGGACCGGGCGCTCTGAAACCCCGCGGGGTCAGGGCGGCCAAACTTAGCCCGAGCGGAGACGGAGACAGAGGAGACGGAGAAGTCGACTGACTGGCTGCCTAAAAAGGTCTAATCTCATAAGAAGTCTGCTGCCTGCTGACTGGGGAGCGCCGGGATGCCAAATACAACTTTAAAAGCTTTTTCCTTTCTTTTGCACTCCACATCCCTTTATCACAGACGGGCCACGCGCCACAGGCTGAAAGGAGAGCGCTCCAGAAGACGGCGTGGCGGGAGACCCCAGTGGAATCATGGGAGGAAGAAAAAAGCATGTGTGTGCATTTGTGCTGCATGTTTCTTTTCTTTCAGCATTTCAGTCAAATAAAACAACACTAAATATTTCATGTTATGAATTTCCTCCGGAATAATGCAGCTTTTGTTTTTACATGCCGTCGTTAATATTAAAGGGGGCCGTGGCAGAAACGTCTAAATGGATGCATTGTGTAAGCCTCGTGGAAACACAGCAACGTGCACAGCCAACGGGATTAAGAAACGACACTGACCTGTTTTCTCTGTGTGCATTTGAATAGAAATATAATGACCTCCGGCTTGCAGCCGAGTAGGAAATGAACTGGACAACTATTATCTACAATTGAAATCACACATCTTTTAATATAGTTTTGTAGGTATTTGAACCAAAGAGATGTTAACATATAATCAGCAACACAGCAGTGAATAAAAGTAATAAAACAAAACACTATCTGTATGTAACAATAGTGTGACAGACCAACAAAAAGCACACATATAAAGTCACTCTGAGCAGGCTGGTCTCATACACCGTACCGATGAAAAGTAATGCAATGCAGTATAATTCGAACATATCCCACGAAATTAATTTGTGTGTAATTAACATAATCGTGAACCTGGAAATAGCGGCAAACGCAGGATAGAGAGGAGGTCGGGGTGGATGTGTAGTTCAAAAAAATACCAGACTTTCGCCCAGGCGTTCGTGTCTAAAGTACCGCCACTACCTGAGTTAGGTTTTAAGCCAAACCACCATCTTTTCTTAAACCTAACTAAGTAGTTTTGTTGCCTAAACTTCAGGAAGTTGTTTCCTGTAAAGACGGAAGTTTATTTTGAAAAGACTGTATGCTTGTAACGAGCATAAATTGACACGTGTTACTGGACATTCATAGGAAAACAAACGGAAATGGAAAGATATCATATGAACTGTTGTATGAGAATACGTTTCTATTGTTTGGCCCGTGACTCCTTATATTTTCAATCCAAAAAGTTAGGCCACCCCTGCACTACACACTGATAATTTAGCCACTCCTGGAGCCCGTGGCTGCATTAATAGTCATGCTACGTTTTCACAGACCTGGACGGCTTTGGCAGAACCTGGACATTTCAGTCACTCAGGCATTCATACAATTAGTTCTGGGATGAATGTTTAAAGAGCTGAATGTTTAAAGAGCTGGTGGTCGGTGAAAGCGCTGAGAGAAAAATGTCTGAGAGAGGTCTGACTTCCATCTGAAATACATCCAGGACGTGATACATCATGATGATCCTGGATCAGAGAGCTGGACGGGGTGGAGGGTGACTGTATTTTCCACATTGACCGCATTCAGATCTGCAGAACTGTTGACAGAACACCAAAAACTGCAGACAAGGTTAATTACTCTTAATTCTAGGAGAAGCAATCTGTGGGTATGGGCGCCATATTGGACCACAGTTCATGTACACATCCATGTTAAAATCTGAAGGGTTAGAAATATAAAGTTTGTTCGGGAATCATCAAACCAACCCGGTCTCATGGGAAAGCGTATATATATAGCACAACATTACACAGACATTCTGCCTGTCATGAGGACGCAATTTAGCCTTTTTCGTGTGTCATTTGAACGCCACGCAAACATCTGCAGATAGATGGTTGGGCTAAGTAAACTAAGTAAAATACGCACGGAAAAAAAAGTAACACAAATACGGAAAACACGTCACAAACGACAATAAAAAAAAACTAGATAATAATCACGACACAAATGTCACAACGAAACTTACAAAACAAAACGTCGGTCTGGCCCACGGGTCTCCCGGTTAAACGTCCTGTGTTTGTTGGACCCGTCCACCTCCCGACCCGTCCACCGTAAGCGGTCTTTCTCTCTTTTCATACTACCTCAACAACTCTTACTGTAGCATTTAAACGCGGATGCTTTTTACGTTTCAGTCAGTAGATACATGACGTATAAATCAAGAAAGGCGTTGTTATTGCACGCTAAACGTCTTGTGCATTATCGTGTCAATAATGCGCCTTTCGCATGAACGGGCGAAATTAAACAAAGAGTCAACCACGAGAAAGGGTGGGTCAGGGATCCAGGGACCTTTGTCACATGTCTTCCCTCCTGTCTTTCTCCCCATTTCCTGTCACTTCGATTTGTTTTTTCAAAATAAAGGCCGACATGTCTATAAGAACAAAAATGTTTAAAACTTTATACTTATAAAATGTGGAGGATATGAGGAAGGACGCATAAATAATAGACTAAAATACGAGACAATAAATTATGCTAAAAGTCAAAGGAGTTAATCTTCTGGAGAGGACGGTGTCTCTGTCCCGGATACACTGAATTATTAAATTCACCTTTGTAGATTCAGAGAAATCTACGACTTGAAAAAGTCCTTTGAGTTATCTAAAAAACGTACTGCCCCAAAGCTTAAAACAAAGTTCTTAGTTGTCCGATTTTTCATTAAATAGCGACGACGAGTATCTGCACCAAAACTGTGCTGCAATTTGGACAGATTTAGAGACACGTGTTGTAAATGTTTGGGCATATTTTGTTCAACAAAAGGTGTATTGTGACAATACAAGTAGTGAAAAAAGTGAAAGTCAAAGATGAAACCGGTCCTTGAACACTCTCCTGTCTGTCTGAGTCCTCTGCAGCGTTCAGCGTCCATCTGTCACCTCAGCAGAAACCAAACCAGAACCACTTTTATGGAAATGCTTCTTGGCTCGGGGTGCCCGGGCTGCAGATGCAAACTGTCTTGGCTCTGAATTATTATAAACAGAAACGCTTAGAGAGACATTCTTCTACATTAATTTTCTTTCTGCTGTGGGATGCTCTGCCTCGTGCCTTTGATGCTCGTTCCCTTTCAAAGTAAAACTAGACATGAATTTAACATCGCCGCTGTTTATCTCGGCTAAGGCTCACGCGGCTTTCAAATGCAGAAAATTTCCTGCGGCCATGTTGCTCAGAACAATTTAGCAGTTCAAAGTTGTTTTAATGTGTCTGTGTGAGGCTCCTCTCAAAGAGCTAACCAGCACTTTTCAAAGACTAACAGTAGAATTAACATCAAACACCTCACTGTTTCTCTATCTTAGAGGTTCCTCAGCACTTGAAAGTTTAACATCCATTTTTTATCAGACATCTTTGAAGAAGTTGTGGACTCTGTTACAGTACAAGCCCGTGGTGTTTGGTTTGGTTTGGTTTGGTTTGTTTGTCTGTGATCCGTCTCGTTGCCTCGGGTCACACTGAGCTCCGTTTGTTCGCTCTTATTTTTGTTTTCTGTCCATTCATGAGTTTCTGCTGGACTCAGCGGTGAGCTAACGGAGGAAAGGGATTCACCTAAGAACAGATCTCCCATCAGCCCAAACACGTAGCGGACAAACTCGTCTCTTCGTCTCTGCAAAATGTCTTGTAAAATATTTAAGGTGCTTTGTGTGTTGTTTCTACATTAATAAGTTATTACTGAGGTAATTTGAAGAGATGAGGGTTGAAAGAACTGCTACTCAAAAACACTGTACTGAAAAACAGCTTCACAACATGACTAGCCTACTACTGTATAGATAGATAGATAGATAGATAGATAGATAGTAGATATAGAACAGTGGCCATTTTACTTTAATTTAGTTGAAGGATGACAAAATTACAAATAGATTGTAAAGGTGTATGAAGAATATGGATCCGTGAGGAGGTCGAGCCAGGTGACACCTGATCAGGACTGATGATCTCCTCTTTGAGAAATGTTTAAGAAGCTATGTTTGAAGACTTGTTTTGCTATCTGGACTGAAAGTTAAGGGACCAAAGAAGAAGAAATGGGACAATTGGACAGGCCACGTAAAGTCAGTAGGACGCCTTAAAAGACAAAAACAAAGTTGCAACACATTCTCACTCCCAACTCATCAAATACCGCCGCTAGATTAGGCTTAGGAAATGTTAAAATAAGTATGTTTTATTACGTAAAATATCTCTGTTTGTTACGTTACTGCCATTAGTTAAATACGCAAGTTAGGTAACAAAACTAAGATAAAAAAGAAGTCTCCTGGGTGAAAGTCCTGTGTTTGTTTGACCTATCCAACTTGAGGAAGGCGTATAAATGGCACAACATTTTAAGGACATTCCACATATCAGGATAACACATTTTAGGCTTTTTGCATGTCATTTATACACCATGGGGTAAACGTTCCAAAACGGCTTTTCATATATCGTTAAACGGCACATTTTTACCGTGAAACAGTCGCGGTTATGTTTAGGTAATTCAAGGTTAACCTCGCGGATGCGGCAAGCATAAATCACGCTTAACGCCGCTCCCTCTCGCTTGCCACGAGTACTCATTTTAGCCTTTGCACGTATCATTTTGTACGACAAGCAAACGTCCGCAGTTAGGCTCAGGCAAGAAAACCACTTAGTTAGGTTTAGGAAAAACGTAATGGTTGGGCTTAAAATAAGTATGTAAATAACGTAACAAAAGTACAGAAAACAGGTCACAAACATCACTAACGTAACTTCAAAATAACTCAACAACACTTTGGGTCACTAACAGCGGTCTCCTGGTTGAAAGTCCTGTGTTTGTTGGACCCATCCACCTCCGCTCCCTCTCTTTTTATTATACGTCACTAGCGCTGAGCGCAGCATATTCACGTGGATGCGTTTACATTGCAGTCAGTACAGACTACATGTTAAAGTTAATCTGTCTCATAACAACTGGCATCAATCAAATATTTCATTTAGGTAGCTCTACAGCAGCTCTAAACTTTTAATGTAATACACGACGGCCTCCTTATATATTCTACTTTTGTGTTTCCCCTCTTAACGCTGCATGTTTCTTGTGATGTTTTAGTTTGAAGTTGTAAAGTTGAATGAAACTGTGTTTGTGGCTCTCAAAAAATTCATAAATATATGTTTGAAGAACTGAAAAGAAACGTCCTGGTTACTCTATATTACACAAACCTGTGGACACATTTCATTCAGAACTATGTTCACCTGCCTGTTGGTTATACTTATGTAGAAAATTGTAGTGTAAAAACACTATATTATAATAGCTGTCTGCTGCTTCTCTTAAAGCTCCGCTGAATAATCACACACCTTAAAATAACACAGTGATATTCGGAGTTACTAGCAGCTCCTCAGCAGCTGACTGACAGGGGGTGACAGAGGTTGCAGGTACGAATCCGCATGGACGTCTTCCATGTCGGTCACCCGTCAATCAAAGCGATGTCATGTTCCATTGAAGGCCCTCGCTGTCTGCTTGACACCGTCGGGCGGCGCTGAGGGCGGCGGCGGTCACAGCTGCTGTTGTTGCTGAGTGACTGCTGGAAACACTTTCCAGGAGCAACACTCTTCATTTAAAAAAAAAAAAAAAAAGTTGAAATATATTTAACCTCTACTGCTTTGCGCCCGGAGCGCTCAAAATATGCGAAGCCGCCGGGAGCAGCGAGTGATTTCTTTAGAAATCATATTAAAGAGAAGTCTTTTCCCAGCAGACGCACGACCCAAAGCAGCGCTGCAGCCACAGAGTCACGACTGTCATCATATCAAAGGAAACCTTTATCTCACCCGGCTCCAGAACGCTCCATCACAGCCACTTTATTCTCCCACTACAATAAATGTTCAAGAATCAGACTTACAGAGACGCTCCTATACTTACAGCACAACACGCACTGAAAAGGCTGCGATTCATCGTGTGTTGGAGCGAGATTCAGAGTGAACCACACAACACGGATGCTGGGTTTGATCCCGTCGTGGTCAGCGATGGTCACAACACAAAAGGACATTCAGACATGGCTGTCTAGTGTCACACAAAGAGGGGGATGTGGAGCTGAAGTGGTGAGAGCAAACAGCTGAGTGACAGGCGGAGAAATGCCACAACATGTATCGTGCTGTCTATGTGCTTAAAGGTATAATATGCAATATTTTGTATGGACTCATACAAAAATAATCCCTCTCAATCATCACTTATGACCCCCAAACACACCGAGCAGAGAGGATGAAGCTTACTGCATTTATTTCTGCAGGGTTGTGCAGAAGTGTGGTCGTGTTTATTTGTGCTTTAGAACGTAACCGCCGTGAAACAATCAGAAAATAACGTTTTATTTCTCTGATTCGCTGCTTTGTTCTCACTAAAGCTTCAGTTATGCTTTCTGCAAGGACGACCGCACGGACACGAGCTGACGTGGAATCGTGACGAAGACACGTTTGCATCTTTTAGGTGCAAGTTTCTCCTCACGGTAAACAGACATCCTCAAAGTTCCTCATTTTCTCCAACCATTTGCATCTTTGTAGTCTCACAGGAAGGCGTATAAATACCACGACATTACACGGACATTTTGTGAGTCATGGGTACGCATTTTAGCCTTTTTTTATTTTACAGAACTAAAATGTAATGATAAACTAAATGTTACAGGGTTAAAGACGGGGGATAGAGAGAGACTGACTGACTGCCTCCAGCTTATAAAGTCCTGCAGCCAGAACAGCTGAGCTGAATCTCCCCGATGAGTCGACTCCGCCCGGAGACGTCTGCTCAGAGAGGATCCTCACACTCAAGAAATAAACCGAACTTTGAGTAGCAGAAATACTTTACTTCCCCGTCCTGTTTTTCATCTCGGGACCCTTTGTGGGTTTCCCGGCCCCTACATAAGGAGCCACTGTTCAGGGGGGAAGTTGGGGATTTTCGCTTCAATAAAGTCAGTTTTCTTTGAGCAACATCTAGAGGCCATTAGAGAAACTCCAGCTCTTTGCTTTTCACCTCCTCTGTGTGCAGGACATTCTGCTGTGGATGATCTCTTCTGATACTGAAGGACTGTTCCTTTGTTAGCTGTTGGAGAGATCCTAGTCTGTGGACAAGGCGTCTTGTGTTGGTCTTGATCAGTGCTGTGTTCGGGGTCTAGTTCTGGGGCGTTCAGGCCCTTTCAATGATGAAATAGGGCAGAACTTCATGCCAATAGTTGGCACAGTATTTCCATGTTGGTGATATGTTTCTGTTGTGTGTAGGTGGAGTAACTGGGAACATGAACACATTATATGAGTGAGTCCATCTCTGTGTGACCTTGACTGCTGCTCTCAGCTGATATACAGCTGCTCTACATCATCCTGCAGTCACTATGTTTTGTTTTTTTATGTTTCCAACACAGACGCTTGACAGAAATATTTTTTTGTTTCTTTTCAGGCTCTCAGGTATAATTCACCCATAATCCTCTCTGTTTGCATCCTTTTGGGTCAAGGAGCTTTGTGACGGCGTCTTATATGATTGCATCTTCACCGGGGTCACCTTGCACTTGAATAAAAAAAAAGGGCTCTGGTGTTCATTCCCTCCGTCTCCCACCATCGTTTCTTTCTTGTTTTCTTCCAAAGGAAGCTGATGAGAATAATCTACATGCCAGAGAGAGAAAACGAGAGACGGGGAAACGAAGGGAAAGACGGCGCGTCAAAAACTTTGAGACGAGAGGCGATGATGCAAGTCCAAGGCAAGACGTCTAATACCCCAGCTAACGATCCAGCAACTGAATGCAAACCCTCTGTGAGTTCAGGTGGGGAGGTTTGGTTGGGGGGGTTGGAGGTTTCTTTTTATTTAGGAGGGGGGGTGTCAGGGTGTCATTCTGCTTCCAGGCCTTTGACGTCGTTGTCACTTCCTCTTCCTGCAGAAATATCTCAGATGCAGCGAGCGATGATCAAGGACGGAGGCTTAAGATGCAGACACGTCGTCTCTACACTGCAAAATAACAACTCTTTAACTCTCAAATTTAGCAAAACGATGTACTTCTAAACAAGTCATCTAGTCAAATTTTTTAAAAAGAAAAACCTTTTCCCTTAAAGTTTGCCAAAAAATGTGATCCAATGAAGTCTTATTTTCTTAAACCTTGCACAGTAATTCGTCTGTTTGGACTTGTTTCTGGAGAAGATTTGTGAAATGAAGGAATCTGCACGGGAAAGAGGTTAAATTATCTCACTACATTAGCTGATTTTCTTTTCTGTTGAAGGCTAAATATATGTAATCATTTAAGATGGAAGTCTGCAAATCCTGCTTGAAAACTTCCTGAATCCTGAAACCAAAAGGTTAGGAAAACATTTATCATATAATATTATCTGCATTTAATTTGTGGTGTATGTCTGGTGTATTTAAGTTTTTTTATTGCAAATAAATTCCATGAAAAGACCAAAACCAACAATGTGCTAGTCCGTCTCTCAAGTTCTCATGTTTTTGACAGTGAGGATGTGAAGAAAATCTGCCAGTTCTGCTTGAAAACTTTCTGAATTCTAAAACAAAAGAGGGATTTATACTTTATACTCATCTTAAATTATAGCCCAGCTGTACCTGGCCTCCTCTTCTTCTTCTTCACACAATGAACACACAGAATCACGGGCGAGCTTCCCTTTTTATCTCCTGACACTTCAAAGGGAATCCATGCAACATTTAACATGCCTACTTTACCGCCAGCGCGGCTCATAGATCCGTCCGCGCTGCATCAGAGTGAAGGTTTCTCACTGGGGAGAGGTGGGCGGTGGGTGGAGGTGAGACGGGGGGGGGGGGGGGTGACAGGTGGCTCCGCTGTACACTCAAAAACCAACGACAGGAACCTCTTCCTCGCATGAGGCTGACGGGGAGCTTTGGGGAAGCTCTCACACAGCAGGTTTATCATCTTCAACAGAATAAAATATCACAAAACTTTCACATTAACTGCAAAATTCTCCAGATACAGAAATGTCTTTTTTGATATATTATCTTTATAAAGCTGTGGCTTGTAGATGTTAGTTCCTCCTCACTGTAACAGCTACAACAGTGGTTCTCAACTTATTCAAACGCTGGACCTTGTAATGCTTTAAGTACTCCCTCCCTAAAGGGAATCTACTTGCATCCTTTGTGACACCTGTAGGAGAAGCACTTGTACAAAGCTCCATTCAAATCATGTGATAATAAGCCTGGAATATAAAGTATTGTTTATTATAGCCCCTTTTTGACTGCAGGAACTTTCCCCCAGAACTAAGAACGACACATTTCAGTCACTTTAATGTTTGATTAATACAGCTGTTTAATAGAGCTGTGTAACGGTGCATGCTTTACACGTGTATCTGTCATTTGAAGCGTCTTTTTTAGGCTTCAAGTCTACTTCAGTCTGTTTTACACACAGTGATTGTGTATCAGGCTGTGAGGGTTCACCAAACCAACGCCTCAGAGTTCACAGCAGTACTGTGATGGATCCGGTATGACAGTAACTGAAGCTCCACAGCTGCTGTAGACGAGGTGTGAACTTTGTACCAGGCTGTGGAACCTGTTGGCCTGTGTCTGGAGAAATGAATGCCAGCCTGTTCGCCTGAAAAGGTGCATGAATCACACAATAATGCACAAGGCAAAAGCGCCCAATGAGACCGGTGTTCTTCCTTACGTTTGTGATGTGTTTTCCATACTTATGTTATATTGTTTATGTACGTATTTTACTTAGTTTACGTAGTTATTTTAAGCCCAGCAATGGCATTTTTCCTAAACCTAAGTGAGTGTTTTTTTTTGCATAAACCTAACTGCAGACGTAACCGTAGTTTTGTTTTTGTACACTTTAAGAAAAGTCCTTAAAAATACGGGGCAATGTACCGCGTTAATATGAAGGAATTTTCTGTATCGATTTGTCACAGGAGTTTCACCCTTATTTTTAAATACGCATTGCATTGTGGGAACAAGAACCTTTGCTTGCGCGAAAGTTGGAAGAGGCAGAGACCATCACACACGACAAAGTTTAGTTCAAATCTCTTCCACTTCTGTGGTAAAAAAATCAACAATTAATGTCAAACCAACATGATTTATGTTAAGGACTTAACGTTTAGTTAGAAAGCTGTTTAGTTCAGTTGTCGACCCTTAACGTTACCAGATACGCAGGAATATTTTGCTGACTTATTTTGAGACTAACGTAACTTTGGTATCGTAATTTACGTTTTAACAATGTTTATATTTTAGACTTCAGTGGTCGTCAGGTAGAGTTAGCTCCAGTTTTAGCCTCAGGTGGTCAGCAGAGACCGATAGGTAACGTATAAATGCTAGTGTTAGCGTCTGTTTTCCCTCCATAATGTAAAGGTTGGGCCTGCTATGTGGCTAGGTACGGAGGATATACTGTAAATCTACAGAAATTTCCGTTTTAGGGTTGAAGAAAATGTCCATAAACTTAACGGAAAATGTCCTGGTGATTTTCTGCCGGGACATTATCTGTTTTTTCTACGGATTTTTTTCTGAGAGTGTAGCTTACAAATGAAACCCGCTGCAACACCAGCACAGACCCTATAGGTTTACATGAACCACTGGTTGAGACACAGTGAGCTACAAGACCACAGAAGTCATAGTGCAGGATGTCTGAACTGAGAGTGTGTGTGCGCTTACACAGACAATGCACATTGTTGTAGTTATTATTATTCATATTCATGCAATTTCAAACATCATACTGTTGAATGGAGTATTTAACCTGTTTCCAGAACAAATCAACTTGTTTCAGGAATTATCTTGTGACAGTCAGAGTAAAGTTTCGTGCAGGAGTGAACAGAGCTGTCGCTCGGTTGGTCTTAATTTACTCAGACTGCTCAGTGAAGGAGTCCTACTGAAGATAGAGAAGATGTAGACGGGTCAGAACTCAGACGATGTGTATCTGAAGTCTCTTTGTTCCACTAGTTTCAGTCTGTCTGTGTGAAGCAGCAGCAGGTCAGGAGACGGCGTTCAGAGAGGAAAGCAGAGTGACCTCTGAGGACCGTCTAATCCCTTATCACCGCCTGGAGAAGGACAGCAGAGCTAATGGAGTCTCAGGGAAGCTGTGAGGAGGAGGAGGAGGAGGAGGAGGAGGAGGAGGAAGAGCCTGCAGAGGGCCGGAGGTGGAGCACAGTGGGTGGAGAGGCTGCAACCACCGACAACATTATCACACAGACGCAGACAGGAAGTTGCTCTTTGTGCTCATTCAGTCTTCCAGACCTCCTTTTTTTTTTCCCCTCAAGCTCTCAAGGAAATTTTCATTGTTGTAGGAAATTTCTCAACATTTGTGTTGCAATCTTTAAGATAAAATAAGGCGAACTAGACTCAAGAAAAAAGCAGCAGATTCACAAAATGATTGATACTAGTTGTTTTCTAACAGGTAGGATATTTTAGCATGCTAGATATCTGGAATATGTCTGCGAGGCGTCAGCTCGCGTCTCGGCTCACGCGGCAGTTTGCACATTATGCTTGGGAAGCAGAAAATCAGGCTAAAAGTCATGTAGTGTGAACTTGGCATTAGGAGAAGAGAGTGAACTGCAGAGACCAGACTGCTAGTAAGAGCCAGGGCTTTATAGACTGGGAACACAGGTGTTCCCACTCGGCCCTAACGATCTCCTGCCACCAGGTGTTAAACATGGCAAACAGATTGACAGGGAAAGGTAAGGGTATTAAAGTAAAAAACAAAAAAGATGTGTTGTGTGGAGACTTCTGCAGAATCTGCTGGCTGAGAGACAGAGAGACAGTGAGACGGAGGACCAGAGGAAAGGCTTTTTGTAGCAGTTGATTGTTTCAGGAAGATTCATTCCACAGAAACTCAAACACTACACAGGACATAACATCCCTCATCCCCTGAGAAGGATGTATAACTAGGCAGTTAATTCAGCAACAATAAGCACTTTACATTTGGCAGTATTTTACCACTTACGAGCCGGAGACGACGTCTGCCAGCATGTTGTCCCTCCCATGAATATGGACAATCTCCAGGTTGTTTGCTTGCAGGAATATGGTCCAATTTATTAGCCTTTGGTTTCAGTTTGACATGGTTTACAGAAAAGGTAGAGACTACCAAAGGTGAGCTACAAACACCTACATACTGTACATACAGCATCATGCATAGAAAAGCTCCAGCGCCAGTATTGCTAGTGTCTAAAGAACTGTTAACTGAGACCATCAGCAAGATTTTGCCCGGGTTCTCTGGCTTCTCCCACAGTCCAAAGACATGCAGGTTAATTGTTGACTCTAAATTGCCTGCAGAGAAGTGCACAATTTCCTACATTCAACAACTTTGCAACAAGTAACGCTCTCTTTTACCTCTGTTTAAGAAACCTATCTGTCTCTTTAGCTGCTAAATGCTCCACTATGTTCACCAGCTAGTTTATTGAGGAGATAAGGCTACTTGAAGCTGCTCTGATCAATGTTTTTATAATAGTAATAGATGAAGTGATTGTGTCTAATGTGAAAGCCTGAGTTTACAGGTAAGATTAATGAGCGATGGTGCGTTTGAGACATGAGAGTCAGCAGCTGAGCAGCATCACGTCTGTTGGATGTGTCCTCCTCAGCACCTTGGACTAAGGCGTTTAGACTTTGCACTGCTGTGTTGCTGTTGGATTTTTTTTTTAACGTGGGTGAAGATGTCTGGTAAACCAGGAGTTCAGCAGAGTTCAGGTCCAAAACCTGCAGCCTTCTACCTCCATGTTCTCCGTCCACGCTGCTGACAGATGCTGAGAGAAAGTTGGCTGAGGTTTGTTCAGCCGCTCTGGCAGGTGACCAGGTCTCATCTGGAAATCCTGCTGCTTGACCTTGGAAAGGTTTTTTTTCTCTTTTTTAAATCCACTTATGTAGCTGGCTTGTAAAATCATGAAAATGCCTGTTGAAGTTTGGCACGTTCGGTCCTGATGTGTAAATCCTCTAAATGCAACACCTGGATACTCAGCTCCTCCATTGTGTAACAGTTTATTTATATGCATGGGTGATAATTCAGTCTGTCAACAGGTAAATCTCACCCCTGCAGCTTTACATATTCATAACCACAGACGATAAATTCAAAGAAAATAAAAAATATGGAGCTGCTCGCTACATCAGACTTGTTGTTGAGGCGGTGGGGAGTCTCTGTGAGCTGGATTTCATCCCTCTGCTTGTTTACTTTATTACCTTGTTGCAAGTTTTTCAACAGCACTCCAAGCGATGGCTTGTCAATTATGCATATTGCATATTAATACTTAATTTTATTTGATTTGCCTTTCCTTTGCTGTTAATCCATGCACAAACAAGCCATGGATCCTTCAGTGCGGAAGAAGAGCTCCGGTTCCACCGTCTATAGGAAAGTGAAATCGCCCCAAAACCACTAAATCTGAGTAATTAACTCCTTCCTTCACGCTTGGCAGAGAGGGGGTTTTATTTTAATGATTTGATTCACTGATCCTTTAAATTTAGCCCCGCAGGAAGAGATGCAAATAAAACTCCATCTTCATTTATTGTCTTTGTGGCCTTGTATGCCGCATATTGAATCAGGCAATAAAAGCCTCATTGAATTTATGAAACACAAAAGCCAAACAAACCTCGGGGCTTATTCGGTCACGTCACTGATGTTTCAAACAACGTGCGCGTTCAGATGACTTCCTGTCATCAGGTCGCCGTGTGTGTGTGGCGCCGAGTGTCGACGCTTCAAAAGGACAAAGATTTAAAATCGATTATGAGATAACAGAGAAGATCACACCTGGAAACACCCACTCCGATCAGCTGATCGATATCAAACAGCAGATAAGACGTCAAACTCGGCGGCTCCTTCCTCCACCTCGCCCCGCCAGCTGATGGCTGTCATCCATCAGATAGAGTATGAATATGAATAAGGAATATTTGACTGCTGCTACATTAACATGTGGAAGTCGACTGCACTCGATAATGTGAAGTGAGCGGATTCAGACGGATCCTCCGGCTGAGCTGGTCGGAGAGATGAACGTGAAGCAGGAAGTCAATGATGTCAAATGAACACGCAGACGATATGAATTATGAGAGATAGATGTGCTTTTTATTTTTCCATCTCCTGCACTTCAGAGTCATTCTGCTACAAACTTTGGAAGATTTGCAGAACAAATTACATTTATGTGACAGCTGATGAGACACATATGGCTGCTGTTGGTTAATAATCAGCCTTGTTTCATCCCAATGAAGTTAGATTTACCAAAGTTACTCCGGTCACGTGATGAAAACATAATCAAACTTTGTAAAAAGCCAGTAAGTGAGTGTTGAATTGAAGAGACTTTTCAGACGATTTATTCTTCTTCTTAATTTATTTCCTTGCCTTTCATCTTTATTCTGTTTCATATTTCTGTCTTTAATTCTTCCGCGTTTCTTTTTCTCTTTGAACCTGCTGTTTCTTTCTTTCTTTCTGTCACTCAGTCTCTCGTTCCTGCTTTATTTTCCTTCCTACAGTATATTGCTTCTGTCTTTCATTGCCGTTTTCTCCCTCTTCTTCCTTAAAAATCTTCCTTCTTTCTTTACTTCCTTCATGGTTTGCTTCTTTACTACGTTCTGTCTTTGTTTATCATGTCCTTTTCCTCCTCCGTCTGACTTTCTGACTCTCTCAGCCCGTTCGCACAAAAAGGCGTATAAATGCTACAATAATGCGCAAGGCGTTTAGCGTGCAATAAGTACGCCTTTCTTGATTTCCACGTGTCATTTGTGTATAAATGCTACGGTAAGAGTTAGTGACGCACTACAAAAAGCGTGAAAGTCAACTTATGGTGGGCGGGTCGGGAGATGAAAGGGTCCAACAAACACAGGACTTTAACCAGGAGACCGGTGTTTTGTTTTGTAAGTTACGTTAGTGAGGATTGTCACGTGTTTTCCGTAGTTGTTTCCGTATGCATCTTACTTAGTTAACCTACTTATTATAAGCCCAACTGAGGAAGTTTTCGTGGCAAACAAATGACACGCAAGAAGGCTAAAATGTGTACTCATGACACGCAGAATATCCGTGTAATGTCGTGGTATTTTTCACGCCTTCCCGTGAGACCGGGTTGGGTCGTTGGTTCTCTTTTTTCACTCCCTCTTTGTTTCTTATTATCCTTCATATCTGCATTTAGTCTTTTCTCCTTCCTTCTTCACTTCGTCTCTTTTTCATTCTATATTTCTTTGTTTCGTCCTCCCTTCATTTTGTCTATGTTCCTTTCTGTCAATCTCTACATTTAGTCTTTTCTTCTCTGTTTCCCTCTTCATCTCATTTCCTTTGATTATTTCTCAGTTTTCTTTTTTAACTCAGACTTCTGTGTATTTTCTTCCCTTCCTTCCATGCATGTTGTCCAGTTCTTAAAGTGTACATAAACAAACTTTGATTTGGAGTTTTATCAGTAAGATTGACTAACCTCCATTTATACTTGTTTTCTTTACATATTACTTTAGTAAATGCATTTAGAGACATTTTCTAACATGATTTTTTTAATTGTTCGGTCATGTTTAAGGCATATTTTCACTGAGTGATGTCAGAAGAAAAAAAAAAACTAGGTTATGGTTTTTCATGAGGGATGCGTGTGTGTGTTGGTGTGTGTGTGTGTGTGTGTGTGTGTGTGTGCAGCACTATCCTACTTCACCTCCTCTAATTGCAATTACGGCGGTGGCCCGGGCTATTATCATTTTGACAGTTTACAGAAGTTTCTTTATTAAAGAGCTGAAAGCGTCTAAGTGGGTTAGGTGTCTTGAGCTTTTGCGTTGGCGCTCTTGACAGACTCCTTCTTCCTGCTCCTTAATTGCTTGCACCTCGGCAGGTCGGAGGCGAAGGCGCTCACGTGCCCCCCCCGCCGCCGTCCCACCGAGGACTAATCTGGCACCGGTTAATGAAGCTCAAAAAACAAACCCGAAAAAAAATGTGCTCCTGTCAGAGGAGGAGGAGGAGGAGGAGGGTGTGAGGAAGCAAAGACAGGCTGTTCAAATTTCATTTATCGTGTTCCTTGAAATTTCCAGTTGGTCCTTTGAAGTTGTGCAAATTCAAAAACTTGATTTTAACAATTATAACTGTGTACATTGTGTTTTATGGTCAAAATCTGAAGTTAAATTTTTTTCCAGACTGGATTGAATATATATTATATTCTGCCAGACAAATGACAAATGAATTTAAATAAAACCGCCCACTATTACTCCTATAACACATTGTGACTGCAGGAAGATTCAACATGTCCATAAACATGAATGATTTATTATGGAAAATGTTGCTTTTATTTAGTGGGTAGTTATTTCCTGTGTTTTGGTTGATTAGAGTGGCGCCGCTATAATTTCCATGTTGTTATGGATGAATAAATTGAACCTTGTGAACCTTTGATTTAACTTTAAATGAGACATCCTCTGCTCTCGGCTCTCAGTATATTCCAGCTTCTGTATTTATATTTAAACCTCTGCATGTCTGAGGAAAACTCTCCGCAGGGTTCCCAAACTGTCAGTGTGTCATGACGGGGAGATTATCACATCCTCTGACATGCTCACCTGTAATTTATGATAATTTATTCTTTCTGATCCCTCCTCGTATCCACAGGTCTTGACACCAAATGACCAACCTCGGCACTTCCCCTCACACAGGGCATCCAATGCTCACCCTACATGGGGTCCTCTATATTCAGTACTTGTTAATTTCACAATTAGTTATTCAGTTGCTAATAAAACTCAAATGATTACAGTCTTTTTTTGGGGCATGTCAGTTGCTGGCCTTTTTTTTTTTTTTTTTATGCACTGTAATTCGTATATATACACCACAAAATCAATTCCTATTTAATTTATGTCATCGCGAACCAGGAATAAAGAGTGAAAAAAAGCCACATAGTGATGTGGATGGGAGGGTCTGAAAACACTTTCGTGTCCTGTGTCTAACCAGAAGCCAACGTTGATTTATTTGTCTCGTAATTTCCATACTTCAGTTACGCCACTTCCAGAGTTATTTTAAACCAAACCGCAATCTTTTCCTAAACCTAACTAAGTGGTAAGTAAATAATTTATTTAGAAAAGACTGTATATATCTTATAACAAATGCAAATTGACACGTGAACGCTTGAAAAATGAAGAAAAATAATCTCTTACATCATAGGAGAACAATTAGATCTATTATTTTTTTTTCCCAAATGATCTTCAGATTTTTAGGAATTCTCTTCTCTCAAAAGGATTGTAAAATAGTTCATATAGCCGCCGTAAATGTGGGGATGCCCCCCCGGAATCCCCTATAGGTTTGGGCTGAGCCTTGCATGTTTACAACATCTGGCTCCGCCCCAGGTGCTTGTGCACGTTTCTTTGGGGGGGGGGGTCAGCAGCGGTTTATGGAATAATCTGTAAGACATAAATTAATTGTCAGAGCTGTCAGCGGCGGGAGCAACAGCTCTCAGAGAGGCAGCTCTGGAAAAAGATTTGAAAGATGATTTGAATATTTCTCTCTCCTTCCCCCGGTGTCACATTTGATTTGACAGGCCTTAATGGCTGCCGACATTGGAAATTCACCAGCGCTGGAATTAATGTTGGAATGGAAATCTCCTCTGCTGCTTTGCTTTTTCCTTTTTTTTTTTATCATCTTATAAAACGGGATCAAGAACTTTTGCCTTGTTAATACTTTCTTTTGTGCCTTTGATATTTTGTCAAGCCTAAGCTGTGAATATCTACGACCAAGAGAAGAAGAAGAAGAAGAAGAAGAAGAAGAAGAAGAAGAAGGGTGGGTGGATGCAGAGTGTGTGTGTGTTACACATGCTGGTGTTTCATATTCATCCTCTCCACCTGTGGAGAAGCAGCCTCTTCCTCACCTCGCCTCCATTTCTCCATCTTGTACCGTTTCTCATAATTAATGCAGCAGCTCTGTAGATCCACAGGTATCAGCCTGGAGCTACTGACCCAGTCTCCTTGCACACACAAACACCACACACACACACACACACACACACACACACACACACACACACACACACACACACACACACACACACACACACACACACTGCTGTCCACAACAGCACAACATGCACCCAGCGGTGGAACGTAACTGAGAAAATAAACATTTACATTTCAGGTGTACTCCATTTTCTGCTACTTTATAATTTTACTTCACTATATTTCAGAGAGGAATATTGAACCTTTTACCACACTTATCAACCTTGAGACATCAATAATAGAGAGACTTTCTTTCCTGCATTCTGGTGACTTTTAAAGAATGAAAATAGCAAAAATGTTAAGTACACTGCGACAGCATTTTTATGTTAAGTAGACCTACTTTTAATTATCAGGAAAGTATACAGAATAATTTGTCCCTCTGGTGTGAACTTGTGTGATTCTCTGGCATAAAGTAAATACCTGCTTGAGTATTCTTTCTCTTACTCTCCTCACTTTCTCTTTCCGTCAATGACTCACTTAGGGTTCTTTCGGACACAGCGTGACAACGGCACCACTGCGCTCTAAAACCCGTTATTTCCAACGGCTTGTGCTGCTCAACGACGGCTTTTCGCTTTTCGCTTTGGGTGCTGCACGCTGTGATGTGCGCTAAACCCAGCGGCGAGCGCAGCTCAATGTTGTATCACGAGCAGCTCTCTTCTGCCAGGAAAAAAACATTAGGTGTTGCTCTATTTTTGTCCGGTGGAAACAGTAGATCTTCACGCTGAAACAGGTTGAGATAACTAACAAAGGGGAAAAATTGCCACAAATCAGGAGAAATACGGGAGAATTGTGACCCCGGGAGGAAACCAGGAGAGGGCGATGAAAAACGTTTGTCTCCCGGGAAAATCCGGAGGCTTGGCAAGTATGCCTTTTACACACCCACATTTTTGACAGCTAAAGTTACTAATTCATTAGGATTTTACAAACTAAATGACAATGCTTATTCTATAGACAAATATAGTTTGTGTACTTTTGGTCTTGTTGTTCCAATGAAGGCAGCAGACAACGATATTTTAGTGATTTCAGAAAATCAATATCCAGAAGACAATAAGGAGGTGAGGTGAGAATAAGAATGTGAATAGAATGTGTTCACACGAAGCATTACAAATTGTTAAGTTCGGAAGCTTCCGGATAATTGTTAATACAGTCTATTGATAATACAGCCTGGTCTCCAAAAAATGATGTCCCAACGAAGCGGCATTGTCAATTATTCGTCAATTTGAAGGTTTTTCTCCCTCATTACACCCAGGAGACCGATATTTGTGTCCCGTTTGAAATCAAAAGTAACGTACTTATTTAAAACCCCAAAGCTGATCTTTTATTAAACCTAACCAAGTAGTTTTGTTGCCTAAACCTAATTCAAAAGTGGTAGTTTCATATGATACCAGTATCAAGCTTTAAAACTGAGCAGCTACAACCTAAAAATTGCAAGTTACGTTAATGCGTTAAAGAAATTAGCGTTAAAACAAATTTGCGTTGCCATGTTATTATCGCGTTAACTTTGACAGCCGTACTAAAAAGACCACAATATTTGTTTTTTGTAAATGTAAAACAACACCACCTTTAAACAGTAATGTGAGGTTAAAGTTATCCAGAACTGATGGGAGAAGAGGAGACAGACGCATCCTCACTGATGTATTATTTATTTTCCTTCCCTTCATTTTAGTTCAAACTCATTTCCTGACTCTCTCTGTAATGATAGAGAAGCTGTTGGTCAAACAGATGAAACAGCTTTTATTCTGTTAGATTTCCTCTTGTTTTGTGAAAATGGATTTGCACTGTGCAGATGAGGAAGAGAGGAAGAGAGGGATGAAGGGGAGGGAGGGAGGGAGGGAGGGAGAGTGGCTTCAGAGCAGTAATCTGGTTTGGAAGTCACGGCTGGTCCATACACTCCCAGTGAATTTCCTGCTGTAAATGGGGGCTAATGGGGGAAAGGTCTGTGTAATTCTCTCTCCATTAGCTGCTCCGCCTGGCCTAATTGCCCAGCCGAGCCTGAACAATTTTGTTAGACGTTGCCCGGGTAATTATGGCTGCTTTTGGCTAAAAATAACAGCCGCCCAGAATTCAGAGTCAGGCAGTGGTTTGTCTTTTTCTCTTTGTCTTCAAATCCAACCGTCTCCCTCTTCCTCCACCCACCAGCAGCTCCACACCGCTGGGACGGACCGAGCTGTAAATAAAACGAATATGGAGGCCACGCTGTGATGAAGGCGATCAGCCAGGGGACGAGGGAATCAAACCAGCGGCGGTTTGTTCCTCGGCGGACACGTCTGTGCTTCTGGTGACAAGCTGAAGGACAGTGACGAGGGACGAAGCTGATAATCGACTGCCACCAAGCGGCAATTTCATCCCCAGAAAGTGATGTAACACGGGGGTGATTGATCACTTTTTTAAACTAAATCTTTAATTATCTTTAAAAGCAAACAAGAACAGATCCCAGGATCAGTTCCCTATACAGCTACATAGGGCTCGATAACATTTTATTGAATCTGAATCAACTATTGAACCCGCTTATCAAGTGCAAACACTTTTAAACCTCTTTATCAAATCCTGTTACGTTCACCTCTCAACATCTGTAAGTCACTAAAGCCTCCTGAGCGACTGAAAATGAGAAGCCTGCTACCTGAATGAGCGACAGAAGATTTGATAAGAGGGACGTCGGCCTCGAGGCTCAGCGGACGCATGTATCCATCAATCAGGAGCTGGATCTAAATGTGAAGTGGTTATCAGAACCCAACCTGCACACACAGCCCGTTAATAACTGATACCAGGGCGTTAAGATGAGTACCGTAACACTGCAGCGGTCACTGTTCAATACCATCTGGTCTGTTATACCTAGCAACGGTCTGTTATACCTAGCAACGGTCTGCTATGCATAGCAACGGTCTGTTATACCTAGCAACGGTCTGCTATGCATAGCAACGGTCTGCTATGCATAGCAACGGTCTGTTATGCATAGCAACGGTCTGCTATGCATAACAACGGTCTGCTATGCATAGCAACGGTCTGTTATGCATAGCAACGGTCTGCTATGCATAGCAACGGTCTGCTATACATAGCAACGGTCTGCTATACATAACATCGGTCTGTTATATATAGCAACGGTCTGTTATACATAGCAACGGTCTGCTATACATAGCAACGGTCTGTTATACGTAGCAACGGTTTGTTATACATATCAAAGGTCTGTTATACGTAGCAACGGTCTGCTATACGTAGCAACGGTCTGTTATACGTAGCAACGGTCTGTTATACGTAGCAACGGTCTGTTATACGTAGCAACGGTCTGCTATACGTAGCAACGGTCTGTTATATGTAGCAACGGTCTGTTATACGTAGCAACGGTCTGTTTTACATAGCAACGGTTTGTAACACAGAGCAAAGGTCTGCTTTACGTAGCAACGGTCTGTTATACGTAGCAACGGTCTGCTATACGTAGCAACTGTCTGTTATACGTAGCAACGGTCTGTTATACGTAGCAACTGTCTGCTATACGTAGCAACGGTCTGCTATACGTAGCAACGGTCTGTTATACGTAGCAACAGTCTGTTATTGGTTATTGGTTATTCTGTTATTTGGCCCGATGATAGTGCTCTATGGGGGCAGGGGTCACTAAAAAGGCAACTGGACTGAGATCAGTGATTTAAGTTTTTACTCTGGATAAACAAACTTTGACTCCTTGAAGCCTTGCTGCAGGTGAGGATAAATTAACAGACATCAGCATTCACTTTTCATGTGTTTTTGCAGCTCCAGATGCTCCAGGTGAGGTTTAGATTATGTTTGATCCCAGTCGTACAAGTATTGTTCTGCTCTGAGCCCACTGGCGGCGTCCCTTCTGCTGACGGGACGTTTCAGAAAGTTGTGACAGAAAAGTTTCAGACAGCAGCTTTCTTTTCTTACCCCGTCACTGTGAGGAAACAGAGTTCTTTTAAATGAAGATTCGTGTTTTAATCTGTGCTCCATCCCTCCTTCCTCCCCTCCTTCCAGACAGATTTACCTCCCGCTCCGTCAGCCCCCGGCCTCCGTATTTATCCCAGCAGCCCTTTCTGCTGGCCTGGCACTTGTGTTTATGTAGTGCTGTGATTGTTGATTTATATTTTGACAGCATGCATCTGCGTATTTTTGCTGATGTGTGTGTTTTTATTTGTGTGTACGTGCACACTGCTGGTTGTGAGTGTGTAATTCTCTGCATGTGTGTGTGTGTGTTACTAACAGAAGCTATTGACTTGTTGTAAAGCCGCGGTCCTTGAGAGTATTTATGAGAGGGGAAGCGGAGCAGCTCGGTGGCATTTTCCCGTCGCCGAAGCAGAACGACTCTCTCTCTCTCTCCGCTCTGACAGCCTCTGCTGAGCAAAGAGACACGTTTCCCAGAGTTCATAGCATTTTCTCCCTCCTCTCTCTATCCATCCACAGCTATCTGACAAATCCATATGGAAGCTTATTGATGACAAAAGTAGTGAACGAGCAGCGAGACGAGCTGTAATCGATCTGGAAGTGAGGGCCACATGAACTAGATATCCTAAAGCAAACGCTCGTACAGGATCATATTTATAGAGAAGTAACAGCACCAATCATGCATATTGTTGTTTTTTTGTCAAATAACATAAGAAAAGAGCTACCATGTATGAGTGGTTATGTTAAAAATGTTGAGGTTAAGGCAAGATATTTTGGTTAATTTGTTTTCCAAAAAAATGGAAATTTAAAGTTCAAGTGAGACATAATTATTTAATCCAAAAGAAAAGTTGTGTCTGTCGATTTTAGAGGAAACTGTTTCTTTGTTTTTCATCTTCAAAACTTGCTCCAGCCTCAAGTAAAACCAGGCTGCTTCCTACTGCAGATATCTCAGATTGATTTGTAAAAAGACCACACAATTACCATCACTGGGATATTTTAGCTATCTTTGATTTCATAAAATATGTTGATGAAATAATTACTTAAAAAATGGAAAAGGTTTTCAAGCTAAAGTTTGCATTTGAAGTTACTCTGTGTCTCCTGTAGTTTAGTCGCTGATGAACCTCCATACATCCTCTGTGTGCCGAGGCGAGCGGTGATGCTGCTGCGAGCCGCTGACAGATCCAGACATGACCTGCAACAGATGCACAGCTTAATTCTCTCTGCAGACTCTAATGGAGACAAATGGACGAGCCGGGGAGCGACAGAAGGTGCAGCACATCTATATTCATCTAAATTTCCTAAAATTTTGGTCTTCATAGTGTTTGTGGATTCATGTCGACTCGGGGTAGATACCTGCTGCTCCCTATCTGCAGGTAAAAGGTTTCTCTGTGTTGTCTGAAACCCATAACTCTGTTCAGGTCAGAGGTCAGTTTGTAGTGTGATTATGCAGCCCGTTAGCACGAAAAGGTGTATTAATGCCATGATAATGTGCAAGGCATTTAGCGTGCAATAAGTACTCGTTTCTTTATTTCTGCGTGTCATGTGATAATTGGCACATGTTTTTCATTGACGTTTGTGACGTGTTTTCCGTAGTTGTGCTACGTTGATTTCAGTACATATTTTACTAAGTTTACGTACTTATTTTAAGCCCAACCATGACGTTTTCCCTTAACCTAACTAAGTGGCTTTCAGACACAGAGGGAGCTTCAAATATATTGTTTGAAAACAGATATACTTCAAAATTGTTTGATAAATAAAACCATTTAAAGCCACAATAATCAATATTTTTATATCAACGAATGATCACATGACTGTGTGAGAGGTGTATCTTGTATTTTATCATATCAAAAAAGGAGAAAAGTCTTCCCAAACACATGCATCTTCACTAAAACCATATCGAGTCTTGTTTTTTTTACTTTAATTCATCAATAATTTTCTCCGTTTTTGGATTCTCCGTTCACCGTGGAGGCAAGTGAGAAAAACAGTTTTCTTCGAGTAATTGATACACAAATGATCGTTTTGGGGGTGAAGTGCTCCTTTAATGACACCGGCTGCACTTTTTGCCTTTGAGCGCTGAAATGAGAATTGGCTCTCACACACACACACACAAACAACAATAAAAGATATTTAATAGCCACTAATTGTCTGGCAGCAACAAAAGACGATGACATTTGGGAGCGTGGCGTTGCCGTCGCTAATTGAGCTCCGTCGTACCTGAAGATTTATGGAGGAGATGAACAGCGAGTCGTCCTCTGCTGTGCAAGGACACTCTGCTGCTGCCGGAGAGAAGAAAGAAGAAGAGGCGCACACACACACACACACACAGAGAGAGTGAAGGTTGTTTTTGTATCTGCTGGTAAAAGCAGTACCTGGGAAAAAAAAAAAATCACAGTCACAGGACATGAGCTTGAACAAAGCGCCACACTAGCTCATCTAAACTGGATTCATTTAAAAAGAAAAGACAAACACTAGCAGGCTTTTCAACAGATAAAAACTAAATAATACTTTCTTGTGCTTTAGAAACTTACAGGTCACGTCTCTGCTCCACTTTTACTTCCATCCTTTTCATTATTTACGTTCACAAAAAAAAATCTTTAAGATGCTGTGAAAAAATACTGAAGTGACCTCTATTCACCAGCGGTGAGGTCGAATCTGTCTCAGCAGCTGTAATTCTGGATAAATGTGGTTGAGTTTGAAGGTGGAGTGTCTCTGTAAATGTGGATAAACATTAGCTTTCAGGACTCAAAGAAAGGCTGCAGTGAAAGAGCTGTTGGAGAAGACGAAGGTGAGATCCATCTGAGGCCCTGAGTTCAGTCAGATTCAGCTCCTCTGCGTCTGTTCAACAGATGGGTCACATCCAGTCTCATTTAAACAGCGTTTAACAGCTTGATTTACTAAGCTCACTGCAAATTACAGGCGGGGCGTCGCCGCCTGTTTGCAGCTGAGCGAGGGGTTTGTAGACAGACGCAGGTTGAACACAGTGCTGTTAATAACTGCAGCTCATGAAGACGTCTTGATCCACCAATTAGTCTGATGAGGATATTATCCAGAAAAAAGACCCAAAAAAGGCTCGAGGAAGACATTTAAAACTCCTGCGTAACATTAAACCAATCTGCTAATTAACAGGTCCACTCAGCTCAAACTTTTTCTTTTCATCAGGTGTGTGTAGTTAATGATGAGAGTCGTGTGTTGAGCAGCTGTTGTTTGTTCACTAATTAGTCAAAAATATTATAAAGTAAAAATACAATTTGCATGATCTTGGTCTCTATGGAGAGGTAAGACCTCAGAGAATTCATCCACAGTGTCAGTAACATTGTGACTGTTACTATAACTGAGTAAATTGTGATGAACCAAAGGAAACATTTACATTTTTTATCCTCGCCTAAAATGTTTTCTAGATTAGACAGTAGATAACACCATTATAGCAATGATACCATGCACAGAGACGCCACTTAATTCATTTAGCAACTCCTTTACTACAGCTGTGCCAAAGCAGATATAAATAACACAAAGCACATAGATTCTACAAAGGTTTTAGTCAGGATAGGACCAGGAGGACTCTCCATTTGGACACTTGGATACCCAAAGTGTGCCAAATGTTTTTTCTACCTCTTGAAAGGGAATCTGGCTCTAAAATACTACTGATATCCACTACAGGAGGCTATGTGCACACAATGGAGCCTTTGGTCATGACATTTACCCTGTGCATCATCACATTCTACCATTGTGCACAGTAGAAAATCAATAAAAAAACAACTAAATTGTATAATTTTGACTCCAAATGGAGTAGTTTTATTATAATAATGAAATATGTTCAAGTAAAACTTAGGTAATAACAAATAAGATCAATAACAATGTAAAAAAGATAAGAAAAAAGTCAAGTAAAAATCAAATTTCTCATGTGTTGATTTTGTAACTAAAATATTGAAATTATTGTCAAACAAACATTGTTTGGACAAAATCCACTCTGAGTGTTGTTTTAGTCGCGTTAAGGCCTCGTCTTTTAGAAACTATTCGGAAAAAAGACAACCACAGCCTTTTCTGAAGTCACCGGGTACCGGGCTCGGATTACGACAGTTCCCGTACACCTTAAAGGTACTATATGTAACTTTCAGGAAATCCTTGTTATTAATGACACCTGTAGCCGTTAACTGCAGTTAGCATGCTGACATCCCTCCACACTGTCCATTAATTAATGTTCTTATATTTTATTTGGACCATTGGTTCCATGATACTACCTATAGCTTGCAGTTTGCAAATTACTTTATTAGCTTATGTTACGAAGCAACCAACGGCTCCAACAGATCCTAAGTTACAGCAAACTGGCCAACCTTAGCTTAAGCACAGTATTTTGCTGTGTTAGCTGCACACTGTTAGCGCTGTATGGGAGCTGAAGAGAGGCGAGGCACTCAAGAGTTGAAGCATAAACGTCATATTCTTTTGATTTTCCCTGCAAAACAGTCCCGAGTCCTTTACATAGAAATCAGTCCACAGGCTGTTATAGGCAACTGAGAAAGTCGGAGGAAGATCTCCGTTTTTAAGTTATGTTACACACACGTTTACACATTGGTAATATGAAGTGATTGATACATGTAAATTGATAGTACCTTTAAAGAAGGGTGCTTCATTCAGCTGTGAGTGACTACAGGAGGGATTTCCTATCCTTTCCCTCCACTTACAGCTCTGGCTGCCTCCGTTCTGCTTCTGAGGAAGCAACATAGTTGTGAAAGTGAAAAGAAAGTGCCTGCAGATGATATGGTCCAACAAGAGCATTCAGACCGTAGATGAAGGAGAGCTTTGGTCACACAACAGATCAGATCAGTTTAATATTGCTGCAGCGTCTCAGTTGTGACGGTTCAGTGTTTCATCAACGTTGTTCATTTATTGGATTTACATTTAAGAGACCAAACAGAATAGATGAATGAGAGTAAATCAAACAGTGGAGACACCTCAGCAGCCGGCAGTTAAACAGAACTTCCTCAGACTCTCAGCTGGGAATCATAACGTTCCAGTGAATTACAGAAATGTCCTTTCCCAGGTTTTATGGCCTTCCTGCTTTACTGCTGCTTCTCCGGCCCCACAGGAACTGTTGGGAAAAATTAAACCGCCGCTGCTGCTGTAAGGTTCAGACAGGAAAAGGTGTTGATACTGCAGAGACAGACTGAAGAGAGTGAAGAGAGAATTTTTCTGTTGCAGTGTCCTCGTTTGGTCTTCTGCAGGATAAAGTGTCATGAGCGTTTTTTGTCTGGAAATATCTCAAGGTTCAGCATTTCTGAAATACCGATGCTCGAACACAAACCTGTAAAATCTAACAAGTACTTGAAGCCTCATAATATAGATTTTATTTGGTCAAACTTAGACATCGTTCCGTCACAAATTGTATAAAATGATGACCATGTCCAGACTATTCAGCCCTTTGACTGGATGTTTCTACTGAAAAGCAACCTTGTACCTTTGACTTTTTATCAGATATTTTCTAACATAGTTGTTCATCTTTTGTACTGATGACTCAGAAGACTTGAAGAGCTCCAACTGAGAAGATAACTCTAACTTACTGCTGTATATTGAGCAGCTGCAGCAGGTCGCAGGGTCGCCTGAGTTTGATGGAAAGTTTGAAGGTCGAAGGTTTTACAATAAATGTGTCTCTGTATTCTCTTCTCTTCTCACATTTTAACCTCTTTTACCTGAACTGTGTGTTAAAACATTGCCTTTAAAGACTTCATAAAATGCTGTGCTGGTCTTTTTTTCTGAATAGTTTCTAAAAGACGAGGCCTTAACGCAACTAAAACAACACTCAGAGTGGATTTTGTCCAAACAATGTTTGTTTGACAATAATTTCAATATTTTAGTTACAAAATCAACACATGAGAAATTAGATTTTTACTTGACTTTTTTCTTATCTTTTTTACATTTTCATTGATCTTATTTGTTATTATCTAAGTTTTACTTGAACATATTTCATTATTATAATAAAACTACTCCATTTGGAGTCAAAATTATACAATTTAGTTGTTTTTTTATTGATTTTCTACTGTGCACAATGGTAGAATGTGATGATGCACAGGGTAAATGTCATGGCCAAAGGCTCCATTGTGTGCACATAGCCTCCTGTAGTGGATATCAGTAGTATTTTAGAGCCAGATTCCCTTTCAAGAGGAAGAAAAACCATTTGGCACACTTTGGGTATCCAAGTGTCCAAATGGAGAGTCCTCCTGGTCCTATCCTGACTAAAAATTTTGTAGAATCTATGTGCTTTGTGTTATTTATATCTGCTTTGGCACAGTTGTAGTCCATTAGTTGCTAAATGGATTCAGTGGCGTCTCTGTGCATGGCATCATTGCTATAATGGTGTTATCTACTGTCTAATCTAGAAAACATTTTAGGCGAGGATAAAAAATGTAAATGTTTCCTTTGGTTCATCACAATTTACTCAGTTATAGTAACAGTCACAATGTTACTGACACTGGGGATGAATTCTCTGAGGTCTTACCTCTCCATAGAGACCAAGATCATGCATATAGACCTGGTAGTTGTGGAGCTATTCTTCATTTATTTTGGGGTATTTCTGTCTAGGTGAACCACACCTTCCAGCACCCTGTAGGGCTGAAGAGGTTAACTAAGTCGACTGAAGTCAAAACGTTGTTGTAGAGAGTGATGATTCACAGGGAGAGAAAGCTCTACTCACCAACAAAATCAGCAACAAAAAAACCCTCAATATGTAGGAAAGTATTGAAGTGGTAACCTAATTAGGGATTAGGGAGGCGTAGTGTGTAAACTGTCAACACCACATAGATAGAGATCAGATGGAAATCCATTGCATTTAAGCATGTTTAACAGCTCAGCTCTGTGAGGGCACAGACAGAAGTAATGTGTCATTAGCCTTCTAAAAGTTAATTTGTTGGCTTATGTTTATTTGTACACATATTAATGTATCGATGTCCTGCACATCCTCTGTTGTACATTTATGTCTGCTGTAAGCTGCTGTGAAGGAACGATAAAGTAATGCAAAGAGATGATCTTTGAGTACATTTTCTTGTGTGCTAATGTCTAAACCTGTACAATACTCTACTTCCTTCTTCATTTTACTCTCCTTTCTTCTGTTAACATGAAAATATGCTAAATTAAAGGTCTGGTAGTTATTATTTACAACGAGCATTTCTACTGTTGGTACTCGAGTGCATTTTACTGGCGGTTCTTGTGTACTGTTTGGAAGATGTTTAACTTCTAATTAAGTGTTTCTCCACTGTTGTTTAGCCAGTTTTACTCCAGTAAAGAGTTTGATTTCTTCCTCCGCCGCTGACTGAAGTAAATAAAACTCTCTGTAAACTGCCAACGAGGATTTGATTGATTTTTTTAGAGGCTGATTCCTGTTAAAGTCGACAACATTTTACATTTAATTTAATATCTTCAAACTAAACTATCCTGAGACTAAAAAATACATTTATCCACTGAAACAGGATGATTATGATACGTGTGTGTGTTTGTGTGTGTGTGTGTGTGTGTGTGTGTGTGTGTGTGTGTAATGTGATCCGTGTGTTTCATTAGAGTCCGCTCAGGTTAATCAGCTCCTGCAGTGTTTTATTGATTAGCTCTTCAATCGATCAGAGCGGAGCGGATCAGGTTAATAATATCAGCATCGCACGTCGATCAGCTGCATTATTAGCTTCATGCACAGGACATGGCCGACGCCGTCGTCTCATTGGCTGGTTGTTACCCTCCCTCCCCTCCTCGCGGCGTGTCACAGCGAGGCAGCGCTTGGCTTTCATTACGCCGCCCATTGATCTGCAGGACCAAGATGGAGCGGCGCTCTAATGGCTGACGACTGGCAGCGTGTCGACCTGTCCGTCCTCCTCCACCTCCTCCGCCATCATCATCCTCTCCTCCTCCTCCTACCGCCACAGAGAGAGGGTGACGGAGGAGGGGAGGAGTAGAGGAGGAATATAAGGATGACAGAACAGACGAGAGGAAGGAAGGAGGGAAGGAATAAAGTTAAATCAGATTAAGGCACTTTATTTTTACTTTAAAGGGATAAAGGAAGAGAAGGAAGGAAGAGAGCTTAGAGGAGGCAGGATGAGGAGAAATAGAAGAGGAGAGCGACAAGGACAAGAAATAATTACATTTATTTATTCAGCAAACTTCTAAGTGATGTTACAAAGTGCTTAAAGTAGAAAAAAAAATATAGGAAGAGATGGTTGAAAAAAATGGTGAGAAACAGAATGAATTTATAATAAAGAACAATTACAAATATCTAAAAAACAACATGACTTTGTGTGTCATTGAGCAGTTTGACAGCTAAAGACCTGAAGTGAAGATGTGGGAGCAATGAGAGGCTTTAAAAACAAGCAACAAGGTTTCAGCGTCAACCAGTGAAGCTACTCTTAAAGTCAGTTTGTCAGCTTCAAATATTGATTTAGTGCATATTTAATTATATATTTTTCAGAATAAGCAGGGCTATTTCAATTTGAAGAAAGGGTTGGTGTGAATAGTCAACTATACATGTAGAATAAAGGTAAGCCTAGAAACTATAAGCTTAGAGCAGACCTATAACACTAGGACCGCCATTTAACGTTGAAAAATAACTGGCAAATTTCACAAAAAAAAACTGAGAATCTCCTTCCACCGGCTTATAAATACTTATAAGTAGTTTCACAGTCTTTGTTGTAGCTGCTCTTCCTTTTCTTTTTGCTAGTTTCCATCATATTCCGCCTAAATCTGCAGACATTGTGACTTTGCGGTGACTCACAATTTTCCCCGTTGGTCATATAGCGAAGCAAAGACGGTGAAATGTTAACCTGCACTTAACCCACGTGTGTTCAGTTTAAGATAAAAGCCAGATTTCACAAAATAAAAATGATGATTCATAAAGAACATTAATATGTATGTTGACAGTGAGACGCCTCAGTTACTGGGTCTATCAAAGCTGAGGTGAAGTTGAAGGGGAATATTAGCGAGCCAGAGTTCAGGAGGTGAACACACGGAGATGAAATAAAGAGTCCTGTCAGAGGTCTGAGGTTTCCCAGGTCACTTCTTATTGAATCTCCCTGAATGATTAGCTTTCAGAGATGTGGACTAACGCTGCTGCAGCTACACCTGAAACTGGATTAGTGCTTCCTGCTTCTGCTCCACCTGCCAGCTTACATCCACTCTACTCTTAATATGAAAAACCAGGCTTCATATTACAGATTTAGGTTCGTCAGTGTGTCGGCGCTGTCTGGAATGAACATTGTTTCTTCCTCACCTCCTTGCTTCCTCTCCGTCTTTTCCTTTCGCAGATCTTAACTTCTTCTCTTTCATCCTTCAGCTGCCCTCTACTTCAAACTCTCCCCTTTCTTCTTCCTCTCTCTGACCTCTATCATCCCGCTCTTCCTCTTCTGTTTCCAGGTTTCAGGTGTTGTTTATGTGCATTTAAAATAGGTAAAAAATGTAGGTGATTTCCTCCACCTTTGTTTCCTCCTCCACTTGTTCTCTCCATCCTCCCCTCCTCTGTTGTACCTTTCCCAACACCTCGACTGTGCCTGTCTTCTCCCACCACTCTTCATCCTCTCCTCTTCTTCCTCCCCTGTCTGGTGTGAAGCCCCAGAGACGACGCTGGTCCCACTGGGACGTCTTGAATGAATATTAAAGTCGAGTCTCGTCGGGTCAAACTGGACAGTTTGGGCTTCAGGTTCAGTTTGGAGGAGTCCGAATATTGTTGTGTCTGCAGCTGCTGCAGTTTCAGAAAAAACATACAAGAAAATTATCTCAAGCAAAAACAGATAAGACGGTAACAAATAGACCGAAGAGATACAAATATAATAACAGCTATTTTCCCTGTAATGTGTAGTTGCTGCTGAAAAACAGCTTCTTTATGTTTTTTTTTCCATTTCTACTTTCTAAATGTTTCACCAAATATTATATAAAGTGCTTTACACAATGTGAATGATGAAAAAAAATCTAATCTTTTAAAATAACATGAGCGACAAATACAATTCTCTACATGAATAAATAAAGCTGCCCAGTTTGGATTTAATTATGTGTTGGACTCTGAGTGCTGCTAAAAACGCACGTGACCTACACTCAATACTGTGCCTGAACGCATCCTGTGTAGACAAAGATGGAGGATGCTTTAAAGCTTTGAATAGTCTCATTCACTGATTCAGTTTCAAGATTCAAAGTTTTATCGTCTGAGAGGTTCAGATGAAAAAAAATATTCAACTTGCACCCAGGAGACCGGCGTTCGTGTCCCGTGTGTCAACGTTGATTTATTGTGATCTTTTCCTAAACCTAGTTAAGTAGTTTTGTTACCCAAACCTAAGGAAGTTGTTTCCTGTGAAGATGTAAGTTTATTTTGAAAAGACTGCCTTCATGTAACTAGCGGAAATTAACACGTGTTAATGGACATTCGTGGGAAAACGAGCAAAAAAAGGAGGAATAACTTTTTCGTAACATATCATACTAACCGATGCACGAGAACACGTTGTGTTGTTTCATAAATATAGGCACGACTCGACCCGTTCCTCACAACGTGATTGGTCGATGTCTTTATTCTTGGTGCAAAAGCTCAGAAAATTAACCTTGTTACATGAATAAATTGTCGTATTTTGTCTTGTAATATCTGCGTTCTGCAACAGTTCGAAAAAATATATTGACGTGTGAATTAATCACACAACAATAAAAAGCCCCCAGTGTGTAAAAGCCTTTAGGCTGACAAATAAAATGTGTATAAAATGATGCACATTTTTGACTGAAAATGCACCAGACTTTGCAGAATGGTCCCATCTCAACCCAAATGATGCAGGCCAACACGTTCTCAGTCCAATTCATCACATACTGACGCTTTATCAGACTCCTCAGCGTCACTTTTTGGTTGCAGTAAACACGTTTTTAATGTTGTGAATTAAACAAAAACACTTAAAGATTTCAGCAACAAAACCACTTAGTTAGGTTTAGAAAAAACAACATAGTTGGGCTTAAAATAAGTGTGTTTTTACAGTGAAAATGTGACTGGACGTTGTGAAAACCAGACATGAAAATGGTGTTTGTGCATCGGCCGTAACAAAGCGTCGGTACTTTACGCCCTTAGAATGAGAACGGGCTGGTGGAGGATTCATCATGCTGCCACCGTGTAGCCTCTTTAGAAACATGTAGATCAGATTTATCAGAAAGCGAATGTTTTCTTTCAACAGGACAAAGAGTCAAGCTTTTGTTTGGACCAATCTGTCTAAGTGACCGCGTGCTCTTTTGTACTCTATTCTAAATCCTCAGTCCTTGGAAGTTTTTTGTTCCGATAATGATGAATCCAATTTAGTTGCTTTCTGGTGCCGGAGCTTCATTTGAGTTCTTTTCAGCTGTTTTTTCTCTCCTTCCCAACTTTAATGAAAAAGTGATAATGGAGGCGACTGATTGAAGGGAAAACGCAGACCTTCAGAAGTCAACAGTCAGGCAGGAGACAAAAGGAGCCGAGAGAGACACACAGAGACGGAGACGGAGAGTAATTAAGAGAAGCCATCAGTCATTGGTCGGGACGCAGACGTTCAGAAACTCAGATCCCATCTGGTTCCTGCCGCTCGCTGTGCTTCACGCTGGGTCAAACCCTCACGCTCTTTGGTTTTCGCCAAACAAGAATCCAATTCGGACGATAACGTAATCCGATTGATATGTGACGATTTGATGTTCTTTAGCCGGTCTGCCTAATGAGGAGGCATTTCCACTCTGAATAGAGCAGCAGACTGAATAGAAAATTAGATTTCCCCCCCCGCAGAGAAGCCCCGCCCGCCCAGCTGAAGATAACATTGAAGTCGCCGAAGATTAGCGAGGGCTCGGCTCTCCCTACAGCACCACCACCGGAGACTCGGTCCGGTTTGGATTTTTCTGAACATGAGAGAGAAACACTGGCTGTCTGCTCTTTTTCCTGCAGCAGTTATCAGTGTCAAGAGTTTGACAGGAACTTGGCAGCAGACTTCTCGCTGGAGTTTTCTCTGCTGGTTTCCCCCACGATGCACCTGGCTAACTTCCACTCAGGTTCTACTCTAACCCTCTCAAGGTTTTCCAGTTCCTGTATGTAGGAGTGTGAGATGTGACATCACTGCTGACCGTCTGTTCCCCCCCGTAATGCAAACTGAGCTTCAGCTATAAAACTGTTTTAGGAGTTTGGTTCAAACTTTAACTCTCCACCATCTGAAGGAACTGATAAGATAACTGCTGATATGAAGGTTAAAGCATAACATAAGTTATTGTGAAGTCGGGACATCTGAAGGCCGAAGGATTATAAAAGTAGAACATATTTCTTTTTTTAATCATTTGACCAACAAAAACACATCCACATCTCAGTCTTTATCATCTCACAGAGTTTGCTCAGTTATTATGAGGTTATAAAACTATTTGATGTATTATATTATATTCACTTTAACTCCACAAATGCAATCTTGGAGATTTTCTGTCTGGTAACAGACGTCTTCTAAACCCATCCTCGAAACGGTTAGCATGCATGCTAACTAGCCTTTACCTCCAAACCTCCATAAGCTATAACTAGGCTACATTACTTTGTGGGGTTTTCATGTTTCTGTTAATTAACGAGCTTTCAATGTGTTGGTAAAGGTGTATATTTGAGCTTTGGACCGAGCCAGGCTAGCCGTTTCCCCTTACTTCCAGTCTTTATGCTAAGCTAGGCTACATACGTCCTGATTCCAGCAGAGGGAGACAGTTTGCGCTTGCAAATAAATGTTGAACTATTCCTTTATGACTACTACACGCTGACATTAAGCTAGTTGTTACTTGTTACTGTTTGTGACTCGTGTGATCCAAACATTTCCAATAAATCCAGAGTGTTGTAAAATCAAAATGTATTAAATAAAGATAGATGTAATCATTTCCATATTCTGCTTCAATCCATATTTGTTGGCGTTTAGCCTTTCAAAAACAAGGCTTTCACTGCGCTATAAAAACTATGTTCTGCTTGTTGCACACAAAGGAAGACCTGCACTTGTACTAACAGAGCATTGTAGCAGCAATCTAACAGCAACATAAATTACATTGATTTAACCACAATAACACAAAATCTATTTGGGCTATAACAATATTATAGGAAACAAAAAAAGCGAATCCGTCACTGAGGTCCGTAACTGACGAGTTATATTCATTAAAGAAAGTTGACTCGTTTAATACACTGAATCACCTCATTCAAATTGAGGATTATATTTCGAATTATTATATTATCATATTTTGAACCAAATCCTTTCTTTACTCTGAATATCAGTCACCTTTAGAGTTAGTATGTAGAGCTTGCTCATGGTGTTGGATGCTTTATGAACTGAATATTTAGCTCATTATGGTCTTCATGACTGTGTTGAGCGTCGGGCTCTGAGCTTCCTCTGATTAATTCCTCTCTGTGGAGGAGAAGCCAGCGGCTGGCACCACAAGTCCATCCATTTGTTCTGGAGAAGGTTTTTTTTTTTTTTTTTTAGCTTCCTCCACCTCTGCTGTTGTTAATTCCTGAGATCTGTCCTTTTCTCTGACATTTGCACAAATGCTAAAGGGCCCGAGCTGTTTGCCTTCTTCCATGATGGAGGATGAGGAGTCTGTGCTCGCTGGCAAGCCGCAGAGAGAGCTCCACATATGAATTCAGCCCGGTTTCTCCTCCACATCCACGAGGCCCGGGGATGAAATCCATCTCTCTGTGATGAGACAATGATTTGCTGAGCTCCATTGTGGCTGCAGAGAGGCAGCAGAGGGCCGAATTTGCATGTAAATGCACGACGAAATGATTCTGCAGCAACAGCGAGGCGGTGTGCCCCTTCTTTACCTCCTGATGTGTTTGCTCTGATGCTGCAAAAAACACACACACACACACACACACACACACACACACACACACACACACCTCAGAAGAAAATGCATTTACATTTTAGATTTCAATTCCACCTCAGGTGATGCTCGCAGTGCTCCAACCAAACCACAGTGGACAAAAAGAAACAGATGGGACGAATATGATCCTGATGAAACCGAGGGAGGAAACATTCAGAGGGAAAAGTCGCCCATTTTTACCTCCAAATATGAAGCTGGATGCTTTTTTTTGCACCTCAGAAAGAGTTTAAATGTTCTTTCCGGTCTATTATCCATGTTTTAAGGTTGTAGTTGCTCTCATTACATGTTTCTATTGCCAATATTGCTAACTGTTTCTTCCACATCCATGACATCCACCCACACTAGTGTCATCTTTCCAACTTTTTAGCCGACTCGACTGGCCTCAGTCTGTCAGGATGCTTCCCTGTGCCAACCCTCAACAAAAAGGAAATTACACCACAAGGTCCATCTTGTTGTTTCCCTAGCGCTCCCAAACCCTCATTGTCTAATGTCAGTGTGATTTTTAATGAGTTGCATGTGCTCCCCTCCTTGTCTATGAGGGTTTCCTGGGTGCTTCGGGTTCTTCTCAGTGTCCGGTGACATGCAGGTTCTGTTAATTGCACCCATAATTGGAGACTGTCCTCCCAGAATAAATAACAACATCCTTTCAGCAGATGTCCAGTAACTACATGTTTACTTCAAATGACAAGACAAATCCAAATAATGACTCATAAGAATTATAACACCAGAAGAGCGGCCTGCGGCGAGCTGCCGTGCGATGTCTGTGGAAAGCTGCGGCGGCCGCGCCGAGCTCAGCGAGCTGCTTCCGTAATATTCATCTGTTTTTATTAATGTTTTGTATCCGCTTGAGTATTTCTTTCTCTTTGTTCTCTCCATTTCTCTCTCCTTCTCTCACTCATTGAAGGTCCTTTCAGACACAACACAACAACGACACCACAGCGCTCTGAAACGCGTTATTTCCAATGGCTTGCGTTGCGTAGCGCTGCACGCTGTGATGTGCGCTGAACCCAGCGGCAAGTGGAGCTCAAACATGAGCTCAAACTGCGCTGTGTGGCGAGCATAGACTGCCGTCTTCTGCCGGGAAATGACATTTGGACGCTGTACAGATCCAGAAACATTTGCCGTAAATCGGGAGAAATTCGGGAGTATTGTGACCCCGGGAGGAAACAGGGAGAGGGCGATGAAAAACGGGAGTCTCCCGGGAAAATTGGGAGGGTTGGGAAGTATGGCGATCAGTAAACAGATCCCGTGACTCCTGAATTTCTTCCCACCTGAAACACATGAACAAGCCTACCGGCCGCAGAAAGATGGTTCAATCATTTTGGCGAGCCAAACTTTGTTACTGCTTGGCGTGTTTCAGGTGTAACCTTCCTCAACATAGTGCAACATTAGAGGGAGGATGAAGATGGCTCCCTAACAGTATAGGGATAGATTGTGGTTTGGGTTGAATTAACTATTTCTCTAACCTTAACTAACTTGGTTCTGTGCCTAAACGTAACCAAACCTCAACCAGCGGTTTAAGATCAGACATATTTTTTGCGACACTTTTGGAAGGTACTACCAAAGTATGTTAACCACCTGTTAAAGCTCCTCTCTCACGCGATATGAGCTCAGCTCGGCTTCGACTCTGCGTGACCCTGAACAGGATGGAAGATCTTCTGGAACACAACCCTTCAGGGATGTTTTCACTTCACCTTCTCTTAAAGATGAAACTGTTGATCCCAGAGGAGCTAGGTCTTTCTCTCTGCTGCCGGGGCAGAGGAAACCGTGGCAGAACAAACGCATAAATTAAAAGACACTTAAAGGAATCCCTGAAGATCTTTGTCTGAGGATAGTTATCCAAAGTTCAGCGAGAAAGTCACCAACAGCTACTTAGAAACAAGTCATAAGTAAGTGTGAGGAAGACGGACAGTGACTCTGCTGCCCTGACTTCACTATGTGATTAAAATAATATCATTATTCGCATACTGTTTGTATTAAGAGTATTGATATTGAATGTCTAAATACAGATTAATGTATTGCCGTCTGTCCTTCACTTGATGCTGGTGATCTTTTATGGTCACTGGTGTTTGATGCTCTTACGTTTGGAGCAACAACGATGACTTCAGCTACAGAAACCTGAAAAGGTTGCGTCTGAAAGCCGACATGTATCTAGCTTGATAACATGAACGAAAGACTGCACATGAACACAACCTCTCCTCCACATCATAGAGACTCTGCTGTGAACTCGTATCCACCACAGAGAGCAAACCTTCTCTTTTGTCTGCCTCCATCAGGAATAAATGGCGTGCTCACCTCTCCGAGCCGCTGAGAAGGTCAGAGAGTTTGACAGGCCTCCGTTAAAGCCCCCTGTGTCAATGTTTAATTACACCACAATTACACGCATCAAGCCAAACAGCTCCATCAAGGACTGCTCCGTGATAATCAATGCTTTCAACCAGTCGTACGCTCGCTCTCTGCGAGCTCGGGGGTCGCTCCGCTATTAACGGAGGAGAAGAAGAAAACAGCAGGGGAGAAAAGGCATGGTGGAGTTTGAGAGGAGCTAAAGAAGACAGCGGGAAGAAGAAAATCCTTTGACATGTCCCTAAAATGTCTCAGAGCGCCTCAGAGTTGGTAATTACCCGCATTTTCCATATTCATTTCTGTATTAATTCACCTTAATGCCAAAATATTACAGCCCTAATCTCGTGCAAATACCTACCTGTCATGGCAAGTCTTGCATGTGATAATGACAACGAGAAGAGAGCAGCGGAGGGAGGGGAGGAGGCAGAAACACAGCTGCCATGTTGATTATAGAAGCCGAGGCTGAGGGAGGCGGGAGGCCGCGGTGACGCTCGGCACGGGCGCAGCTTCCTGTGAAACACCACGGTAAAAAAAAAATACCAAAATGTTCATCTGACTGAGGTGATGTTTCCACAACTTGAGCAGCTTTATGCCAAATAAAGTCAACTTAGTGGATCTTCAGCTTTCTGGTGTGGATATGATGATATCTAAGGAAAAAGTTATTCCTCCCTTATCGTTCGTTTTCCTACGAATGTCTAGCAAAACGTGTCAATTTCCGCTCGTTACATGCATACAGTCTTTTCAAAATAAACTTCAGTGTACTTGGATCCGGGTCCCTGATGTGAAGCGCCCTTAGAGACCTCTGGCTCCAAGTCACTGTCCTCCGAGTATGATGGAGATACTGCAAAGTGTCCCAGCTCCACTATTGCATCCTCTACTGTGGAAGCATCAGCAGGACATTCAGTCCCACCTCCTGGTTTCACACCTAAAAAGAGCGAGAGGAGATAAAGGAGGAGCAGGCAGAGGAAGAGGGGAGGGGAGGGGGAGCCAGCAGGAACCCTCCGACCATCAGCACTGTTGAGGAGAGATGCCATCTAATTACATTTTATATAGTAAAGCTATATTGTTTTTTCTGTTTTCTGCATTTTCCACAAAATAAACAGTTTTTATGACTACTTTTATCTAGTTTTGTTTGAAAAATACATGATATTTTACTGCTCTAAAGACCCATGATATCATTTGGTTACTGCAGTAAGTGCCATTTTGGAGTCTCCAAACGGCCGTTTCGGTGTCCGCCTGGACTTGGCAAAAAGTAATGCAACATGATACATGTTGGTGCTTTTCTTCAGCAAACTTTGAACAGTATTTGTGCACCGCTGTGGCTCCGCTGTGTCTCAAGATTGACCAGGCACACCTACAGTCGCACACTGTAAGTTTGATTCAGTATCACTTTTATTTGATATTGAACAAAAACGAAACAGTTTCCTCTTGGAAAACAACATTTTTGTGTGTGTGTGTGTGAATACATTTGTTTTAAAGCAAATAGCAGGTGCCGTTTGTTGACAAATCCTTTTTACATCAATCTGTCTTTATTTTTTCTCTCCATATTTTTCTTCCATTTTCTGATGGAGCTGCTGTCTGACACCAGGAAGCCGACTACCAACACTGTTTCTTGGCTGTTTTGACCCTGAGCTCTGTGTAAAAGCAACCCTCGGCCCTCTATATAAAACTGCACTTACCCACACGGTGCTGGGGAAACATGAAAGCATAAAAGTATAAAAGCAGCAGCACTCTGGCATTAACAGTGCTGAATAAAGGGAGAGGGAGATCGCAGCAGGTGAAGAGCTCCGACTCCTGCCTGTTTGTGCTCCTTCTATCAGGTGATTGATCGATCTGATTGATGAGCCGCGATGATCGTTGGCCTGCCGTGTGATGGGGGCCAAACCGCCGTCTGATTAACCAGCAGAATGGAGGACGGCCAATCCCGGCACTCCTCTCCAGCAGCAGTTAAAGGCCTCTTATAGATTTTCCCGGTGCGTCGTTACTCTTCAATCACTGAACTACTTCATCAAGAGGCATCAATCAGTGCGCAGCGGAGCGGCTGGTAATTACAGGGGCCGCTTCCAGCCACTGATTTCTCCCGGGGTGGTGGCGTCAGCGCTTCGGTCGCCAAACCCGGGCAAGTGACGGTTTGATCCGCTCAGAGCTGGCAGCGCCTTTAAAGTGCTTTAAAGTACATTTCAGCTGCTGTCATGAGCCAGGTGGCAGTTTTTAATACAAGTTGTACTGAACATGGTTGAACAAGGTCCAGCTACTGAGGGGAAGAGCTGCTGTCAGCCTGAACTGATGGTTAGAAAGAGTCCAAACTGCAGGTCAAAGGTCAGAGTCAAAGCCTTGTCTCCTTTAGAGCCTCCTGCTGTGTTACAACCAGCAGGGGGCGACTCCTCTGGATGCTAAAAGAAGAAGAATATGAGCCTACTTCTCTCTTGATTTATTACCTCAGTAAACATTGTAAACATGAGTTTATGGTCTCAATCACTAGTTTCAAGTCCTCTTCAATACAGCATGATCTTCATTTAGTAAATTATGGTCCCATTTAGAGTCAGATAGACCATAAAGCAGGGGATGCTTTAGGGCGGGGCTACCTTGTGATTGACAGGTCGCTACCACGGCGTTGTCTGGGAGTTGTCCGTGTTTTTGTTTTAGAGTTTTAACCCTTTCACGGTGTGTTTTCACTTCATTGAAGTTAATTATAACATTTTGGTCACCTAGTTGTACTTAGCTCCACCCTCTCCTGTCACAAAAACAAAACTATGAGAGTCATGACAGTGAATCAAAACAGCACTGTACGCTACCTGCTCAACAGCAGATATACCAATTTAGAGACGAGCTGGTGAACATTTTTTTTTTTACATTTTTTGGATATTTTTCTGACTTTTTTTCAGTGTCTATTTTTTTAAATTTTTTGGGATATTGTTTCTGACTTTTTTCCAGATACTTTTCAAAGTTTCTTTTAATTCTTTTTTTTTTTTTTACATTTTTTGGTCATTTTTCAGACTTTGCTTTGACATTTTCGGACATTTTCCAGAATTTTTCTGATTTTTTTTTAATTTTTGGGGTTATTTTTTCTGACTTTTTTTAGACATTTTTTCAGAATTTTTTTCAATTTTTTTTTTTTTTTTTCACATTTTTTGGACACTTTTCAGACTTTAATTTTTTTTTTTATTTTTTTTTTATTTATTTTTTTAGACTGTTTTTACAATTTTCAGACATTTTCCAGTTATTTCAGAATTTTTTTTTTTTTTTTTGGGAATATTTTTTCTGACTTTATATCAGATATTCTTCAGTTTCTTTAAATATTTTTTTTTTTTTTCATTTCTGGGAGATTTTGCAGACTTTTTTTTCAGACTGTCTTTTATGTATTTTTTTTTATTTTAATTTTTTTTTTTTTTACATTTTTTACTTTTTTTCAGATATTTTTTAGACTTTCTGTTGACATTTTTCGGACATTTTCCAGATTTTCCTGATTTTTTTTTTTTTTATTTTTTTTAATATTTTTTCTGACTTTTTTTCAGATATTTTTTCGACTTTCTTTTCATTTTTTTTTTTTTTTACAATTTTTGGACATTTTTCAGACTTTGTTTTGCAATTTTTCGGACATTTTCCAGACTTTTTTCTGATTTTGTATATTTTTTTGTAACATTTTTTTGGATGTTTTTTCTGACTTTTTTCAGATATTTTTTAAACTTTCTATTGACATTTTTCGGATATTTTCCAGACTTTTTCCTGATTTTTTTTTTTTTTTTCTGACTTTTTTTCAGATATTTTTTAGACTTTCTTTTAATTTTTTTTTTTTTTATTACATTTTTTTCGACATTTTTCTGACTTTTTTTCATACATTTTTCGGACATTTTCCGAATTTTTCTTTTTTCTGATTAATGCAAGTACAGACCAGACTTATACTGCGCATGTGTTGTACCCCGATGATATGACGCGATATGGCGCCGTGACATCTCCTCTTTTAACCCTCCTTGGGTCACCATTACGTGGATTATATAAAGATTGAGATTGTGGGATATATAAGTAGTATTTGTATCTTTTTTATATTGTCTTGCAAGTAAAATGTTTTTCGTAAACTAATAGGACTGTTGGATGTAGGTTTATAGTTATTGAACTGATCAATAACTGACCAGCGATCACTCGTTACTTTAAATTGGAGCGAGAGAGAGAGAGAACAGTGTGTGGTGTTGTAATGGGGTCAGGCCCGTCTCTGGAGAGGTCATCAGTGCTCTTTCTGTGTCTGTGTGTGCATATGTGTGTGTGTGTGTGTGTGTGTGTGAAACTCTGCTGACTCAGCAGGTCATGTGACAGCGTGGCCCAATCCCAGAGCAGCCGACCAATCAAACGTCGTTTTTTCCAGCCTGGTTCAGGCCTGGATGAGAAAGAAAAACACAGCAGACGACAGAGAGGTTATTAATCTTGAAGAAGAGAAAAAAAAGAGGCTAGAAACTAAAAGTGTCCTGGGTGACAGAGGGGATTCTGGGTAATGAGGGTGCAGTATAAATTAGCAGCAGCGATGAATCTCCAGATGTCCAGATGAAAAGATCGAAGCTGGATGGAGAGGAGGACATTTTGGCCGAAGCTGCTTAACATTCTCAACTGTTGACACGTGTCCAGGTTTTATCACATCAGCAGATATCTTCATCATACTTCTTATAATACAAGAACTGACCAGCTTTACGCTGCAGTACAAGAACAATGCAGTTTCTTTATTTACATCTCTGTATTAGGATCATCAAACTGGTGAGGAAGCTGACTTTCTGTGTCATGCACATTTAGCCTCATTCTCATTTTATAAACGAGTCAGCTGGAAACCTTAAAGTCAGCTGGAGACGGCGTTTCCATCCAACTCATCAAGCTAATCTGAGCTAGCTAGCAACTGCTTATAACATCAGCTATATATTTGAACCACAATTAACTTTAAATGGATTAAAAAGGTAAAGAATGATGACTAGAAATACAAACTTTACAACAGATTTGTTCAACAAAACAACATTTTATCATTTCAACCTTAACCCATTATTCCCAGGGAATCAAATACTGCGTCAAGCGCCAACAAACACAAGACTTTCATCCAGGAGACTGTTTCATTTTCACTGAAACAGTAAAGTAATTTTAAGGCCAACCATGTGGTTCTTTACTAATCCTAACCAAGTGTTTTTGTTGCCTGAACCTAAGTTTTTTTTCTTTAATTCACAACATGAAGCACGCGTTTCCTGCGCCCGAAAAGTGACGCCGAGGGGTCTGACAAAGCGTCAGTACAAAGTACAAAATGTTGTTATTCAAGATGCTGACACTGGCCCAAAGCTGCTCCAGGTGCTGAAGAAACTGCTTCTCAGCTAACATCAAGTCTTCACCTCCAAAACCGGGCTAAACTAACAGCCATATATGACCTAGACATTTGGTGCTGAGGTGCTTGAACACAGACGAGTGCACCGACTCACCTGTCTACCTGAGTCACTGATGGACAAACACAATAACTTCTTTTTTGCTTAAAACCTGTGCAACCTTCAGATCGACACATACTTTGTGAGCACAGGTGTTGGAGGAATTTATAACCATTTCATTTCCACATGTTGGCATAAAACCACACACACACACAGAGAGAGAGACTCGGAGCGAGTCAGCTGCTGACAGTAATGAGGGCCTCGGGCTGCGGTGCAGGTGATGTGGCGTCACATCCAGCCACAGAAACATGCATCGGATTAGATTCACCCCAACAGAGTCTCCCTCCACTTCAACCAGCCACTTATTCCTGTTTCATAAGACGAGCAGAGAGGATGACACTTCAGAGAGAGCGAGAGAGCATCTCCCCCTCTCTCTTTCCCTCTCTCTATGTCTTTCATGCACAAAGAAACCAAGAGGAGAGAGGAGGAGGAGAGATCTTCGTCTTCTAACTTATTCTGATGGCGTATCTTCTCCACATCAGTCACGCATGGCTGCTAATCCTCTGCTATGCTTCTGCAGAAAAAAAGAGAAAGAGGAGCGGAGAGACATGGAGGGAGGAGGGAGTCAAAAAGATGTGATGGAGTGTATTTGCATTTAGGGGGAAAGTTATAGAACGAGGGATGAATCCTCAATGGGAGAAGCCATTATCAGCTCGCAGGTTAGTCTGACGGCGAGGAAAAAAAAAAAACTAAGGGGAAGAGAATGAAAGAGGAGGGAGAAAGAGGAATGTACCTGCTGCTCTCAGGCTGCGTTAAGCTCAAAAGGTGAGCAGTCATCTGGGCCCATTAGAGGACAGAGAGCGATGCTTTTTTACCTTCCTTTTCATTCTTTAAGATGACAGACGCAGTCGCAGGCTGCTCTCAGATCAGAGCCTGTCAGGAGATGATGATACAGTGGTGAAAAAGATCAGAAAAAAGTGATGGTGGCGACGGCGGCGCTTTAGAGAGCAGGTCAGGCCCGTTTTAAAATTCAAACCTCAGAGCGCAAGCTGGCAATCGTCTGATTGTCTTGAGGATAATCACTTCCACATCACTGCTTAATGGCCTCCATCACTGCTCCCAATGCCTCCGCCCCGCAGCTCCATGTGCACTTAAGAATTTACATTCTGACGTCTTGATTTATTCCTATTTAGTATCACACATCCCAGATTTATTCTCACAATCCAAGTTAGAGAAAACTGGTCCCAGAAGGAGCCAGGAAGACAAATATAAACCACAGCAAACATCATAGAACACTAACAGGCACCAGGAATGAAAAGATGAATTATAAATACATTTAATTAATAATTAACATACTAATTCTTATTCTTATTTAGCACCAGTCATGTAAAGATAAGAGTCAGATAAGAGTAAGATAAGGTATGACGTTAGCAAAGTCCCTGAAAGGATAAAATATATTTATATTTGTTTGACCCATATGTCCACCCTCCAACTTTCTCGCTCTTTAAACGATACTGAAATTTGTTTTAACGCCACTAATTTCTTTAATGCATTAACGCAACTTGTAATTTTTAGGTGGTAGCGGCCTCAGTTTAAAAGCTAGAGTCAAGATACTGGTATCATAGTAAACTATAAAACCTGATGAATCCATCCGTACCAACCATGTCATACTAGCTTGTCACAGAGGAGGTTAAATAACGCTCCAAACTTACGCTAAATTTTAGAGAGTAAAAACTGTCATGTCCATTTCCAAAGGGGTCCCTTGACCTCTGACCTCCAGATATGTGAATGTAAATGGGTTCTCTGGGTACCCACGAGTCTCCCCTTTACAGTCATGCCCACTTTATGATAATCACATGCAGTTTGGGGCAAGTCATAGTCAAGTCAGCACACTGACACACTGACAGCTGTTGTTGCCTGTTGGGCTGCAGTTTGCCATGTTAGGATTTGAGCATATTGTTTTATGATAAATGCAGAACCTGTGAGGGTTTCTGGACTATATCTGTCATTGTTTTGTGTTGTTAATTGATTTAACATAATAAATATATACATACATTTGCATAAAGCAGCATATTTACCCACTCCCATGTTGATAAGATTGTTAAATACTCCCTTTAAGGAGACTTATTTAATGTATTTCAGGGTTTAGAAGACCAACCAATAATGAGGTTTCTGTCTGATAGAGCTGGTCAGGTACTTAAAGCAGACATCAGATGTCCTTTTTTACTCACTCTTTGATGAGATAGTTGCAGGTTTTAATGTAAAGAACCTCCAGCATGGTTGAGGGAGGTTTGGCTGGATCCCTAAACGGTTCGATCAAATCCCTCTTGAAATTATTCCGCCTGCATATTCAGTTTTATTCTGAAATACATCACAGGTGGAGCATCTTTTACTTATGTGAAGTATCTGGACTGGATCGGGGTCCGCGTCTCTACCTGACGACGACCATCTCTGGTTCAGATGTCGTCTGCCGTGCTCACAAATTGAAATAATAAAGGCAGAATGAACTGGAAGAGTCGAAGCCTCCCCACCTTTATTTAAGCCCAGAACAGGAACGATGCTCGTGTTCGTGACGCAGGAGGGCAATTAAACCCTTTTCTGTCTCCTCTGTGGCAGCGGGACAAATGGATTTCAGTACAGTTCATGAATTCATAGATGATGAAATTGCCAATAATTGCTTCAGCGCGAGCCGATGCAGAAATATTCTCCTCCATCATCAGCTCAGACACAATGTTCCTCTTGCTTTTTTTTTTTTTTTTTTTCCTCCCCTCTCAAATGAAAACCGCTGCAGATTGTTTCCTAACGAGGCCGGGCGAGCACACAGAGAGTGAGACAAGACATCTGCGTCTGTCTGATGTTCTCCTCCACCGGTTGCCGTGGCAACCGCGATAAGCCCCGCTTCCTCTTGACCACCGAGCCACTTAGGAGCACCTCCATCATTATCCCAAGGTGCTTTTCAATGAGGAGGGTATTGTGGAGGTATGGTGGCTGACTGTCTCTCTCCACTTCTTCTTTTGCATGTGGCTGCTGTGTGTGTGTGTGTGTGTGTGTGTGTGTGGAGAGCCAGACAAAGTCCCAGTTAGAATGAATGGAAGTCAATGAGGTCGACCCTGAAGCTCTGAATATCAAGTAGTGTCACAATACCGCCGCCATTCCACATGATTTCAAAGCTTTCAAATTCACCGTCTTTCTTGTATTTTGTCCAAATTGAAGCAGGTTTGGACTGAACATTGTTATGATTATGTAACCTCGAAAAGCAGAGTCCTTTTTGGTTAGAGATGTGGAAGCATGTTGAAATCCAGCGGTGTGGTGAAAGAAATGTGAGTCAGTGCTCAGTTTTTGTCCTGAAGTGTGAGATAATGGCTGACACACACGGGCCAATCAGCTTACTCTCCTGTCCACGGAGAGATCTGGTGTTAAAAATAACCAGCAGGGTTTCGCAAAGGGACACGACCTGACCATCTGACAGCAAAATGACCAACATGCATGCCCCTTCTTAACCTGCCACCCCCCCTCTCCATCACCTAGCAGTAATATCACAACGTCGACCTGCTTTAAGGGATGAAAGACGGAGTCTGTGTTTAGATGGTCAAACAAGTCCGCCACCTTATGAACAGCTGAATGTAGACGGAAATATTAGTGGAATATTCATTTTCATTACAGCTTAGTAGGAATATTGCCTTTTTCAGAATAAGGACACAAAAATAAATCCTTTTTGCATGTAAACATAGTCAGTGTTTGCTACTGTTTTAGTATTTCAGTGTAAAGGAAACTTTTTTTAGATTTATCCCAATGAAAAAACTCATGTTTTTCTTATTACCTTTGGAATATATTCTACTTGTAGATTTGTGTCTTTGTGTAGTGTAAGTAGTGCTCCACACGTGGTGCTAATCAACCAATCACTGATGGAGATGATGGTTTGTTGACATCACTATGACGACAGACAGACGTGTTGAAAGAACAAGCTTTGTTTTTATAATCCCTTACAAAAAAGTAGTATACTTGTAAAGTATATTCAAGTTCCCCCAAGTATTCTTTATGTAGTGAATATACTAATATCAATGTACTAGTAGGATATTTGTAAGTGTACTAATTGTCCCACTTTTTAGTTTGTAAAAGTATACTTTTAAGTGTAAGAATAGTATACGTTGAGTACACAACTAGTTTAATTTATCTAAGTTGTATTTTAGGTACTGTTAGTTTACTAGTTATATACCCACTTTTTATGAAAGGACACTTTAAAGTACTCTCAGTAAACTACTAGTTTAATAGTTTTTATACTGCAAATATACTTGTAGCACACTTTTTAGTTTGAAAATTACATTTTATATACTTAAACCTATAGTACTTAGCCAGTAATTTATGTATTAATTTAAGAAACTTGCTCCTTTTGACTTGATGTTTTGTGATGATAAAAAAGAAAATAATAATAAAAAATGTTTCTTCTCGTATGCCTCCAGGATGAACAGGAATCCAAAAACATAGAAAATACTTTATGAATTGAAGTAAATGTATTACACATCTGTTTACAAACTGTATTTGTATCAAACAATAATAACGACTACAAGACAAGTTGACCTTTCTGTAAGCTAAGAATACTTAATTATACTTTTCTTAAGTATACCTCTATCAAAAGATTAAGTACAAGTATAAACCAAGTATACTTGTTAAAAACGCATAAAGTATAAAAGGTAAACTGATAGTATACTCTCTTATTTTAAGTTTAAGATGTTCAAGAAGTATACTAATGGGACACTTGAATAAACATATTTTTGTTGAGGGATGACACGTTGTTCATTCTGTGAAACCTCAGCAACATGTTTTAGAAACTGTCAAGGAAAACAAATAAATATATTGACCAACGATAGTGAAAGAGAAGATAACTGGAAACAAAGATGAGTGTTGAGGTGTATTAAAATGGCAAAGTAAAATATGTCGTTCTCACTTTATCTGCACTGAAAATGTATTAAATGGTTCCACATCATTATATCCAATCAAACATTAAATCTTGTTATTAATTCACCTGCAGTAATTAGATGGCGGATCATTTAGAGGAAGCTGCTGTTTCCCTGAACTGAGCTCAGATCTGTTTATTCATAGTGAGTTTCATACCATCAGACTTTAACTAGCAGATCTACGAGTCAATCATTTATCCTTCTCTTCCACACTTTTACAAGGTTTCATTAATATTTTATTACCATCATAAAGACGCACACTTTAATATGATTTTATTTGTATTCACACCCTTCATTACCTTGTTTTTTTCCCCCCCCAACTGTTTGCTCTGTAATCTGTACTCCTCCTCACTGCTGCTGTTAACAAACCAATTTCCCCTCTGGGTTCAATAAAAAACACAAAACGGGTAGAAAGAAAAACAGATTCAGATTCCAGTGGAGTCTGATAGTAGAAAGAAACAAACAAAAGGATTAACAATGCATACATTTTCATATATGCCTGGGCAAATCAGAAAACACATCATGTCCCAAAGTCAGAGAAGAAGCTTTAAAGTGGCTGCAGCAACACAATAAAACAATAATAATACAATAAGTCTAGCTGCAGCTCCATGCGGCATCTGTTCTTCTTCAGAATGTAAATGGAGCTAATCAACATCTACCAAAGAGTCTACATGAGCTCTAAAAATGAAATAAACTTAAAGATAGACCAGTGTCATGTACCAGCCAGACACTGGTTTTACACTGAGACTGGACCAGACAGGAAATGTGCAGTAAAACTAAAACAAGGAGCTTAAAGGGACAGTTCACCCCAAAATACGGAGCACTATTTATCAAGCTAGATAGTTTCGGTGTGAGTTGCAGAGTGTTGGAGATATCACTACGCAAATTGAAGTGTGCATCTCACCTAACGCCATCGAACTATAGCATTACAGCTCAGCTGAGGAGGACGCCATGTTTTTTTTTTTTTGTAGAAATATACAAACACAAAGAGGAGCAAAGGCTTCAAAAAAAGGAGCATGAATCAGAACAAGAAATGAGATATATCCTCACAAGTCTTTCTTGAAATCAGATTTATAAAGCAAACGAAGGACGGCATGTTTACATCTCATCCATGAGTAGATGCACGCTTCCTTCTGTGCAGTGATACCGTTGTGGGGTGACCAGATCCCGACAAACCAAATGTGGGACCAAGAGTATGTTTGTGTGGGACAATGTGGGACACGTTACCACGGCACGTCTCTTTTTGAGCCGCACGTGAGACTCTTGTGAGACTCACATGAACTGTGTCGCTTCATGTCGTATTCATGTCGTAAATTTCACAAAATAACTCTGAGAATCTCCTTCCGCCGGCTTATAAATACTTCTAAGTAGTTTCACAGTCTTTGTTGTAGCTGCTCTTCCTTTTCTTTGTGCTAGTTTCCATCATATTCTGCCTAAATCTGCACAGCTTGTGACTTTGCGGTGACTCGCAATTTTCTCTCTTGGGCGTATAGCGTAGCGAAGACGGTGAAATGTTGACCTGCACTTGACCAACTTGTGTGACAGCAAGCATGATGACAGACTTCCCTGCTTTCTTCACAGCCGTTGGATAAAAGCCAGATTTAAAAAAAAAAAAAGGGTCTGTCCTGCAGCGGTTTGACTTTTGAAAACTAGAGCCAATGAAAATGTGGGACATGGTCTCAATATGTGAGACAATAAGGAATAAAAAAATGCTGCGCAGTCACACCTGGTCACCCTAGATGGTTGGCGGATGTAGTTAGATAGAAAGAAAATAGTTCCTACAGTACGTTAAACTGCTCACAACAAGCTCTGTGGATTACCGTGAGTAACCAGGTCATGATTTCTGCTGTTGAGTTTCCCAAATGTATTTATTTTGGCACTTTGAGCACCACAAACCGAGAGCCATACTTCCATAATATTGGAGAGAAGGCAGACATCTCTACGGCCGACATCTCCAACACTCGGCAACTCACAAAAACATGAAGGCCGACTTCTGATTTTGGGGTGAACTATCCCTTTAAGAACCATCTGTTTCACATTATTTGACCCAATATTCATATAATAATATGGATAATGTAGATCTACATTAAAGGGGGTAACTGTTAAGGGGATTTTAAAGTAGTGTATAATAAATCTAAGTCTAATCCTGAGCCTTATAAACGGTAGCTCTCAAACATAAACACAGGAGCAGACAAAATGTCTGTCGCTGTGAAACTGTAATTGGTCCTCACAAAAGATAAAACACACACACACACACACACGCACACACACACACACACCGTGTCCTGCCTGACCCTGAGTGCTCTCTTGTTTCCTATTAGTTTTAATTGACTCCGTCTCCCTTCATGTGTCGACCCCCCCCCCCCCCTCCTCCCTGACAGCGGCTGTCTGCAGATCGCCGCGGTGACGTCTGCAGCGGCGTCCGTCAGAGGCGAGCAGGAAGTTATGTCAGGAAGTTGGTAGTTTAGCGAGGTGGATGGAAGGTGACTCGTCAGGCTGAGCGGCTCGTCGTGTCCGGCGGCTGTCAGGACGCCTGACCTCCCCCCCGCTCCCGACATGACAGAGAGGATGGCCGAGTGTCAGCAGAACTGCTCCGCCTGTCATGTCTGTCACGCCCGGCGATACAGGAAGTCATGTTTTTCTGAGCGGACTCGGAGCAGTTGAAGCATTATTTATTTTTTATCTGTAGGAAGAGAGGAAGTGAAGGACATCCTATTTCATCCAGGATTCAACTTTTTTTCCTCTCTTCCATACGGCAACGCAGACCTCAGAGCAGCCCGCTGTCACCGGGACGGCGCCTCCTGCCAGGCTTCTCTGCAGCTCGTAAAGGTTTTATAGGCGGAAGATGAGCTTTGACAGAAAGCAATAACCCCAAAAGCATATTCTGGCTTTTATTATTTATGTTTCTTAACATTGTGAGCAATCAATTATAGTCATTAATATCTCACATGACCATCACTGTCACGGTTAATGAGTTCCTCCTCCCCGATGTTCTGGACAATTCAACCTTCATTTATCTCTACGGTCAGACGGCTCTACCGCTCCGGTTCATGGCCGTGATCTGTGCACAACGTCTGATAAACACATCAGATGTTAACTAGAGGGTTCACCAGCTACTCAACTATTCATTAACCTGCTCGGGGGGCCCAGGTCTGAAGAGAGCTGTGGGCCTTACTGACATCCTGGTTCCTCCGACTCTCTGCATTGTGGAGTGTATGTAATAACTCATTTTAGTTCATGGACCACATACAGCGCAATTTGATCTCAAGTGGGTCGGACCAGTAAAACCAATGCATTATATAACAGTGTAAAGAAGTACATTCTGAAAACATTCACAATTAATGAAAATCCATTTACCAATCAGATGATGAGAAGCCTGAGATGTCTAACATCAGACTGCGGTTTCCTCAAACCGAACTACTATTAACTGATCTACTCTGTTCTCAGTTGTCCTTTGCAAGTTTTTGCGGTATAATGAGTCTGATTGTGGCGCCGAGTATTATATTCCTTGAGCATTGAAAGTTACTGTGAACACACCGAGCACGCTGGCTTCCCATTCACCTCTGAAGAAAGAGGAGCTGGTCCATTTTTCTTGGAAAACCCGACACTACTGTGTCCACTTTTCTCCTTTTCGACAAAGACATTTTCCACCGGCGGCTCCTGCATCAATAGTAGCCTATACGCTTGACCGTGTTGTGTCACTTAACCTGTACAGTACATAAGCACGTGGGATCTATAGATCCAGGAACAGCAGTGCATTTTATTGAAACATTTGAATTAATGACTTCTCTGCAGTTTTCACTCTTTGCAAAGTCATCCAGAGGGGTGGACCGGACCCTTTGGCGAGCCGATTCTGGCCCTCAGGCCGACACTCCTGAAAGTTGAAGTGCTCATCAGATACTGGTCATTCAGCAGACTACACCGACGCCTCAGAAACCAACCCATACTTATATTTAGGAACACTATCTTGCTCCACGTTCGCAGTAATTTGATCAAACACACAATACAGAAGAATATTCACCACGTTGATCTTTGTTCTTGTGTTTGTTGCATTAGTTCAGCATGTCATTTCTTCCTCCTTATGGAATGATATCAGTGTCCATGGTTTTATTAACTCCGTGCATCTTCAGTGCATCGATCTTACTTATAAGTACAAATGATATTGTACAGCTTAGACTCATTTTAACCAACTTCAATCTGATGGTGGAGCTTTAAGAAGTTTAATTGATGGACCAGACAGCAGTTGGGAGGATCTGTCTGCTGGTAACGGTGGTTTTCCCTCCATTGGTTATGCTGCACATACCGATGATGCACTTCACTTTACTATTGGTGGTTGTATGAGTTTTCACCATAATTACTAATATTGTCACAATTGACCCTTCATCTGACAATTGTACAGCTCTGCACCAGAGACTCTCATGCAATCGTTTCAGATTTTCTTCATTTTCAGGCTGGTTTTGTGGACTTCGAGCTAGTCACATACGTACCAACCCTTCAGATTTTCCCAGGAGACTCCCGTTTTTCATCGCCCTCTCCCAGTTTCCTCCCAGTGTCATAACTCTCCCATATTTCTCCCGATTTATGACAAATGTTTACACCTTTTTGTTATTACCTCCGCCAAGGCCGAAGGCCTAGGAAGGAGGTTACGTTTTCACTGGCGTTGGTTTGTTGGTTTGTTTGTTTGTCTGTCTGTCTGTAAGAACAAGCACAAGGAGGAGCTGAGGGCAGCACAGAGGGAGCTGAAGGTGTGTCTGAGGGAGGCCAAGGAGTCCTACAGGAGGAGAGTGGAGCAGAGGCTGCAGGACAAAAACATGAGGGCAGTCTGGGAAGGTGTCAAAACCATCACAGGCTGCAAACAAAGAAACAGCAGTGCAGCAGAGGAGACCATAGAGAGGGCGAACAGTCTCAACAACTTCTTCAACCGGTTGGACTCTTCCCCTCCTCCCTCCACTCCTCTCTAGTTCCTTCCACCTCCCTCCCCTCCTTCCACCTCCCTCCCCCCTCCACTCCTCCCCAGCTCCTTCCACCCTCCAGTCCTCTCCAGCTCCTTCCACCTCCCCCCCCTCCACTCCTCTCCAGCTCCTTCCACCTCCCTCCCCCCTCCACTCCTCCCCAGCTCCTTCCCCCCTCCACTCCTCTCCAGCTCCTTCCACCTCCCTCCCCCCTCCACTCCTCCCCAGCTCCTTCCCCCCTCCACTCCTCTCTAGTTCCTTCCACCTCCCTCCCTCCTTCCACCTCCCTCCCCTCCTTCCACCTCCCTCCCCCCTCCACTCCTCCCCAGCTCCTTCCACCCTCCACTCCTCTCCAGCTCCTTCCACCTCCCTCCCCCCTCCACTCCTCCCCAGCTCCTTCCCCCCTCCACTCCTCTCCAGCTCCTTCCACCTTCCTCCCCCCCTCCACTCCTCTCCAGCTCCTTCCACCTCCCCTCCCCCCCTCCAGTCCTCTCCAGCTCCTTCCACCTCCCCCCCTCCACTCCTCTCCAGCTCCTTCCACCTCCCTCCCCCCTCCACTCCTCCCCAGCTCCTTCCCCCCTCCACTCCTCTCCAGCTCCTTCCACCTCCCTCCCCCCCTCCACTCCTCCCCAGCTCCTTCCACCCTCCAGTCCTCTCCAGCTCCTTCCACCTCCCCTCCCCCCCTCCACTCCTCTCCAACTCCTTCCACCTCCCTCCCCCCTCCACTCCTCTCCAGCTCTTTCCACCTCCCTCCCCCCTCCACTCCTCCCCAGCTCCTTCCACCCTCCACTCCTCTCCAGCTCCTTCCACCTCCCCTCCCCCCTCCACTCCTCTCCAGCTCCTTCCACCTCCCTCCCCCCTCCACTCCTCCCAGCTCCTTCCACCCTCCACTCCTCTCCAGCTCCTTCCACCTCCACCAATAGTGTCAGTTTGTGGCGAGTCCCTCCCGTTCTCTGATGGTAGCGATTCCACTGAAATTAAGTGATTTTGGTGTGAGATGTCACTGTTCGGGCCACAGTGTTCACATTAAAGGCACCACCTGTTATTCAACATGATAAAAAAACTAAATCAAAACAAACACAAGACTCATTCTTTCTTCATCAATTCACATTTATTTTATCATTTCATGTTTAGTGAGTCCCACCTCCAAATCCAGGTAATTCTGTTCAGTGTTGACACAATGCTGCAGTTTGCATTTCTTCATTTGTTTTCATTTGTGGGGAGTTAAACCCAGGATTTGTCTATTTTTCCCAGCAGCACTTGAGAGGAGTGTTCCATATATTTTGGCTTTCAGCGATTCAGAGCGAGTCCTCCTTCCTTTATTATGCGTAATGGGGTTTTAATGACGCTATTGGCGAGATTTGAGGAGAGCAGAATTAAGTGCACACCTGAGGTGTATTGATTGCTGGTTTACATAATGTATACCAAGGAGGCTTTAACTTCTTAATGAAGAAACATTCATTCATACTGGTGGAATTGTAAAAAGCTCGCATTAGAAAGTTCATTTTCTCCACAGTCGTGAAACATTAGCAGGAAACTGAAGAGTTAACATTCGCTGAGACACTTTAATGTTTTCTACCCCTTCAAGGGAAATAAGAGATCAGCAGAAAGGAAACATTTTTCTTCAAATCATCACAGCTTCCACTCAACTATTCAACTGAATCTCCATCTTAACTCATTTAGAATATGGACTCCTGAAATCGGATTTTCTTGAAACAAGAGAGCAGCCATTCCTGGTCTGTCATGTCATCTAAAAAAATCAATCAAAATCGGTCTTTCAGTCAATTAATCAACCATCCCTGCAGGGAGGTGGTGCTGAGAGTCCCAGCAGCTTTTTCCCCAGTTTGCTGAGGAGGTATACTTTATTTATACAACACAGTCACCTGAAAAAATGTTGGTATTGTATATTTCTGCAAACCACGGATATGTTAAATGTTTCATATTAGCCTTGTATCGCGCTTGCAGAAATGCACAATGCCATGTGGCTGGTTAAGGTTTGAAAAAACATGAAACAAGCAGCAGCTGCCTCACATTGCTCACTGATGATACAGCCACACCTGACCTCCATCAGCACGTTGATTACAGAGAAACATACACAGGTTCAAATAAGCACAAATACACAAGAAGACTCAACATATGAGTCCTGTCAGTCCAAATAAATTAAAATAAGTTGCAGAAATAAACCTTATAACCTTCATAACGTCACATAACAAGCGCAAATTCAACATTTACTTTTGGTTTCACACGGGACACGAACAGCGGTGTCCTGGGTGGAAGTCTTTGTCAAACATCAACGGCTAAATAACAGTATTTTATTGTAACATATACAGCAATATAAATGGTAGGTTTAGAGTAGCACTGTAAAAGAAATTTATATATACTGTACTTCATTTTACAGTGTAGTTAGTCAACATCATACAACAGATCGTATGATATCTTATGAAAAGTTATACCTCATTTTCCGTGCATTTTCCTTCGAATTTCCATTATCAATTTCCGCTCCAGGCTTTTCAAAATAATCTTTCATCTTCACAGGAAACAACTTAGTTAGGTTTAGTAAACTATCGTGGTTAAGTTCTGGACTTAGTTAGGTTTAGGAATAGATGGTGATTTGGGTTAAAATAACACCAGAAGTGATGTTACTTATGTACAGAAGTTACATGATTAAATCAACGTTGACTTCTGGTTTCACACGGGACATGAACAGCCTGGTCTCCTGGACCAATGTCTGGTGTTTTAAGAACCCACCCATCTACCCCGACCTCCTCCCGACCGCTCTTTATACTTCTTTGTTCACAATGCAGTGCATTTACTTTTCGTAGGTAAAGCTACGAACAGTGTTTGAGACCAGCATGAGTTAGTTTTACAGTAATTTTGCTGTGGTATGAAATACAGTAACTACTGGATAATTGTTGCCTGTAAATTACTGTTAATTTGACAATAAACATGTCACAGTGATACTTGATATTATACCACGTTACTTGCAGTAATGTTCAGAGGGGTATACTAGCCACTTGCTCTGCCTGAATGCAAAAACATCCACATTCAACGTATCCGCGGTTTGCAGAAATGTACAATGCCAACTTCTTTTTCTCTAGGTGACTGGACTGATTTGTATTAATGCAACATGTTTTATTTTGAATTACACCCTATCTTCCACCTTCTCCTATAACATGTGTAAAGTATCCAACTGTTTAGTGCCTGTGTTGATCTGCTGTGGAAGGCTTGGATAGCAACAGCAGCACTTCAGAAGTGACAAAGATAATGACTTCACATGCCGTTTTCATCAGTCAAAGAACATGTCTGGTGAGGTTTGATTGATTCTATATATTTTTTTTATTGTCATCGAATCCCATGAAAAGATCAAAACCAACGATGAATGTATTGTGTGAGTATCAAAGCCTGATATCTCTTCTTCCTCTGAGCCATAGAGCTCCATGGTTGTTGTCAAAAACTCATCAGTGAGCCTCACTGTGTCACTGGGTGACATGTTCCATCCTTGTTTTTATATTATTTTTATTATTTGCCTCTTCAGTAGGAGGTTCTTGGAGCTGAGAGCCACAGATGGGGTAAGGAAGTATTGAGAGACGGACTAACACATGTTGGTTTTGGGTCTCTGCTTGAAGAAAACATGCTTTTCTGAAGGGGATTATTTCTGCTCATTTCTGGAGTTTCAGTTCTGTTAAAACCACCATGGATTCATTTAAAAGAAAAGCACAAAATCAACGAACCCCCCTCTGCCCTCAATCAAAAGCTTGCTGGTGACCAAACTCTGTGCTTAACTACTTACTGGGATGTACCATTAACAGCAGCAACAGGGGGAGACTAAATTAACAAAAGGTCATATAGAGCTTAAAGTCATTACTTCTTTCACTGATTAGATGTCTTCTAAAACTTAAATCAATACTAGAAAACTGTGCCGATGAAAGGGACAACAAGTCTAAACTAAACTAAACTAAACAAGCAGCCAATCCAGCCATAACCTTCTACGTTAGTCCGACCAGCAGCAGCTGCCTCACATTGCACACTGATGATAAAACAAAAACCTGACCTCCATCTGATGATTACAGAGAAACAAACCCAGGTTCATTCTGCCCGTCCAAATAACAAATTAAAATAAGTTACTCGACAGAAATACATATTTTTTTTCCCAGTAAAGCGACAACCTGAACATCTTGTTTCATATAAAGCTCATTTACAGAAAAGGTGAACTAATAAAACAACAGTGTAGTTTTCAAAAGGAGGGAATCATTTCAGAATACGTCCGACCAAACACTCATTACTCTATTCCAGCTGGGAATTATAAATGGAGAGCATGTGCTAAATAAAAATAAATATATATATATAAGCTACAACTAAACAACAGAGCAGAACATAAAATACCATTGAAGAAAAAGAGATTTATTCCTCTGCAGCATATTTCAAGGGAATAAATCATCCAGTCTCTTCCCTTAAAGGACCAATAAGTAATATATTTAGTGTAATAAATCCTAAAATGACTTTGATATGTCATCAGAGATTAAGGAAACATGCTAAATTGAGGGTTTTTCTGAATGGGTTTTTAGTTAGATGTCTGAAATTAGGTCTGTGGTTAAAACAAGCTGAAGAGATTTTAACGTTTTGTTCCACGATATAAAATACGTCAGTAAATATCCCACTGGTGAATTTTGAAGCCTTTAAATGTCAACCCAATGGAACAATCCCAATGAGAAATCTCTCTGTGGTATCAAGGCAGCAGAAGTTCATGAAATAGTCACGAAATTTAATGTACTGATTCGTGTACATAGACACAAATTTAACATTCTTTTCGTGATGGTCAGCATGAAATAGATTCGTATGTAATCCACGTAATTGTGAACCGGGAAGTATAAAGAGCAGCGAACACGGCGTAGGGACGAGGTCGGGGTGGATGGGTGGGTCTAAAAACACCAGACTTTCACCAGGAGACCAGCGTTCATGTCCCGTGTGAAACCACAAGTCAAAGTTGATTTATTTGCTACGTATCTTCTGTACTTAAGTTACGGCACTTCCAGAGTTATTTCAATTTGGAATTTTTAAACTGGGTATTTAAGCAGGTTAAACAGGAAACTAGATGTGACTCTATGTTCGCAGTGTTCACATTTACTCTCAACACTATAGCTGAAAGAGGTGTTGAGGTCAATTGCAGATTGATTTAGAAATTAGAACTGCCCTTGTGTAAGTGTTTATGATTTTGAATCAGCTGCACAGTGTTCACTGCAAACAAATATCCCTTCTATGAGGTTGTTATTGTCTCCTTTTACAGGAGATATCCGGCCTTCAGTGTCCGATCGAAATATTCGCGACGGCCGAAAGCTCTCAAGGATCTCTCGTTTGTGTTTCATTAGATTCATTTGAGTCAGACGTCTGTAACATAAGAACACTTTGCAGTATTGTAGTATCACAAGAGCTTCTTGGTTCATCTCAACTCAAGGTTGACATACTTGCTTTTTCCTGAGCTTATTTCTACTCGGAGAAGAAACTTTAGTTATTTCTTTATAGTCAAATTTATATTTCGAAGGTTAAAAAATTGCATTTTCAATAGACAAGATGACGCATTTAGAGAATTCACATTACCATCCCTAATGGAAACTAAATCAGTATATTGAACAGTATATAGGTAACTGTAGTTATTTGGTGTTGTGATGACTTTGCAGACATTTCTGAAAACAATCACATTAATAATAAATCATTGTTTAAACATTTAACTTACAGTTGAAACATTTGCAAAAGACAGTTTTGTTCCAAAGTCTCATTTTGATGGTATTTTCCTGCAGCACAGTTCATGTACACTAACTTCCAAATGAGTCAACCTTACTAAATAGTGTGTGCTTTATAGTGTTAAGTATATATAAATTGGGACACAGCATATAAATAATGTGCTAAAATGTAGATTTCTGGCAGCGCGGGACTTGTTTTTCACTGAATAAAAACTCCAGTTTGGAAGGACATTTGTGTTTTTGAAAAATCTCAGTGTGATTGATGAAACATCAAGGGGATAAATCCGTCACCGTTATCATTACCAACGCGTCAGCTCGACTTTGAACACAACACGGCGCAACCTGCCAAGGAGAAATGCTAATTATACTAATTACAAAACATAGATGTTATCCTCCGTGTGATGTGAACCACAAATGGAAGTGGATGGAGGTGCCGCTTTGGCATCGATAATTGCATGTTACCATTTTACCGCGGATGAGTGCATTAGATGGAGAACTCTTTGAAGCTTCCTGGCTGTTTTGCTGCACAGAGGTGTCTTCCATAAAACCCATTAGCTTCAGTGTGATAGTGGACTGAGAGCGCTCGCTAAAATCAGCCGCCGCTTTCTCATGTTGACCCTGAATGCAGCCTGAGAGCGTCCGGGGCTTCAGATGAGGGCTGCTGCTGAGCAGTAATTACATGACAACCTTTAAATAACTGCAGCCTATAGCTGCCATTTGATAATGTGTCCGTGCTGGTTTGTGGAGGAGAACACGGCCACGAGTGTGTGAGGCTGGAACAGAGCGGAGCAGCAATTCATCACTGCGGTTTGGCAGCAAAAAAATACACCATTAAGGCTGGAGAGTGGACTTTATATCTCTGCTGTTAGCTGGAAACTACTTTTCTCCAAATTTGGTGATTTTCATGATTTGGGATCAGCTGCAGAAGCTGCAAAACATAACTCCTATCAGGTTGTTATTGTCTCTCTTTAAAGTCCAGTGTTTGAGTATTATACTTGTATAAAGTTGGGGGTTGACACTTCAAACTTGCTGCAACAGATGCTGAGATGAACCTGAATTTAATTTCCTAGAAGTATCTAAACGTTTCTCTTTTACAAATCCACAAAGGATCAAAACTACAGCAACAACATTCAAATTCAGAAATGCCTTTTCCTGTTTCGGTGTGATCTCCAGCGGTTCATCTTCTTTCAACTTGTAAAAGGAGAAGTTAAAGCGAAAAAATCAAGACGTTTTATGTGGATGTCCAATCAGTGTTGTTGGTAAATGTAGTCAGCCGAAGCAATCATTTCTTCCGTGCTGTTATATTGACCCAGAAAGCTGAGTTGAGCACGACTTTCAACAATATATTTTTCATGCGTTTTTCCTACGAATGTCCAGTGATGCATGTGACAATTTCCGCTCCAGTCTTTTCAAAATAAAACTACTTAATTAAGTTTAGGAAAAGGTCATGGTTTGGCTTAAAATAACTCTGGAAGTGCTGTAACTTAAGTACATCAGTTATGTGGCAAATAAATCAACGTTGACTTTTGGTTTCACATGGGACATGAATGCCGGTCTCCTGGCAAAAAGTCTGTTTTTTTACCCCCCCATCCACTCCGACCTTCTCCTACGTTCAATGCTCTTTATAAAACGAGTTCACGATTATGTGAATTACACACAAATGGAATTTGTGGGATAAACACAAATTACAGTGTATGAGACCAGCCTGAACGATTTCACTGTCACGTCAAATGACGACGCTGGATGCAGGAGGAACAACAGATTTTGCAGAAGTGAGAACTCAAAATATTTAAAAAAAATCCTATTTTTGTCCACATCAACTTTTTTATATTTCATGTTCATTTTCTTACCAAAGTCTCTCAGAACAGAAACAGTAACAGTAAGAGAAGCACCGCAGTCCAGACGAGAGAAGATCTGAGCTACAGAAACACTATAGAAACTCATTCATTCATTCATTCTCTCCCCTCTTTCTCTTTTAAATGTCTGTTTCTTTGACCTCAGGCTGAATCACCTCCACGCCGACTGTATGGAGAACAAAGATGAGACGTGATGCTAAATGTCATTAAAATGTCACCAAACATGATTCTATTTAATAGAGCTCCGACGTTCTGAGGTTTGCTCTTTCATCAATGTTCTCTTTATTTTACCACCATCATAAAAATAATAGTGTTTTTAATTTTGTATATAATGAAATTATGAATGTTGATGCTCTCTCCCTTAGTGGGGAAAATAACAGATGTAATATTCTTTATGATGACGGTGTGTGTGTGCAGGTTTCACACTTAAACTACCATGAAGAGGTTCAGTTGGGAGGTTACCGTGGGAACATTGGTAGATGTTTAAAGGTGATGGAGATGATAGATGTTAAAAACAAATGTATGCCAATGTTTTAAATGATATCATTGATATTGAAACTGGCAGACAAAGATAAGAGGTGATTGCAAACTTATAGATTTTAAATTTAAAATCAAACTGAACTTAGCTGATTCAGAAGTAGAAAGAGAAACTGGCGATGAGTTGAGGACATAAACAAGCCGTCCGTCTGTGCTTCACGTAAACATCAGATCCTGAATCTGATGAGAACCAGGATCAGACTCATAACCAGGAGACTGACTGGGTGTCATGGCTGCAGAGTCAACCATGACCTCACCCTGAAGGCACCTCCATCTCTCTGCAGGATGGAGCTCCTCGCTGTGATTGGTGGTCAGACAACGACAACACACACACACAGAGACGTTGTCATCCTCGCCGCTGATCAATGCTGCAATTCCACACCGTGTGACCTCAGCGAGGGCCGCCGTGCGAGGGCATAAGTCAGTCAGTCTTTGTTGAGTCGGCGGTCTAAAGCGCCTGTTTTCACCTCGTTGCAGCCGCCGCCGCCGCCACTCTCCTCCGGCTCTGACACGGGCTGATTGGTGTGTCATTGAGCTCCAGCTTTATTTGACTGTCCATCAAAGCTGAAAGCTGAAGGGTCCCCGTCTCTCTGGTTAAACCCGGCCCCCCGGGGGCCCCGAGCGCAAGGTCACCAGGCGAGCGGTGTGCCGGCGACCTTGGCGGGATGGGGTATAATATGAATACAATCATGCTGAGTGGCGAAATAATGGCGCCGTAAATTCAATAAACAACCCGGCGGAACTGACATCACCTTCCTTTCATGACATCTTTTTCTGACAGGACAAAGTAATACAGCGCTCCCCCGAGAGTCCCTGAAAACAGTCAATTTCTCTGTACTAAATGTCAAGGCGGCCATGCGTGGAAATATGAAAATGGAAGAGCAGAGGAGGAGGCACTTAGCGCAGAGGAGAGGACAGCAGCACCTGCTATCAGCAGGAATCCAACTCTCTACCTGTCTGAGCATCTGAACTCTGGAGAGAGGAAAAAACGGTTAAAGGCAGAGTGGAGGAGGACGAGCTGCTGCAGAGCCGAGCTCCGTTAGAAACAACGAGAAGCATCACGAAACACAGCAAGCTGGGAGCCATCAGAGCTGCAGAATGAGGGACGTCGTTTGTTAATGTTCCTGTCACCTTGGAAATATGTCCATGTGTCTTCACTGTCAACAACAAGGACCTTTAATGGCTGCAACCGTTTAGAGGCTTTAGAGTGTTTCCATCATGGTAGACTTCTTAGTTTTTCCTCCACTACTTTCACAGGAAATCTGACCACAATGCCGTGCACAGTCAGCCCGACACGACCGCTAAGCTTTACGCAAATGATGCACGATGACTTCACCAATATGCAAAAGAGCGTATGACGTCATCTGGCAACTTTTAGCGACTTTTGGAGCTACTTTCATTGGAGAAGAGTTCACTGCATCCAAGTGTCCAAAACCTGTAACTTGTCTTTAAGATTTTACATTCAAACATAAGAGAAATGTGGGCGTTGAGCTTGTAACAGCTCAATGACATAATAACTTTAATTTACAAAGTTTTTTAGAACATTTAGCGAAGCATTTATCCGAGCTGAAGATATGGAAACGCACGTCTTTGCAGCTATTATTACCTCCACCACGGAGGTCATGTATTTGTTAACAGGATTAAAGAATAAACTACCGGCCCGATTGTCGTGAAACTTCATGAAATTTTGGAGCAGATCGGCCTTGACTGTGCTCTCTGAGTGCTCTTATAGATATTACTATCTATAATTCTTCCAATCTCACATCTCTACACTCATTTCTTGCTGTCCTGCACTTAATGCACTCCAACCCTGTTAAGTGCATGATAATACAGTTAAGTATTATTATAAATACAGGTCTCCCTCCCTCCGTCTGGACCGTGCTGTTGTTGTATTCTGGTGTATTTGCTCCTCAGCAGCCCGTCCTCCTCCTGCAGGTGAGCGAGGTCTCCGGCTCAGTCATAAAGCTCTCAGCAGCTGCTCACAGGAAGCCATTCAGCGTTGATGGACGTCACCTCCGACGAAGGTAAAGCTGCTCTGATGCCTTTAAAGGACACCTCCATCATGATTACATTTACATTTAAAGGGTCAGTTCACCCAAATCACACAACATCTATTTTACCACTTAACCCATAGTGGTGTCTCTTCATGCAGGCAGCTGCGGTTTTATGTGCTGCAGGTTTTTTAAATGACGTTACCCCGATACAGTGGAGGTGAATGGAATATTGCATTGAAGCAGTGAATAGTTAGCAGCAGCGTCTTTCCAACAGCAACGTCCCAGTTATTCTGGAAAATCAAAAGGCCTCACTGTGGACAGTTATACCTTCAAACATGTTTCATTTTAAAATCTTTTGGCAGTGACCTCAAATAGTTCAGGTCATCTCTGCAGTAAAACGTCTGGCTCCAACAATGTGAAGATGTTTTCTGTTTCATATCGCTGCAAAATTTACTGATGGACATGTCTTTATTTTTGCAATTTACTCATCAAAATGATTTATTGATTCATTTAAAAATAATCTTTTCTTCGGGCTTTACCAAAATCATAATTTTCTCTTTGAGTCAACAGTAATTAAGAAGTCAGAGGTGGGGAGGGATCACATGACACAGTAGCAGTAGCTACGCCTTATATTCTTATATCAAATTATAATGAATACTATATTATTCGTGGTCTCTGGCCAGTTTCACTACAGGCCAGCGCAGCAGAGCAGCCACCTGAATCTCATGATTTACCTGCAACGCTCTTAATTTAGTGTCTTGATCTTCACCTGTGAGGGGAAAACATTCAATGTGCACGAGAAATATAAAAAAGTGTGCATCCTTCCTCTGTTTCAATCCAGCCATTTCAAATGTTATCAGCTGATTAAAGGGGCATTATCAGTCGTTATCATTACAATTCTGTACTGAATGGAACGTTACGTTTTGAACACAAACAAAACAGCTTCATTAGGTTTAAGCAACAACAACAGTTAGTTAAGATTATGGGGAAAAAAAACTCATGTTTTGGCTTAAAATAACTACTTTTCAAAAGTGAAAGTGAAACTTAACGTTATGAACACAAAGACAACTACACGTTGTTGGTTTCCGACACATCCGGGTCTCATGGGTGAACGTACTGTATTTTGTGTCCCATCACCCCAGATGGAGTTTCACGCTGTCTATACAGCGCCTTACTTCCTTCTCTGCTCCTGTCATAATTACTACGGTCGCTAGAGGTCGCCTTTTATTCCTCCTTTCGGGGATCGACCATGTCAATCGATAATAAAACCTACTAGTGGGTATAGCAGGCCCCTTCTGACCCACATCTATGAGTCTGATAAACACTGATAACCCCCCATTTAATGACCTGATAACATTCAAAACAGGTGGACAAGTAAAAATGTATGATATTTTAATTAATTAATAAAGAATGCATGATCAAAATATTAGTCCTGAAGTTTTCCTGAATATACTGAATGTTGTGATGGGGGATGAATTATAGGAATGTCCTTGTGAATATGATGGTTTAAAAGTGACAACAAGTAGAAGGCACAATTAAAACCAATGCATTTTAAAACTCTAGCCATAAAAAAGGTGCTCGTTCCTGACTTTGGAACAACCTTCGTCAACCAAAACAGGTTAAAAAACTTGTATTAATTATCATTTTAGTAACGTAATGATTTCGTATACAGGTCTGTATGAGTGTTTCTGTAAAAGGCTCTCTGTATAAGTGGACTTCCAGGACAATAACGTAGAACACGAGCAGAAACTCAGCGGAGTAACCGACCTTGTAAACCTCAGTGAGCTCAGCTGGCGTCTCACTGTATGTTTTGACAGATCTGCTGTATGTTTGCATGTATCTGTGACTCGGGGAGATTTTTGCAGGCCTTCCTGGCGTTCTCTGTTATCTCGCTGCTGCATTAGTCCTCATGTTTTCTCCGGTAGATCTGCAGGCCGGCTCTCTGCCCTCCCTCCCTCCCCGTCTCCCCCCGGGGGACGCCTCCTCCGTTGCGTCCAGACTTGTCAGAGCAGATTCTCGTCAAATTACCGATGTCCTGCATCGGGGTAATTGCTTGCCAAACCCACTCCACTGATGCAAATTTAAGGGGTCGCCCGTGATGGAGATAATGCCAAATTGGTTTTGAGATTTTGAGATGTCTACTCAGCATGGATAGATAGATATGTGGGACCTTAAATGAAAAAAAAGAAGAAGAAATGAAATAAGGTTCTGTGTGGAGAATGCTGCTACGGCATTACTCATCATCTGAGGAGACGGATAGATTTCTCCTCCCTGCAGCTTGCTTCTCACAGAATAAATAATTGTAAAGTATATCTGGAAGGCTCATAGTGCCACATAACAGACTCATACACTGCAGTCAACACCTCCTCTCTTGTCCCGTAATGTTCAATTGCCTCAGCTAAGTAGCCATTAATCGCGGCCGGGCTAATGGCCGGAGTCCAGCTCGGCTGTGGTGTGACCTGACTGTTAATGAGGCAGAAAAAGCGGCTCAAACCGGCGTCTCGGGCTCGGCGGTGGGCCGGGCCGCCGCAGGCCTCTGTGATGCTGATGTCACCTGATGGGAGAGGCTGGCCGGTGCCGTACGAAGCACTCGATTGGCTCGCCCCCGAGGGGAGATATCAGAGCTAGCAGCTCATTTCATGAGGATTAAACTCTGGAGGCTTTAAGGAGTTAAGTCCTCTGGGAAGAACCCTCGTCTCTGGTCATGGAGGGCTTTTAATTTCAGAGTGGCTAACTTGGTGGTAGTGGTGGTTGGGTAATGAAGAGAAGGGGGAGGGGGTGGTCATGGGTAAATTGGCAATGACAATTAAAGAGTGGTAATTAGCGAGGTTAGGAGGAGAGCGCCCTCCAGGGAGGAGGAAGAGCAGCGGGCTCAAGTCCAAACGCAGAGTGACGTCGACAAGACTGAACACGTCCACCTTCACAGAGTCTACTGGCCACGTTATTAGTAACATTTCTGTGTTTTAGCTCATTGAGTATGTTTACATCAGTTATGTGAAACATATCCCGTTTTCAGAAGGCTGGATAAGCTCATATCCAAACACAGACAGTATCTACACAATGTACTGAAAAATCTCTGACGATCTAAGACACAAATACAACAGATTACAAGATAAATCAGTAACTCCACCCAACCTGATCTAATGGGAAGAAGTATAAATAGCACGCCACTGTTAAAGACATTTCCCCTTGGTTAAAGTAAGTACATTTGTTACGTAAAGTAAGCTACGTACGTAAATCGATAAGTCAAAGGTTAACTTTTGGTTTCACACGAGACATATACAGCGGGTGAAAGTCCGAAAGTTTGTTTGACCCCCCATCCAAATATTGTTGTGGCGTGAAATCGCAAGTGAAAAACAAAAAATGCATAGTGATAACATGCAAAATGACTCAAGAAATTGGCGTGTTATTCATACACCAAAACCAGGTTTCTTGTTCCAGGTAAGCATCTTATCCTGACTATGGTCCAGACCTCAGTAACACTGGGACCCTAGTGAGTAAAGATCACATTAAATATGGTTTTCAAACTTATTTCAGCCAACCCTCAAAAAACCTACTCTATGATGAGTGATTGTATAAGTAAATCATGCATATAATTCAAGTGCAAATATATATTCTGATCCTGAAGAGGGATTGGTCAAACAGTGAGATTACTGGTAAATTTGTAGCATGCATTTACATTTATCTAACTGTAAGTATGTTAATGTGTTAGCTTTAGCATTCTAACATGCTAATTTGTTTGCACAGTAAGCTCCAGCTAACATTTAAAAGTTGTAACCATGTTTGCATCGAGCTTAAAGTGCAGTTGAAGCTGTGAAAGTCCAGCATAGTGTGATGACAGTTGAGATGTGAGAGGAGAGAGAGGATTAACCCTTTGATTAAAGGTCACAATATCACCCTCTCGCATCACCTTTAAGACAAACTTTATAGTTCTCTCCACCAGTGGTAAGAAAAGTGAAGTTGTACCGTGATGTTATCATTTACCCAACAACATATTTCCTGACATATAATGAACATTACAGACACACAAAGCCGGCAGACATTTTGTCTTTTTCCATTTTCGTTAGAAAGCGAGATGAAAAGAAAAACTTTGATGTTCGTATTGCAGAGAATTTCAATCTGCGCCAGTTGATTTGTGTAGAAATGAACCAATGGTTGCCGGGAAGAAAGGAAGTAGTAAGCAGTAAGTAGGTGATATCTTTAGTTAAACTAAACACCAGTGTGATCCTTTATTAACAGCTGGGTTTCCTAATTATCTGCAGATTTGTCCTGCAGAGACGAGGTCCGCGCCTCGGTCAAACCTCACACGCTGCCGCCGGTGGAAGGCCGATGAGCTCTGGATGTCTGAGTGAGCCAACATTTCAGAGGCTAATGAAATATTTTGTCATCCCGCGTTGTCCCCCTGGTTTTCCCTTCATACCTTTTGTCACTTCGCTTCCTTTTCCTTCACAGCGAATGCTCAACGCCGCCGCTGCGGGACTTAACAAGCCTGGAAAATAATTAAAATTCAACCAAATGATGAAACACTTGCAGCAAAGCGTCCTTGAAGGGTCGGCAGGGCCCCGTTCTGAAAGCAGCGAGGAGAGGAGGGGAAAAAAAAAAGAGCAGTGTTTTTTTTTCCTCTTCACAGAGAATAATGTTAAGCTGCTGCTCCCAGCTTAAGGGCCTCTTAAATTGGAAAGGCACTGGCCTATAGAGACATGTACCTGTCAAACAAATACCACACGCCTCTGATTCTCTCTCCTCTCTTTCGCTCCGGCCTCGTTTTAAACTCTCAGATGGTATTCGAGTCAGACGCGGGGTGCCGTGGAGATTGTCGGGCTTGAGAACAGAGACGGGGATTCGCCTCTTAGAGGTATCACAGCGACGCCGCTGTCGGAGGAATTAAGAGGCGAGCTCAGCGGCCCTCCGGTGATCCGCTCAGAAGATGTTTCTCACGGCTCGGAGGAAGGCTGTCAGAGGGGGAGCGCGGTGGCGGCGTGGTTTGCGTGTGGAGATGAACATGTTAGAGGAAGAATAAAAGTGTAGGTTTGTTTTAGAGTTCATCCCAGAGGTCACATAGGAAACACTGATTCAGTTTAAGATAATCTGTTAAATTCATGTGATGCAACTTCACAGGATAAATCATGAAGGGTATTAAAGCTGATGTAATTCACATGAGGATCGGGCATATAAGGATCCTTTAATCAGTTTAGTCAATTCATTAAGAACTGCAATTAATGCATCTATGCAACATTATGAAAAGAAAAAAAGTTTATGTTATCCTGGGGCCATAAACTGGAGCTTATATAAAACAAACTTCATGCACACTTCAAACCCACCGGATTAGACTGTTATCAGGCCATTAAATAGGCGTTATCGGTCGCTGTAAGCACCGTAGATGTGGGTTAGTAGGGGCCTACTACACCTACTACGTTGTAAAAGTGAAACTTAGAAGCAACACGTTCTAACGTGTTGTAAAACTGAATGAAATGTCACGTTTTGAACACAAACAAAAAGTCCAACTTCTTTAGGTTTAGGCAATAAAACTACGACTTCTTTACGTTTAGGCAATAAAACTACGACTTCTTTAGGTTTAGGCAACAAAAAGTCCAACTTCTTTAGGTTTAGGCAATAAAACTACAACTTCTTTAGGTTTAGGCAACAAAACTACAACTTCTTTAGGTTTAAACAAAAAAAACCTACAAGATTTAGGCAACAAAACTACAACTTCTTTAGATTTAAACAAAGAAAACTACAAGATTTAGGCAACAAAACTACAACTTCTTTAGGTTTAGGCAACAAAACTACAACTTCTTTAGGTTTAGGTAACAAAACTACAACTTCTTTAGGTTTAGGCAATAACTTCTTTAGGTTTAGGCAACACAACTACAACTTATTTAGGTTTAGGCAACAAAACTACAACTTCTTTAGGTTTCGGCAATAACTTCTTTAGGTTTAGGTAACAAAACTACAACTTATTTAGGTTTAGGTAACAAAACTACAACTTCTTTAGGTTTAGATAACAAAACTACAACTTATTTAGGTTTAGGCAATAACTTATTTAGGTTTAGGCAACAAAACAACAACTTCTTTAGGTTTAGACAACAAAAACAGTTTAGGGAGAAACATTGCGTCTACTAACACAAAGACAACTACACGTTGTTGGTTCCACACGGGATGTTAAACTCCGGTCTCCTCGGTGAGAACCCTGTGTTTTAGCATCTGACTTCCTCTTCTGCTCCTGTCATAATTACTACGGTCGCTAGAGGTCGCTGTCGTGTTCTTTTATACCTTCTCTCAGTGATCTATGTGAAGAGATGATAAAATCTAGTGGGTGTAGTAGGGCCCTAATGACCCATAACGCCTATTTATTTGCCTTACAACAGACCGGCCTAAAAATGAAGCCTATACTTCTCACTTGATTTATTACCTCAGTAAACATTATAAACTTTGTAAAAACAACTACTCCATGAAAAGAGTGTCAAACATTTGATTATGGGCATGCCTTCATCAATTTATGGTCATTTGTTGTAATACAAAAACAAGTTGAAAGATGCTGGACGGTCAACGCAGATCCTCGTGGCTCTGCAGACGCAGAAAGTATAATTTGAGCTCGGTCAATCCCTCATAAACCTTCCTGCTGCCAGAAATAGTCCCCAATAAATGCACTATTCCCTCCTGTTTGAGTAACGGTGACCAGCTGCTTTAGGAAATGATTGAGCCTTTTTTTTTTTTAAATAAATGAATATGTGTGAGGTGTTTTTAAAGATTAACATCTTCAGTAGGCACCAGGGGGATTTGGAGCTGAGAGGAAGTGAGAAAGTATTGAGAGACAGACTATCACGTTGTTGGTTTGGATCTTTTTTATGGGATTTTTTCTGACACACATCATGTAATACCAGCCTTCTCCTTTAAATTACACAGGTGGGTCTGTCCAAAATGGAAAAATGCGTCAAGATAATAACACAGCAAAACAATGTGGCGCAGCAGATGTTGTATCAGCTACAAGTAGTTATCAGTTCGGACACGGAAATTACCTCCAAGCTTTCATTATTTCGCCATTTTATTTTCATTTTTTTTTTTACATTATGCAGCTTTTGTTTTGTGAGCAAACATATCCGTGTGCATCTTGTCTCCTGTATCTGCATCATCCTGTAGTGAAGCTGTGTCTCCATCCCTCCATCCCTCCATCCCTCTGCTGGCTGTCAGTCTATCAGAGCGTCACGCTTGAAGCCGGCTTCCCTCCCTCCGTCAGGGGATTGATCTGTTTGGTCCCCTGACACTCCCTGTTAGCATTGATTAACCGCTGAGTCACGCTACCTCTGTAAAGACAACGTTTGAAGCTTTCATTTTTTCCCTTAATTATTTAGAGTCACAGCGAGGTGCACACTCATCCCAGCCTCATACATCATGCAAAATACTCCGACTGACAGCCACACCGCTTTCAGGGCTTTTCTTTTTCTTTTTTTTTTTTTTCTCAGTAAACCCGGAGTGTTTGTTTTAGTCGCGAGCTCCGGGGCAGGAGGTGCAGTTAGTGTGTGCTGTGATGGGAAGCTGAGAGCTGAATTACCGCTAATGGCTACGGCTGAGAGGAGTGAGGGATGATTTTATGGATGAAGTCATGTATTTTTCCTCAGATTTAAAGGTCTCTGTGAGAGGCCCGTTAGCGTTCAGTGCTGCATTCACTGGGTCGTTGTGTTCTCCTCGTTCGACTCGGGCTCGGTCTATTTGCGCGGTGATAAAACAGCAGAGTGATTAAACTGGTGTGATAAAAGCAGTGAGAACAAGAATGCAGCAGCAGTGGATGTTTATATGACTATGGAGAGTGTCAGAGGAGCCCAGATTTATTAATGACTCAGGTGTGTGTGGGGAAGGCTCAACTTTTATTCTGAAATGTTCCACAGATGTCAGAGCAACATTCATCAAGATTTTTGACATGAAAATTGAATCAAATGACTCAGCCTCCCTGAATGCACCAAATCAGAGACTTTTCACAACATGAACAGAGTCTGGACTCAAAACAAAGTCATGGAGGAACGACTGATAGACAACTCTGCTATTTTATTCCACTAGAGGGGCACGTTTGTCCTGAGAGTTGTTCACTAAATGAAAAGAGTTTATCCTCTGTATACGGTGGACATCTCAGACTCAGCGTGTCACGCTCAACCTCCGTCAGTCTCAGTTGTATTTGTGATCAGCTGAATGTTACAGTAGCATGCTCCGATGACAATGTTTGCGTGCTGACATTGTCACGCTCACATGCAAAGACACTTAAGAGGAAAAAGAAACCGAATGCTCGTCCAAAACAAGGAAACAGAACCTGAAAATAAAACTGATTTCTGTGAGGATACTCGTTGGATGCAAAAAAATGGAACTTTTTTTTAGACTACCTAAACTGAGACCACTTCATGACCAAGACCAGAGTGTATCGAGACCGAGACAACACCAAGACTTTGAGGGTTTGACGCCGAGTCGAGACCAAGACCAGACCAGTGCGAGTCCCAGTACTGCTGTTTTTAGGAAGCCACATTTTTTTACCAAAGATTTGGCTGACATCTCCTTCTTCTCCTGTCTCATGCATTCACCTTTCTTGGAGTGTGTGTGAAATTAGAAATGACTCAAGTTATTGGTTGCATTTGAAGCTGGGAGTTTTACATCCAATCGCAGTAATGATGTTAACAAATCAGACAATGCACAGGCAATTTAGTGGTTCAGTTGTGGTCTTGACCAATCTTGAAATAAAATCTTGAGTCCTCTTTGCTGAGAGACCGAGACAAGACCGAGCAAAAAATGATTCAGAGACGAGACTGAGACCTTCAAAAAGTGGCCTTGAGACCAGACCGATCTCTAGTACTACAACACAGGAGTACACACAAAGCAGAAGAGAAAAAAATAAAAGTGACAGTAATCTACTACGATCTCATTTAGGACAGCCAAAGCTTGCCATGCTCAGCTCCAGCAACAATAACGCAGTCTGGCAAAAAAGTTGAACCTGGCTCAACTTTTGCTGCAGCGGCCAATCAAATAAGTGTAAGCACGTTCCTGCAGGAGTTCACAGACTAAAGAGTAATAACCACCGTAGACTTTTCTAAGACGTTAGATGTATTAGCATGAATTTAAATTTAAAGTTTTTATCGTAAAAAGGCAGCTAAATGTCTGCAAAATCTCTGCAAGTTGACTTTAATAGAAATGAAACCAGCGGCTGCCTGGAAGGGAGGAAATCAATCTAAAGAGTTAGAGTGAGCTAATGGTGACCAGTCAGTAGTTGTGTAAAGTAAATGAAAGTCTACAACATGAACCTCCATGACCTCTTGTGTTTATTAGCCACTGTAAACCAGAGAGGAGGCAACACAGATAACCAGCAACACTGATAAACAGATGAGTGCAGGTCACATCTCAGGGAAGTGAAGGTGTGAAATAAATCTATATATATCTCCATGTGGCGTTCACGGCCTTCGTCTCAAACACATTGTTTATATGCACCAATTAGTGTTGAAATATTTCTGAGTGAGAAAGTGTCCTGAGCTGAGAGAGCCCCTCGTCGCCTCTTGTCTCGGAGCCTTCTTCCTCCTTCCAGCGGCGTCTCGCAGAGCAGAGCCCGGCTTTCATGTGAAGCCTCGGGGACGGAGCCGGAGCACGAGCCGCTCGCCGTCTTTTAATTGGCGCCTCTACGTGCTCGTTAGTTCACAACACTTTAATTTGGCGGCGCGGCGTTAAGGGGCCGGCCCCTCCGTACAAGACGAGGACTTGATAATGCTGTCAGTAACTAATTAGCGGTGATTGCATCTGTCAGGAAATTGCATACAGGAGCAATTAAAAATGATGCACTATTAGTTTTCGCCAACCTCGCCGACCCAGTTAGAGCGAGCGGTCAGGGTGGGCGGGGCTTGATCGGGGCGGCGTGCTCAGGAGCGCTTTGAGGTTATTTCTGGAACCCTCTTCCTCTGGGCTGCTCTCACTTTATGTTTGATGTTTATATTTTTCTGGTGCTCAGACGTATCATTTGGCACGGATGCATGCAGCACACAGTGAGGCCGACCTACACTACGCTGTGTGCTGTCAGGAGCTGCTGACTCTGTGCGAGCTGCTGCCAGCGCCTACACAGATAATAAATGTCAGAGTTTTAAGGTGCCTGTCCACCTGCTGCAGGTTGTTTATACATACAGCACAAGAAAGCAGCGAGTCAGTAAAACAAAACCCTGAAGAACACAACAGTCAGATCTCACAAAGTGCTCACTATCGTGGAAACCTGGAGGACAAAATGAAGATGCCAAAAAAAGAAAGTTCAGATATATCCAGATGAAGATGTTGGTTAGTCTACGAACAAATCCTAATGATTTTGTTGACCTCCTGACCTTTTCCTCGAGCACCATCATTAAGTCAAATTATCCACTTGTACACAAATAAATTCTGAATTTATCGTCAGCACATTTCCCTGAGCACATACACCCTCCGTAGAGGATGAACTGTTTTGATCTTACGACCCGTTGACCTTTCTTAGCAGTGCAAATGTCAACTTTGTGTCCGACAAAATAAAAGGTTGATCTTGTGGAATTGCCTTGAAGTTTAAAATGCCAACATAACATCTAAAACATCCCATAATCTATCAGGCAGATTTGCATGAACTCTGCTGATCACATTCTCGTTCCTTAGAAGGTTAAAACAGTTTGGAAATTTCAATTAGTTTTAATTTTGGTTTTGACTTGATTTCATTTCAGTTTAGTTTTAGTTAGTTTTCAGAGTGTGTTTGGTAGTTTTAGTTTAGTTTTTATATATTTAGTTTGAAGGAGCCACTGGTTCCACAAGTATTTTCTTTAAGTTTTCTTTCCTCAACACAGAAACACAGGATAAGTTAACGGTTAATGATACGTTCATACGTTTGTTATTTCATCGTTTCTGTCGGTATAACGTGGTGGACTTTGCATTTAATTAAACTTAAAAACTTCAACTTCATTTATATCGTCAGACAGCACAACGTAGCAAGATTCAACTTCTAGCTTCAGCTCGCTGTTAGCGAAGCGCACAACAGTACTTTAAGCTGTACGTTTGCTACTGAAATGCACCCTGGGAATCGTAGTTGATTTCTCTCCTTCAGGCTTCTTGTACCTTTGACTTTTTTTTATCAAAGAAGCAGATATTTTCTAACACAGTTGGTTCATCTTTTGAACTGACGATTCAACCAGGAGAGTTCCACGTTCATGCGAGACTTGAAGAGCTTCAGCTGTCACTCACCTCACATTGTTTCTGACAACATAAATGTGTGTTTTACATCAAGATCCGCCCAAAATAACACCTCCCACCTCACGACTCAAACAGAAACTCAATAACTGTCTCCTCCGTTCACCTCACGGGGCCGTCTGCACTCTTTAGTCTCGTCGTTTGATTATCAGATAAAAACAGTTAAAATCAGAGTCGCGTTCTCTGTCGGTGTTTAGTGTTGTGATTCCTCCTCTGGTGACAGTCACATCTCCTCCTCCCACTCCCTTCACTCCCTTCACTCCCTTCACTTCCTTCAGTCTCACGCTCTTTTGTTTGTTTGTTTGTTTGTTTGCTAATTACGGACTTTTTTCTGACACCTGTGCCAACTGTGGTGGTGTGAAACATACAGCTCTCTGCACACGCTCAACACGCTGCTGCACACAGATAAACACACTGTCTCTCATTTGCACTCCATCGCTAATACACACACACACACACACACACACACACACACACACACACACACGTCCCCTTGTGTGCAATTACCTCTTCTTTACTATTTACCTCACTCTGCACGCTAGCTGTTTTTGAAAGGTTGCAGGTAAACAAAACACTCACACACACACACACGACTCAAATCCCTCAGCTGTTGGATGGCGTAGCGTTGGAGATAAACCGGCTGAAGGTCCCTCATGTTAAGCGACCTTCTGTAAATGCAGTCCGTCGCAACACACACGTTGTGTTTTGGCCACCAACTTCTCAGGATGCAACCACACGTGGTGTCAGAGAGTAATATCGCTTTCCCTCAGAAACTTTCAGGTGGTGTCACATGTCAGCCCGACAGCAACAGATGGGTTCAACATGCGTTTTGAAGAGTGAAGGAAAAGAAATAATAGAAATCCCTGAACGCTCCTCTACTGGTGATTGTTGGGTAGCGGCGTCCCCGGCGGGCTCCTCCCCCTCCTCTTCTTCTTCTCTCCTCCTGAAGTGCTCCCATGCAGCCAGCTGAGTGATGCGCTCGCAGTCACCGCAGATGGAAACGTGCACAAGAGCGACCTACAGGGAACACGTGGCGATTCGGCTTCAGAGTTTATTATTACGCCGCCTCTCAGCATCGTGGTGCCTTCAGGGACCGTCAATCCTTCTGGACAGGACAATGCATCATCATTAACGTAAGGGTACTCGTGGCGACAAGTGTTGAGCTCAGATGTGATGCCGTACTGATTTATGTCGACTGTAACGGTTTGTGATGGTTATGTGTTGTAAAAACTAGCAGAGTGTCTTTAAAATGAGGAAATACAGAGGAGACGGACACAAGGCAATGTCAACAATAATAAAATCTAAAGTTTTATGAGGAATCAAATGGCTTTAAGGATACATATATCTGTTTACAGTGAAAACTCCACTGTACATCTTTTAATAAAAATACAAAAAAAGAGTTGATAACCGAATGAAAAAGAGTGAGAAAAAATGTCTGACTGGTCTTTAAAATTAAATAATATGAGATAAAGTTTTAGGCTGATGTTCCGACCCATTAAGTTGGAATTACAAAACAGTTTTCAGGCAGGAAAATTAAATTAAATTTTAGAACAAAATTGTAGAATTTTAATTGAATTTTGAAGCTAAGTCCTGACCCCAAACTGTATTAACTAGATTATAAAACAATCCTCATTTACAGCACAATGTGCTTTTTTACAGTTTGCTCACTGTTTCGGGGCTATTCTAAAGAAAAGAAAAATAGATTCCAGCTTCTAAAATCATCAAATCAATCACAATGTTTTGACTTTTGAGTCTTTGTGTATTACATGCTTCGGTCTCGACTGAGTCCAGTTGGCTTTGTTTTCGCTTTTCCTGCCCAAAATACGCAAATTAGATAAACTGTCCCAGGTTAAGGGAAGTCATGCAGCTGTATGAGGTCTAATATTTACCCTCCATTAACATGTGTTTTGCCTTATAAGATATACATTCACAGATCACATGTTAATACCCGACCCGGTCTCACAGGAAGGCGTATAAATGTCACGACATTACCATGTGTCATTAGTACGCATCTTAGCCTTTCCGTGCATCATTTGTACGCCACGCAGGCGTTCGCAGTTAATAAAAAAATAAAAAAAACACGTGACAATCGCCACGTGAAAAAACGCCACTAACGTAACTTACAAAACAAAACACCGGTCAGCAATGATCTCAAACACGGTCTCCCCTCCCGCCCACCATAAGTGGTCTTTCTCTCTTTTTATACTACGTCACTAACTCTTACGCTACATTTATACGCATACGTGTTTACATTGCAGTCAGTACAGGATAGATGTCGTACAAATAACAGGCGTAAATCAAGAAAGGCTTACTTCATTGCACGCTAAACACCTTCCGCATTACCGTAGCATTCATACGCCTTTTAATGCTAACGGGCTGTAATACCAGGTGGAGATGGGTTTCATTACTTCCTGCTGATTGTCCCTTTTTCAGTAGTAAAAGTCAAACATGTTTAATGAGATGGAAGGGCAGCATCAGAAGGACCTCAGACTGAAGTCAGCAGCAGCGTTGTGAGGTCACAGCTCGCCATGAAGACTTAACATCGATATGCAAATGTAACAGAACAACAGAAAGCAAGTATTAACGTACAGAGGCATGAACATAAAAGATGGACAATGAGAAAGTGACCCGTCAGAGGTGACTCGCTGCTGCAGCGGCTGCGGCTGATAACCTCCAGGCCACGACAGGAAGCCGTTTCCAGGAAAAGAGAACGAGGAAAAAGACTGATTTAAAAAAAAAAAAAGCTGTCTGACCAAGATGGAGCTGCCTGGGGACAGAGAGGAAGAGAAAGAGAGATGAAGGGAGGGCGAGTGAGATACATTTATATTATGTGATTAAAGGGGAAGGGGAGGCCGGTCGGCCGGTGACAGACAGAGTGATGTAGTGGGAGTCGAGCGGCGGCTCTATACTCTCTAATTGACCCCGGTTAGGATCCACACACCCTTTCCCCGGCTCACAAAGAGCACCTAATTGCTGCAGCTGATTGGGTCCTGATAGAATTACGGCTGTCAGTGAAGGTCATTAGGCTCAGATTCATCTTCCATCTCGGGGACGAGCAAAGCCGCCCTCCTTATTCCACAAGCCGCCTTAACGAGCTCGCCATGAGCTCTTTTGTCAGGGAGAAAATCCCAGATAAAGCAAAAAGCCGCCCTGCTCGCGTGTGTGTGTGTGTTTCGGCGTGTATCTGTGGGTTTTGGCGTGTTGTCTGCCTGTGATCCACGGATACTCGGATCAATATTTGTGAGAGTGAACAACTTTCTCTCCCCTGAAGGTGGGAGGGATGCGGAGCAGCGACGGAGGCTTTTAATCTGGCGGGGTCAAGCCGAAGCTTCCTGCAGATACTATGCTGGTGGTGAACAGGAAGTGGACCTCTCAGATAGACGTCATGTTTGACCCTGGAGGTTTCTTCTTCTTCTGTCAACATCAGATAATATGAGAGTGTTTTTGGCGAGACAAGAATACAATAGTGCTGAGTGCAAAGAGTGCTGGAATAAAGAATGTAATGGGTTACTATATATATACACATGATGTGGTTATGTACAGTATATGCATGTATACACGTCTACACACAGCGCATGATTTATATTTAATATGATGGAGAGATGTAAAGTACAGTGTGTGTTTTAAACTTACAGTAACATACATACAGTACTATGTAGTGCCCACCAGAGGGGAGAAGGTGGAACAGCCTGTGTCCAGGATGTGAAGCGTCTGCAGTGATGTTTCCTGATTCTGGAGGTGTACAGGACCTGAATGGAGGGCAGGTTGGTACCAATGATTCTTTCTGCAGTCCTGACTGTCCCTGACCCGCGGGGCGGTCGATCCAAACCAGACTGATCGATGTGCAGAGAACAGACTGGATGATTGCAAAAACTGAACGCCCACTTCAGGTAGCTGGGAGACTGTGGATCATAGAAACCTGCAGGTTTTCACAGCAGACACAGTGAGTATGGTGAGGGAGGGATTTTGGATTTCGGTTTAGATTTAGTTCTGACTCCCACAGGCTCCGCCCTCTACTGGACTCTATGGGTACTACTCTCCTCCAATCACACGCACGTGTTCGCCCACTGATATTTGCATAAACGTAGCCAGCCAATCAGGACGTGCCTACCGAGTACGTGCGTTACCAAAGTACAGCGCTGCCCCGCATCCATTACTCTTCAGCGATTGAACACTGACTGCTACATCTCCACGGATGAGTTTCGCCGTGGTAGACCTTCACAACGTCTGCTTCCTGTGCCTCGGAGCAGACCGCGCAGAAAAGGGCGTTCAGCAACCTCCAGACTACCCGGCCTGCTGGTCGATTCCCAAGATTCGACGCCAGCAGAGATATTTTTCGAGCGGCGTCTAGTCTGGCGCTTCCGCGGTTCACAGAAGCCCGCCACACACTGGAAAAACATCATCAAGGTCCACTCACTGTTCACGAGAACTGCTCATCGCTCGTTGACTTCGGGGAGCCGCGGCCTGTAAAGGCCAGATATGTTTGTAAAGACTGAATTTAGGACTAAAATTTATAGTTAAGGGCATTTATTTGCAGTTTAAGTAGCCGTCCTGTAGACGTGTGTTTAAACCCAACACTGTCACACTGCTGTACTGTAGGTGGTGGAGTGTTTTGTGTTTTGCATGATCACACACAGCTCAGTCCTTATGTTCTCCATCTGACACTCTCGAGAAGACAAAAGCTGATAACAGGACGTCTGAAAACCTGCTGATCCCTCACAGCTCTGAACAAGGTCGGACAGTCTGCCTCCGTTAGTGTGTGAGGGAGGACAAATACAACAGGGAGAGGGGGAAGAGAGAGAGGAATACAATGTATGATGGATTTAGTTCTTAGCGGGAGAAGCGGAACATCGATGATGTCCGCTGTCTTTGCCGTGTCCGCTCGCCGGCGATTTTCAGGATTTACTGTGTGAAAATCTCACAGAGGGAGAGAGAGAGGGAGAGGGAGAGGGAGAGAGAGAGGGAGAGGGAGAGGGAGAGAGAGAGGAAGAGGCCTGCAGGGACACGATGAGTCAACCAGTAGCTCTCAGTCCGTCGCTCCAGAGCCGAACTGTCAGGGCCACAACCACAAACACGTCTTCTTCAAGTCTACATTTCATGGAGGATGCTGCGAAATGCAAAACCTCACTTTTAATGAGTCCTAAATATGGTTCAGTTAAATGTTATCATGCTGGTGCAGAGAGAGAGAGACACATTCAGACCAAAGTTCTGTTACGCAAGTGAGAAAAACTTTATTCAAAATCACACTGACGCCTGAAGAGAAACCTGCAAAAGTCACCTCATTAGTAGATTATCAGAGTCATATTAGGGTCGGAAGAAATAGCCCTTACATTTACATGGCCAAAAGTATATGGACACATGCGCATTCATCCCAAATATGTTGGATGGTGTTGAGGTTAGCGCTGTGTGCAGAGTCAAGTTCTTCCTCACCAAACTAGGAACTTGTACACGGGGGCGTTGTCATGTTGAAACAGGAAACAGTTGTCTAACATGTAACTGTATGCTGGAGCATTAAGATCTTCCTTCACCAGAACTGAGTGGCTCAAATCTAATCAGCTCCAGATCAAAGTACATTAAAGTATATAGAGAGGAATGCCATTTATTAGGCCCACACCTTGGTTTTGCTTTTTTTTATAGAAATAAAACCCATTTAGTTCATTTTTGCGTATCAGCGCGGAGGATTTGGTGTCAAAGCAAAAAGCAAAAGCGCCTAATTGGCAATATTTCAGATTTAAACCCAATGCTATAAGGGATCCATAACATTAATGCAGCGTGCACGGCGCCAGGTGGAAACCTGCGGCCCTGCAGCAAAAGCTGGACCTGGATTAAAGATCAAATAAGCGCTCTACATACAGTATATTGAGCGTCATCTTTTCTTGTAAAATGTCCGGTGTAATCGGTAACACCGGTATTGTCACAAGTTTATTAACCGGTGTGAAGATGTCCTCACCGTGACATCCATACCATGGATGCTTTTGTCCACATAGTGTTATACAAATAGCTTTTTTTATGGGGGTTCTTCTGGTAATGTTTAGTCATCATTTCAGTTTTTAATGACGTGATAGTATCTTATATTTTGTGTACTGATCATATATATGCGTGGATATGGAGAAAAAGTTTCACCAGCTTCATTTATTTTCATTCTGTCACTGATTTGAATTCGTTGATCGATGTTTTGCACAAAGTTGATTTAAATGTTTTAATATTTTTAGAAGTAAAAATCAATGCTTTCTCTCCTTCTTTTCATTACGTAATAGTTTTTCTAAGAAAACCTTGTTTGTAGGCCTCTAACAGCCTAAACGCGGGGTTATGTTGGGTTTATATATGTTTGTTTTCTGAGTGTAGATGGCTGCTGTTGCTCTGCACTCTGTGTGTGTTTTGCTGCATAGAGACGGAGGCCGGAGCTGTCGGCTGCTCGCTGCTCTTCAGTACATTAAAGCCCTCCAGCTGTCCATTAGTGCACCTCTGTCATGTTTAAGAGCTGAAGGTGGGAGTTGCACATTAGCTGAAAGCTAACACGAATAATATAGATGTGCAGAATTTAACCCTTGACCTCTGTTAGCGCGCCCACGCTGCCCAGCGGAGCCACCGCCCGCTACATCGCGCTGGGAGGGAACGCGGAGTAATCAAAACAAATGAGTCAGTGAGCGGATAGGGAACCAGCGCCGTGAGCAGGTTTCTAATGACGACTAATATTAGCATAACCTAATATGCTTGTTGATCAAGGGTAAACTTTTGGGGGAGGACATGTTAGATGCAGAATAAACAAAAGCAGCTGCTGCCAAGGCTTCAGCAGCCTTTAGAGGGAGGAGGAAGACGCCGAGGCCATTCTTAATGTGGGCTGAGCCCGCTGCATGGATATGAGGCAATCTGTCGGCTCCACACACGCTCATCGACTCCACTTTTATTTCAGCAGAGCTCTCAGAGGCTGCAGTTAAATGAAGGGGGGAAGGGAGCAGTTTGAACGATTGCATTAATATATTTATTTTTCTTCTTTTACCCCAAAAAACACATTTATTTTCTTTGTTTCTTTCCTGCTTCCAGTTCCCCCCTCCTCCCCCGGCAGTTAATTGCACGAAACTCCTCAGTGCTTTCGGTTACAAGGCCGCCGCTGCAGACCTGCCGCGCTTGTCCTTTAAATATTATATGAAGACTTAAGTAACAATTGTTGTTCTTTTCTCCATCAACTATTCATGTTCTCTAAGTGAGGTGCACCATGGGAGAGGAGTGCGGAAGAAAAAACCCTCGATGGAGACGTGTTTGCGATGCATTTTAGGGGAAGTAAAAAGCAAACACTGCAAAAAATAAAGAGTTCATTTTAACAAGTTAATTCAGCCTCGTGTTCCTCAGCCTTCAAACTGGAGGAGAGTTAGTCCATCTTAACAAAAACCCATGCTGTGCAGCCAAGCTCTGTTCAAACCCACAGAACTTTATTTAAATCCTAATGGAGGTTCTTAAGTAGATGTCAGGCTGAATTTACTTGAAATGGTGAAAAACATGGAGTCCTGAATATGAAGAAGCTGGAACAACATGATACACAACATTTAATAAGACTGTCAGACAAGGCGGATTTTTTAAAGACATTTTATGGGAAATTTCAAGGCAAAATTCAAGAGTCTCAAAGGTTTAAAATGGAGGAAAATTGAGATGACACAAGTTTAAGGAAACATATGTGGGCACACCTGACCACATACCTTAGAGTTTAAGTTTCTTCATTGGCTCTGCCAGTGCAGTTGGATTATTATTACAGTTTCTGTCTTAGTTTACGTACTTATTTTTAGCCTAACCGTGACGTTTTCCCTTACCCTCAGTCGCGTACAAATGACACACGAAAAGGCTAACTCATGACATGCGTAATGTCGTGGTATTTATACGCCTTCCCTTGAGACCAGGTTGGCAAAAAACAATAAATGTGCATGTCAATAATGTGAAAACAAGTTGCTGTAAGAATATATACTGTGAAAACGAGTTGTCTCACATCATTAACCAAAAATAAGACTCAGTAATAAACTAGATATCTGGTCAACAAGGAGGTTTTTTTCCTAGTGTTTACAGAGTAAATGTAACAGCCAGAAGCACCATTACTCTCTCTCAGTGTAACACACACTCACACACACACACACATGCATGAAAAAATACCAACTCCCAAATCTCCGTGAACCTCAGTGGAGCCTCAGAGAGTCTAATAAGTCAAACTGCAGGCCGAGCAGGCAGCGCATGAATACCAAACGCGGCCTAATTGATTACCTAATTTATGCAATAACCAGTACTTTTTAATTATAGTTATTTATTGCCCAAATGTTTACGGGGCTCGGCTGATTCATGGGCGGTGTGTTGAGCCACGGGTCAGACTCAGTGGACCCTGTTTATAACGCTGACAGCAAAATTATCACAGCTCCACTTCATCATCGCTGCTGCTGCTGCTGGAAGCTGGAAGCCGGCTTGCAGCCTCAGGAAGAAGCAGAGGATGAATATGATTATCAGAGAATCGCAGATTGTTTGTTCTTACATAACATGTTCAGTATTCTTGTAAAGAAAACACAGCTGCAGTCCACCGAAACACACGAGTCTAACTGGTGTTTTTACACGTAACATGTTTTGTTTTTGGTGTGATTTAATTTGAGTTCAGTATATACGACTGCAGAGAAACCTGCTGCAGATGGCTGATCCATCACAGTGAATACAGCTTGGTTTATTTTTATCACAGTGATCTTATCAGTGAGGTAATCCAGCTGAAGTGCTGGAGTGTGAATCATTTAGAAAAGTCTGCTGCTCCAGCATCCGCTGACTGACACAAAGACGATGAAATGATTCGGTGAAGTCTTAAAACTCATTTTCATTGTACTCTGTTGTTGTTTGAACTCAACAGGAGTTGGATGAACCAATCAGCTCTCTAGACAGCCTGCATGATGAGTTGGGAGGTGTGCACGCCTGGTGGCACGCCTACGCTCACCCATAACACCCTCGTAACGCTGCATTTATGTGTTGATGAGAGGCAGACGAACTCTGAGATGTGACAGTCGGCTGCCTGATATTGTTTCTTTCACACATTCAACAAGTTCTGCAAGCTGAACAACAACAACAGGTTGTTCAGCGCTGAGCTCTAAAATAACCCAAATGAACAACATGATTTTTCAGAGGGACAGTTTGGGACCAACTTGTGTTTTCAGCATAACAACATCCCACTAGTTCCACCTTTCCTTCTCAAAGACTACAGTCATCATCCACATGGCCTCAAGAGGTCACTTGTTAGGAAAACTCAAGTTGTTTTAATTTTTTAGAACAAATGACAGATGCTGTTTTTTCTCCTGGTGTATTCTCTAAACTTTATTTTAGAAAATACTTGAAACATTTTGGTTCGCGTTGGACACAAGTTGTATTCTCAGAAAAGAAAGGAAAAAGGCTAAATTACTAACCTGATATCACTTTAAAGCGTGTAATAGACCTGCCTGTCCACCAGCATGTCAGGGTCACGTTTTGCCTCACATAGACGTGAATATTACACGCATGTATTAGCGTGTAATACCAGCAGGGGGAAACAAAGCCACTGACTTAGGGTTTAGGCAAGAAAACAACTTAGTTAGGTTAAGGGAAAACATCATGATTGGGCCTAAAATAAGTGGGTAAATTAAGTAAAAAACGTATGGAAACAACGTAACGTACAGAAAACACGTGACAAACATCACTACAAAACAGCGCTCCTTCATGCAGGATTGTAATATTTGCATCTCGGTGAAACAAAACGTGACGCTGACACGCTTTGTTCCGGTGGAGAGGCGGGTCGGTTACATGTTTCCGTGAGACTGGGCTGAAACTACAGACACTTCATTACGGAGATTTTTACAGTGTAGAAACAGAAACAATTGTTTCCGCGTCAACAGATCTGGAAACAGAAACAAACAGTGGCGTCGGAGCAGGCCTGGGAGGTGGGGGATGTTTACTAGAGCCAAACTGAGAGGCAGGGGGGTTGGGGGAGCTGGGTAATAACCGCCTGGTGTCACAGCGTGCTGCCAAACGCTGTAAATGCAGAACTCTTGTACCGGCATTAAACATGTAGCGACGCAGGCGAGTGACAGTGAGGCGCTGGATGAGCTGGAGGTTGACTTTACACGACAGGAAGTTCTCTAAATCCCGTCGGGACTTGACGATAATGAGATGGATTCTTAAAGGCAGGAGGAATGAAAAGTAAAAAGCGTGCAGAGAGAATCACATCGGAGGAGTCGTGTCGTCTTTCGTGGTAAAACCTCAAAGAGAAGAAGACCTGCAGACTCCGCTGACCTCTGACATCCTGTTGAGACAAACAGCTCCGGAGTTCAGCTACGACTGCCACTTTCAATTTGAAGCCTCCCCTCTCTCTTCCCCTGTCCTCCCAGAATGCCGTTCTGCATGTTGATGCAGCTGCCGTCCGTCCGTCCGTCTGTCTGTCCTTCTTACTGTCTGTCTGCAGCAGTTTGAATATCAGCGCTGACAGGCTGTTTGACGGAGAGAACTGCTGGATCTCTTCTGCTTTCAGCCTCCAAAAACCTTGGATGGAAACCAAAAGCAGGACATTTAATTAAAGTACATTGACTGCAAAAAGGGATGATTATGTGATTTCAGTTGGACCTTCAAACATTTGTATGGTTAATACTTTTTAAAAAACAGGGGGAATCAGATCAGATATGTTTCATCTTCTGCCTCCGAGGCTCTGAGTGGGCGGGCTGGTGCGTGTGTTTGATTGACAGCTGAGTCGACAGCAGCACAGACACACTGGTTCTGTTAACTGTAGCTTACAAGCTGCGGGGGTTTAAATAGCAGCGTTACTGTAGAATAGAGACCACACCATCATCTAAACTGAGAGATGTGACATTTGCAGGTCATTTTTTAAGCTGTTTATTCAACAGTCTCACGTCTCTGAGTCATGAGAACACATTTTAGGCTTTTTGCATGTCGTGTACGCCACGCAACAAAACTACAGTAACGTCACTTAGTTAGAGATAGGAAAAACATCATGGTTGGGCTTAAAATAAGTATGGAAACAACGGAAAACATGTAACAGACTTGGGTAAGAACGCTTTGAAATGATATACCAAAAGCAAGAGTGGCGTTTTTATTGCACTCTAAATGCCTTGTGCATTATTGTTGAGTCCTAAAACCCAGCAATGAGTTAGCATTTAGCACTTCCTCTTCCCTCGTCTGGAAGTCAATGGGTTATTAGTTCGATGTCTGAAATAAGGTCTGTGGTTAAAAGAAGAGATTTTAACGTTTTGTTCTACGACATGAAATATGGCAGTTAATACTACTACTACCCACTCGTAAATTTTGATGCTTTTATGTGTCTTAAAAAAGGCGGTTGCTAACAAGTGGCTAAATGAGACGACTAAAAGCCATCATCACCTCCTTTACAGTCACGTTTTAGTGGAGGGAACCGGTGCTAACTTCCTGGTTGAACTACAAAAATACGTCACCCTGCAGCGATCTATTAGCTATCATCTATAGCCTGAAAACTGTAGTGAACAGTTGCACTTTTCCCCCTCAATATAAAAACATTTAAACATTATACAGGAAGAGAAACAAGATTTGTGATATAGATATTCTCATATATTGACATTATTATTGTCATAACAAGAGAAGAGCTGCAGAGTTTCTGTAGGATCATCACTAGTAACTGACACCTGTCCCGTTCCACATAGTCATTTGGTCCATTGATGAATAACTATTGATTAGTGCAGCTTAAAGCTCAGCAGCAGGACAGCTAAAGCTGGAAAGCTACAGCTGATTTTAATGAGGTATCCGTTTCCTCAGGACAAGAAAAAAATCCAAGGTTAGAAAAGCGGTTGCTCATGTTTTCATTTATTCAGCAACTCACATTATAGAGCTTCTTAATTTGCGTCAAGGACCAGAGTTTCCATCATGCATGTGTGCACATCTCTCGTCTGTGCATCAGCATGTTTGCACAACATATTATTCTCTGCAAAGATTTATATGTTTGTGAGCAGAAGTTGTTTTATTATTGGATCCTTTTTATGCTTCCTCAGCAGTCATATGTTTGTATACTCAGATCAGGCTTCTTCTCTTGGCTGCGTTCAGCTTGTGATTAGTGGAGTTTTGGATCTGCTGATCGTCCTCTTTCACTAATGGGCTGGCGGTGAGTTCAGACCTGGATGACCACTTCGTTCAAAGCGGTGCCACGCGGTGATGAATGAGTCGTGCCATCTTTTTTACTTTTGATCGCCATGGCGCCGAATACCGACGCTTTCTTTTGCCAGCTTGACTGTGAACCAAGACGACTCAATTTCAAATAAAAACACCAGGTGGAGACGAGTCAAAAAGGAGAAGAAAGAAAAGTAGTAAACGGCGTTCTGGGCAGGTTTGTGTTGGCGGGCGGACCGGGCTTTCATTTCCCCGCATCAGCGTCAGGAAAACAGGTAGTTGGAGTTCCCAATGAAAAGAAAAAGAGGGAGTGCTTGGATTTAATTTGGGGTGATCTGACACGTTTGATGAATGAAGAGACAATGCGTTTCTCTGCTCAATAAAACAAAAAGAGCTGGAGGTGTGTGTGTGTGCCAGCGTCAGTTTGCCTTCTGTTCTCCTCAGAGAGCTCAGCGACACCAATTAACTCCCAAACAGTGGTAATCAGGGGACCTGTAAGATACCACACAAATTAAATTAAACCATCCCTAACCATATGCCAATACGTGTCGCCTTCAAAGTCTCTTTTCAGTGCAGCGAGAGCTTGTGACTCAGTGGCACGGTGCGATGAAACTAAAAGCAGAGAAATAAATCAATAACAACCACACTATAAAAGAAAAAAAAATAATCATCTTCAGTTGTTTAATCTCAGATGTAGCCTCGGGGAGTTCATTTTGAAATTTAAAAGACAAGATTGCTACCAGCTCCTGAATTGATTGACAGGTTTTTTAATACAGGGGGACATCAAATGTGATCCTGCTTCGGGCCCTGAAAAGTCTCCGCGTGGCCCTGCTGCTGCGACACAAAGAAATAAATCGATGAGTGACTTGGAGAGGAATATACTTCTGTTCCTAATTGCTCCGGTTTGTCATCGTCTTAACACACACACTGGTGACAGGAAGGAGCCAAAGGGCGGCGCAGGAAATGTACACGACACACTGTGACCCCGAGAGCAGGATGATGCCACTCAGCCCGCCCCCCCCCTCCCCCCCCGCCGCGAGGCCCAACGGTTCAGCCAATCAGATCAGGTTGAAGGTGACGACCTCGCGTCCCCTCTTCTCTCTGCACCAACTTTGTTCTTATTAGCCACTCCGCAGTCTCTCAGGAGGGAGAGTAGAAAGTTGTATGTGTGAAACAGATCAGATCACCTCTGAGCTTTATCGTTGGGTCAAGTTTGGGACTTTAAGAACCGAGCAACTTCTTTCATTGCACGGGACTTTTAGTCAATACTTCTCCAAAAGGGTTGCAAGGGTGGAGATGATGCACGTTGTGCCAAGTTAAGGTAATAACAGCAAAACGGCCTATAAAAACCTATAAAGTTAAACTTCTTTTTTTTGCCGAATTATGTAATTTCTTTGCAGCCTGTGAGCAAATGTTCTGAGGCCCGGTACTAGGGATTGGGTGTCAAGGAGAGTGGACCCGAACGCTGGAGACTACAGGCAACAGGAACTCTGAGAAATAATTTTAATTCAAAGTTCAAGGATCCAACAAAGACTGAGCTGTAAACCAGGACTTAAATGCAACTAATCTGACGAGCGGATGACGTGCAGGTGGAGAGATGGGCGGAGAAGCTCAGGTGAAGGGAATGAGGTGATGAGGCAGGAGAACAGGCAGAGAGCTGAGGTAACGAGGCTGATTCAGAGGAGGTGTGTAGATGTGCAAAGGAGGAAAAACGCATCACAGAAAACCAAAAACCTACATAGTCCGGAAAACACCTGACTGACTGATTGGCTGGTTTCTAAAGAGCATATCACGCTTTATGTATAGAAACCTGATGCATTTTTACAGTGGGGCAGTCCAAAGTCCACATATGAAGCACACAAACACAGCCTTCTGCAGCCATGGAAGCAAACTAACCCACTGGCTCAACAGAGATAACGTTAACATTAGTTTCCACCCTACCTGAAAAGCCTCTCTGTGGTCTCCGTGAGCAGCTGGGTTATCAAGGTAGACACTACTTGAGACACAAATGCGCGGTCGTGTCTAGAAGGTAACCTTCAAATTATGAAAACATGCGCTGACTGCTATCAGTCACACCGGAGGAGCGGACGGGCCACGGCTCCAATATGTTGAATTTGGACCGCTAGCTGTCAGTGCTACATATTTCTCCTTTAAAGATTACAAAACTATGAGATTACATTTCATACAGGCCACATGCACGTAAACCTTTAATACAACAATTTCCATAAAATGGTCCATTTGTGTTGTGGAAGCAGACCAACCAGAGTAAAAAGTACAGAGTATATTTGTGATAGTAGGTCTGTGATTATATCATTATTAGGGCTGTCAAAGCTATAGTGATAACGCGTTAATGCAAATTAATTTTGATGCCACTAATTTCTTTAACCATCATACTAACTTGTTGCTAAATAAGGCTCCAAACTTACGCTAAATTTTGAGTAAAAATTGTCATGTCCATTTTCAAAGGGGTCCCTTGACCTCTGACCACCAGATATGTGAATGTAAATGGGTTCTATGGGTACCCACGAGTCTCCCCTATGCAGAAATTCCCACTTTATGATAATCACATGCAGTTTGGAGCAAGTCATAGTCAAGTGCAGCACACTGACACACTGAATTTTTCTTTTTCAATTTCGGATATTTTCAAATTTTTTTTCGATATTAACTTTTATTTGAGATTTTTTTTTTTTTTTCTACATTTTTCGGACATTTTCAATTTTTTTTCGAAATTATTCGATTTTTCTTTTTTTTTTTTTTTATATTTTTAGGACATTTTTCAGACTTTTATTGTACATTTTTTAATATTTGTCAGACTTTTTTGGGGGAAATTTTCTGACATTTGTCAGTCTTTTTTTGGGACATTTTTCGAACTTTTTATTTATTTTTTTTTTTTTTTTATATTTTTTAGACATTTTTCAGACTTTTTTGGGGAAATTTTTTGACATTTGTCAGTCTTTTTTTGGGACATTTTTCCAACTTTTTATTTATTTATTTTTTTTTTTTTTTACATTTTTTAGACATTTTTTAAGACTTTTTTTTTTTTTTTTTTTTTACATTTTTCAAACTTTTTTTTCTTTTTAATATCTATTATGGTTTCGTTTTCATTTATTAGTTTTAGTTTAATGTTGTGGTATTTTTTTTTTTTTTTTTTTTAATATGTTTTATGGTTTCGTTTTCATTTATTAGTTTAAGTTTAATGTTGCGGTATTTTTTTTTTTTTTTTTTTTTTTAATATGTTTTATGGTTTCGTTTTCATTTATTAGTTTTAGTTTAATGTTGTGGTATTTTTTTTTTTTTTTTTTTTTTTTTTTTATTAATATGTTTTATGGTTTCGTTTTCATTTTTTAAGTTTTAGTTTAATGTTTTGGTATTTATTTATTTATTTTTTTTTTTTTTTTAATAATATGTTTTATGGTTTCGTTTTCATTTCCTTAGTTTTAGTTTAATGTTTTGGTATTTTTTATTTATGTTTTTTATTTTTTTATTTTTTTTATTAATATGTTTTATGGTTTCGTTTTCATTTCTTAGTTTTTAGTTTAATGTTGTGAAAATTTTCTTTTTTATTTATCTTTTTTTTTACTAATATCTTTTATGGTTTCGTTTTCATTTCGTAGTTTTTAGTTTAATGTTGTGATATTTTTTTTTTTTTTTTTTTTTTTTTTTTTTACTAATATCTTTTATGGTTTCGTTTTCATTTCGTAGTTTTTAGTTTAATGTTGTGATTTTTCTTTTTTTTTTTTTGATTAATATCTTTTATTGTTTCGTTTTCATTTATTAGTTTTAGTTAAATGTGGTATTTTTTTTTTTATGAATATCTATTATGGTTTCGTTTTCATTTATTAGTTTTAGTTAAATGTGGTATTTTTTTTTTTTTTTTTTTTTTTTTTTTTTTATGAATATCTATTATGGTTTCGTTTTCATTTATTAGTTTTAGTTTAATGTTTTGGTATTTTTTATTTATTTTTTTTATTTTTTTATTTTTTTATTTTTTATTAATATGTTTTATGGTTTCGTTTTCATTTCGTAGTTTTTAGTTTAATGTTGTGATTTTTTTTTTATTTTTTTTTTTACTAATATCTTTTATGGTTTCGTTTTCATTTATTAGTTTTTAGTTTAATGATGTGAAATTTTTTTTTTTTATTTTATTTTTTTTTTTTTTACTAATATCTTTTATGGTTTCGTTTTCATTTGTAAGTTTTAGTTTAATGTTTTGGTATTTTTTTTTTTTTTAAATATCTTTTATTGTTTCGTTTTCATTTCGTAGTTTGTAGTTTAATGTTGTGATTTTCTTTTTTTTTTTTTTTCTTTTTTTTTTTGATTAATATCTATTATGGTTTCGTTTTCATTTATTAGTTTTAGTTTAATGTTGTGGTATTTTTTTTTTTTTTTTTTGATTAATATCTTTTATGGTTTCGTTTTCATTTCGTAGTTTTTAGTTTAATGTTGTGATTTTCTTTCTTTTTTTTTTTAATATGTTTTATGGTTTCGTTTTCATGTCTTAGTTTTAGTTTAATGTTTTGGTATTTTTTATTTATTTTTTTTATTTTTTTATTTTTTTATTTTTTATTAATATGTTTTATGGTTTCGTTTTCATTTCTTAGTTTTAGTTTAATGTTTTGATTTTTCTTTTTTTTTTTTTTTTTTTTTTTTTAATTAATATCTTTTATGGTTTCGTTTTAATTTATTAGTTTTATTTTAATGTTGTGGTATTTTTTTTTTTTTTTTTTTTTTTTTTTATTAATATGTTTTATGGTTTCGTTTTCATTTCTTAGTTTTTAGTTTAATGTTGTGAAAATTTTCTTTTTTATTTATCTTTTTTTTTACTAATATCTTTTATGGTTTCGTTTTCATTTCGTAGTTTTTAGTTTAATGTTGTGATATTTTTTTTTTTTTTTTTTTTTTTTTTTTTTTACTAATATCTTTTATGGTTTCGTTTTCATTTATTAGTTTTAGTTAAATGTGGTATTTTTTTTTTTATGAATATCTATTATGGTTTCGTTTTCATTTATTAGTTTTAGTTTAATGCTGTGGTATTTTTTTTTTTTTTTAATATGTTTTATGGTTTCGTTTTCATGTCTTAGTTTTAGTTTAATGTTTTGGTATTTTTTATTTATTTTTTTTATTTTTTTATTTTTTTATTTTTTATTAATATGTTTTATGGTTTCGTTTTCATTTCGTAGTTTTTAGTTTAATGTTGTGATTTTTTTTTTTTTTTTTTTTTTACTAATATCTTTTATGGTTTCGTTTTCATTTATTAGTTTTTAGTTTAATGATGTGAAATTTTTTTTTTTTATTTTTTTTTACTAATATCTTTTATGGTTTCGTTTTCATTTGTAAGTTTTAGTTTAATGTTTTGGTATTTTTTTTTTTTTTAAATATCTTTTATTGTTTCGTTTTCATTTCGTAGTTTTAGTTTAATGTTGTGATTTTCTTTTTTTTTTTTTTTCTTTTTTTTTTTGATTAATATCTATTATGGTTTCGTTTTCATTTATTAGTTTTAGTTTAATGTTGTGGTATTTTTTTTTTTTTTTTTGATTAATATCTTTTATGGTTTCGTTTTCATTTCGTAGTTTTTAGTTTAATGTTGTGATTTTCTTTCTTTTTTTTTTTAATATGTTTTATGGTTTCGTTTTCATGTCTTAGTTTTAGTTTAATGTTTTGGTATTTTTTATTTATTTTTTTTATTTTTTTATTTTTTTATTTTTTATTAATATGTTTTATGGTTTCGTTTTCATTTCGTAGTTTTTAGTTTAATGTTGTGGTATTTTTTATTTTTTTTTATTAATATGTTTTATGGTTTCGTTTTCATTTCTTAGTTTTTAGTTTAATGTTGTGAAAATTTTTTTTTTTATTTATCTTTTTTTTTTTACTAATATCTTTTATGGTTTCGTTTTCATTTCTTAGTTTTAGTTTAATGTTGTGATTTTTCTTTTTTTTTTTTTTTTTTTTTTTTTTAATTAATATCTTTTATGGTTTCGTTTTCATTTCGTAGTTTTAGTTTAATGTTGTGGTATTTTTTTTTTTTTTTTTTTTTTTTTTTATTAATATGTTTTATGGTTTCGTTTTCATTTCCTTAGTTTTAGTTTAATGTTTTGGTATTTTTATTTATGTTTTTTATTTTTTTATTTTTTTATTTTTTTATTAATATGTTTTATGGTTTCGTTTTCATTTCCTTAGTTTTAGTTTAATGTTTTGGTATTTTTATTTATGTTTTTTATTTTTTTATTTTTTTTATTAATATGTTTTATGGTTTCGTTTTCATTTCGTAGTTTTTAGTTTAATGTTGTGATATTTTTTTTTTTTTTTTTTTTTTTTACTAATATCTTTTATGGTTTCGTTTTCATTTCGTAGTTTTTAGTTTAATGTTGTGATTTTTCTTTTTTTTTTTTTGATTAATATCTTTTATTGTTTCGTTTTCATTTATTAGTTTTAGTTAAATGTGGTATTTTTTTTTTTTTTTTTTTTTTTTTTTTTTTTATGAATATCTATTATGGTTTCGTTTTCATTTATTAGTTTTAGTTAAATGTGGTATTTTTTTTTTTTTTTTTTTTTTTTTTTATTAATATGTTTTATGGTTTCGTTTTCATTTCCTTAGTTTTAGTTTAATGTTTTGGTATTTTTATTTATGTTTTTTATTTTTTTATTTTTTGTATTAATATGTTTTATGGTTTCGTTTTCATTTCGTAGTTTTTAGTTTAATGTTGTGATTTTTCTTTCTTTTTTTTTTGATTAATATCTTTTATTGTTTCGTTTTCATTTATTAGTTTTAGTTAAATGTGGTATTTTTTTTTTTTTTTTTTTTTTTTTTTTTTTATTAATATTTTTTTTTGTTTCGTTTTCATTTATTAGTTTTAGTTAAATGTGGTATTTTTTTTTTTTTTTTTTTTTTTTTTTTTTTTATGAATATCTATTATGGTTTCGTTTTCATTTATTAGTTTTAGTTTAATGCTGTGGTATTTTTATTTTTTTTTAATATGTTTTATGGTTTCGTTTTCATGTCTTAGTTTTAGTTTAATGTTTTGGTATTTTTTATTTATTTTTTTTATTTTTTTATTTTTTTATTTTTTATTAATATGTTTTATGGTTTCGTTTTCATTTCGTAGTTTTTAGTTTAATGTTGTGATTTTTTTTTTTTTTTTTTTTTTACTAATATCTTTTATGGTTTCGTTTTCATTTATTAGTTTTAGTTTAATGTTGTGGTATTTTTTTTTTTTTTTTATTAATATGTTTTATGGTTTCGTTTTCATTTCTTAGTTTTAGTTTAATGTTTTGGTTTTTTTTTTCTTTTTTTTTTTTTTTTCTTTTTTATTAATATGTTTTATGGTTTCGTTTTCATTTCTTAGTTTTTAGTTTAATGATGTGAAATTTTTTTTTTTTATTTTTTTTTTTTTTTTTTTACTAATATCTTTTATGGTTTCGTTTTCATGTCTTAGTTTTAGTTTAATGTTTTGGTATTTTTTATTTATTTTTTTTATTTTTTTATTTTTTTATTTTTTATTAATATGTTTTATGGTTTCGTTTTCATTTCGTAGTTTTTAGTTTAATGTTGTGATTTTTTTTTTTTTTTTTTTTTTAATAATATCTTTTATGGTTTCGTTTTCATTTATTAGTTTTAGTTTAATGTTGTGGTATTTTTTTTTTTTTTTATTAATATCTTTTATGGTTTCGTTTTCATTTCGTAGTTTTTAGTTTAATGTTGTGATTTTCTTTCTTTTTTTTTTTAATATGTTTTATGGTTTCGTTTTCATGTCTTAGTTTTAGTTTAATGTTTTGGTATTTTTTATTTATTTTTTTTATTTTTTTATTTTTTTATTTTTTATTAATATGTTTTATGGTTTCGTTTTCATTTCTTAGTTTTTAGTTTAATGTTGTGATTTTTCTTTTTTTTTTTTTTTTTTTATTAATATGTTTTATGGTTTCGTTTTCATTTCCTTAGTTTTAGTTTAATGTTTTGGTATTTTTATTTATGTTTTTTATTTTTTTATTTTTTTTATTAATATGTTTTATGGTTTCGTTTTCATGTCTTAGTTTTAGTTTAATGTTTTGGTATTTTTTATTTATTTTTTTTATTTTTTTTTTTTTTTTTTTTTTATTAATATGTTTTATGGTTTCGTTTTCATTTCTTAGTTTTTAGTTTAATGTTGTGATTTTTCTTTTTTTTTTTTTTTTTTTATTAATATGTTTTATGGTTTCGTTTTCATTTCCTTAGTTTTAGTTTAATGTTTTGGTATTTTTTATTTATGTTTTTTATTTTTTTATTTTTTTATTTTTTTATTAATATGTTTTATGGTTTCGTTTTCATTTCCTTAGTTTTAGTTTAATGTTTTGGTATTTTTTATTTATGTTTTTTATTTTTTTATTTTTTTATTTTTTTATTAATATGTTTTATGGTTTCGTTTTCATTTCCTTAGTTTTAGTTTAATGTTTTGGTATTTTTATTTATGTTTTTTATTTTTTTATTTTTTTTATTAATATGTTTTATGGTTTCGTTTTCATTTCGTAGTTTTTAGTTTAATGTTGTGATATTTTTTTTTTTTTTTTTTTTTTTATTAATATGTTTTATGGTTTCGTATTCATTTCTTACTTTTAGTTTAATGTTTTGGTATTTTTTTTTTTTTTTTTTTTTTTTTTTATTAATATGTTTTATGGTTTCGTTTTCATTTCTTAGTTTTAGTTTAATGTTTTGGTATTTATTTATTTATGTATTTATTTTTTTTTATTATAATGTGTTATGGTTTCGTTTTCATTTCTAAGTTTTAGTTCAATTTTTTGGTATTTTTTTTTTTTTTTTCTTTTTATTAATATGTTTTATGGTTTCGTTTTCATTTCGTAGTGTTTAGTTTAATGTTGTGATATTTTTTTTTTTTTTTTTTTTTTTTATTATTTTTTATTAATATGTTTTATGGTTTCGTTTTCATTTCTTAGTTTTTAGTTTAATGTTGTGAGATATATATATATTTTTTTTTTTTTTTTTTTGATTAATTTCTATCATGGTTTCGTTTTCACTTCTAAGTTTTAGTTTAATTTTTTGGTATTTTTTTTTTTTCTTTTTTTTTCATTAATTTCTATCATATTTTCGTTTTCATTTCTAAGTTTTAGTTTAATGTGGTATTTTTTTTTTTTTTTTTTTTTTTTTTTTTTTATGAATATCTATTATGGTTTCGTTTTCATTTATTAGTTTTAGTTAAATGTGGTATTTTTTTTTTTTTTTTTTTTTTTTTTTATTAATATGTTTTATGGTTTCGTTTTCATTTCCTTAGTTTTAGTTTAATGTTTTGGTATTTTTATTTATGTTTTTTATTTTTTTATTTTTTGTATTAATATGTTTTATGGTTTCGTTTTCATTTCTTAGTTTTTAGTTTAATGTTGTGATTTTCTTTCTTTTTTTTTTTAATATGTTTTATGGTTTCGTTTTCATGTCTTAGTTTTAGTTTAATGTTTTGGTATTTTTTATTTATTTTTTTTATTTTTTTATTTTTTTATTTTTTATTAATATGTTTTATGGTTTCGTTTTCATTTCTTAGTTTTTAGTTTAATGTTGTGATTTTTCTTTTTTTTTTTTTTTTACTAATATCTTTTATGGTTTCGTTTTCATTTATTAGTTTTAGTTTAATGTTGTGGTATTTTTTTTTTTTTTTATTAATATGTTTTATGGTTTCGTTTTCATTTATTAGTTTTAGTTTAATGTTGTGGTATTTTTTTTTTTTTTTATTAATATGTTTTATGGTTTCGTTTTCATTTCTTAGTTTTAGTTTAATGTTTTGGTTTTTTTTTTATTTTTTATTTTTTTTTTTATTTTTTATTTATACGTTTTATGGTTTCGTTTTCATTTCTTAGTTTTTAGTTTAATGATGTGAAATTTTTTTTTTTTATTTATTTATTTTTTTTTTTACTAATATCTTTTATGGTTTCGTTTTCATTTCGTAGTTTTTAGTTTAATGTTGTGATATTTTTTTTTTTTAATTTTTTTTTTTTTTTTGATTAATTTCTATCATGGTCTCGTTTTCATTTCTAAGTTTTAGTTTAATGTTTTTTAATTTTTTTTTTAATTTTTTTTTTTTAATAATTTTTATGGTTTCGTTTTCATTTCGTAGTTTTTAGTTTAATGTTGTGGTATTTTATTTATCTATTTTTTTTTTATTTATAATTTTTATGGTTTCGTTTTCATTTCTTAGTTTTTAGTTTAATGTTGTGGTATTTTTTTTTTAATTTTTTAATTTTTTATTTTTTTTTACATTTTTTGGACATTTTTCATTTTTTTTCGAAATTATTCGATTTATTTTATTTATTCATTTTTTTTTTACATTTTCAGACTTTTTTTTCTTTTTCTTTTTTTTGTTTAATTTTTTGGACATCTTTCAGACTTTTTTTAGACTTCTATTGTACTTTTTTTTTACATTTGTCAGACTTTTTTTGGGGACATTTTCGAACTTTTTTTTTTTTTTTTTTACATTTTTGAAATTTTGGACACCTCTTACCTCCAGATATGTGAATGAGAATGGGTTCTATGGGTACCCACGTTTCTCCTCTTTACAGACATGCCCAATTTATGATAATCACATGCAGTTTGGGGCAAGTTATAGTCAAGTCAGCACACTGACACAGCTGTTGCTGCCTGTTGGGCTGCAGTTTGCCATGTTATGATTTGAGCATATTGTATTTATGCTAAATGCAGTACCTGTGAGACAATATCTGTCATCGTTCTGAGTTGTTAATTGTTTTACAAAAATAAATATATACATACATTTGCATAAAGCAGCATATTTGTCCACTCCCATGATGATAAGAGTATTAAATACTTGACAAATCTCCCTTTAAGGTTAATTTTGAACAGATAAAAAATGCACGATTCATTTCCGATTAATCGCAATCGATTGACATCCTTAATCATCAAGTCTAAGAGCTAAACTACGATCACCACCACAAAGAAAACCTCGAACTGGTTATGACGTGTGTCAGCATGAGATTGTCCCTGATAAAAAAAGTGGAAAGGAGGTAAAACAGAGTTTAAACCTCTTTAGCATCGCTTAATGTTTAATCACAGCGACCTCTCTAACCCTCATTGCATTGAGGGTTAGAGAGGGGAGGGATTTTCCTGAATCTGCCATCCACACCTGGAAAACTACAGATATACATACTGAGTGAGTCTGATGTATTATATGAAGTATGCGTTGGAAAAACCTTCCAGGAATATCAACCTACCCCTGAACATAATTTGCTTTTCATTTCTTTCCTTCTAGTGTCTCCTGAATTCCTAAATTTCCTCTCAGCACACTGGAAGGCACCGTGAAATTACCTCTTTACTTTCTTCACATGATGTAATCCCTGTTGAAACAGGAAGTTACACAGTGAGGGATCCCTCTCAAGTACACAAATATCAGTAAAGTAGAGAAAAGCTGTATGATTTGATAAGAAGAGTGTTGGGGGATTATTGTAAGATCTGTGATTGCTTGGTTAGATATATTTTTTCACACCTACAAGAAGTGCAGATGTGCCGTGTCTTCAAACATCGATTTACTGTCAGACAAACCCGTCTAGGAAATGAAGAGCAGTCCCATCATTACGTCTCGGCGTAGCGGTCTTCATCTAGTGTTTCTCAGTAACTTTGTGAGCAGAGAAATAAAGGCCGGGGCTAATAGCCCTGACGAGGATGGACTTGCTAATTTGCTAATGGCTTCTTCTTCCTGTGGGCCATTAGATAAGCAGCAGCAGCCACGCACTCGTGATGTAAACCCCACTGATCACTATCGGCCCGCTAATGGCCTCTGAAAGGGAGAAAACACATTCAATCACATTTACTCACACTGAAAGATACGGCGGCGTGTAATGCCAACCGGAGCGGATCCATCGTGTCACGGCGCTTTGATTTAGTGTTCGATACGCTGTTAGTTATTGTGCCACTCTGTGTTTTTCTGGATGTGTCGGGCGATCGGCTTTAATCATCAGCACAGGAAGGTCCAGGCTGTATTGATTCAGATGAGCGCTCGAGCACATCACCGCAGCTCATCATTAAGAGACACCTTACAAAGACAAACCACTAACAGGACATCAAGACCTCACACAGATCTACAGGTGCTGCTGCTGCTGGACGCTGAAACACACCAACGCTGTGATTACGGCTGTTAGCAGCGAAGGGTCTGTGTGTCCTACAAAAGAGGTTTCAAAGCAACTATTTCACAGTACGCACATAACGAGATGTTTCCGTACAGATTACAGGTTTGATGAGACGGCTCTCTCCACCACCATCATCATCAAAACACCAAATGATGGGGAGAACTTTAGGAAGAATGACACAAAGAACTGAAGCTGTTCTGGAGGCTCGTGGTGAAAAACTTCACTGAGAAACTTGTTGGGTTTTACTTTAGTTTCTCACCCTTCTGTAGAGTCTCTTTGAAGGTTGTACTTTAATGGTTTTATCTTCCCAAAGAGCCACTCAAACATTTCTGAGCACAGAAGAATCGAGCGGCACAGCAAGAATAAATTGCACGTCTTTGCAAAAGAAGTTCTCACGGTCGCCAACGACAAAGTTAACAAAGTTTCCTCAAATGAATATTGCACCTTATGACCCCAAACTGACTGCAGACAATGCAGCCTCTCTGCTGTAGAGCAGTTTATACACACGCAGAGCATAAAGCGTTATAGAAAACTGGACAGTGTGTGACGGCTCCAACCTGTTCTCACTCCCAACTCATCAAATACTGATGACTGGTCAGTGAGTCACAGTTTAGCATCTGTATGAGACGCACCAGGCTTTCAACTAACTCCAATATAAACCCATCACTGTCATTATTAGACGGTCAGAGACGGACAGAGAAGGTCCGTGTATAGGCGGATGGGAGTGGAGGATGGATGGGTCAAACAAACAAACCCAGGAGAGCGCGGATTTTACTATGTTGCGTAACAGGCATGGTTATTTTAAGTAACAGACATACTTATTTTAACCCAAACCATGATCTTTTCTGAGTACTTCTGTTGCCTAAACCTAATTCCTTAGTTTTGTAAACCTACGTTGGAAGTTCATTTTGAAAATAGACTGTATGCATGTAACGAGCGGAAACTACGATAACATCCTCAGTTAGGTTCAGGCAACAAAACCACCTAGTTAGGATTAAGAAAAACATCATGGTTGGGCTTAAAATAAGTATGTAAACTAAGCAAAATATGTACGGAAACAACATAACATAAGTACAAAAAACATGTGACAAACGTCACTAACGTAACACCGGCCTCTGGGTTAAAAATTGTGTGTTTGTTGGACCCATCCACTTCCCCAACGCAACTAGCGCTGAGCGTTGCATATTTACGTTGATGTGCACAAATGACATGCCAAAAACAAGAAAGGCATTCTTATTACATGCCATATACGTTGTGCATTATCGTGGCCCATGAACCACAACATCCTTGGTCCTGGTCCTGGTCCTGGTCCTGGTCCTGGTCCTGGTCCTGGTCCTGGTCCAGCTACTATCAACACAACCAAGTTTGAATATATTCTCCATAGAGTTGCTCTTTGGTTCGCTGAGGTTTTCTTCTCACAGCCGTGCACAGAACTCGATGTAGGTTATGATTCATATAGGTTATATAGGTAACAGACACAAACAAAAAACTAAACCAGGATACTTGAGGGATGAGGGTCATCACATTCACGTCTCACATTATCCATTTCCATGAAAAGATCTTTTCATTTACGTGCAGCACACTCTACCTCTCTAATGCATCTATATCTGCTCTGCTTTGTCTCTCCAGCGTCTGACCTCTGACCTCTGGCTCATATAACGCCCTCCAGCAGCTTGGCAACCAATCACACATAATAAATGATGAACCTACAGTATGCCTGTGACATCGGAGACATGTGTTGCATCTCTCTCTCTTTTTTATTTCCTGCCATCTCTCTGTAATAAAGGCAAAAGCTCCACATGGATTTACTTTGTCTGATTTTACTGATTAAATTGAGATTAATTGATTTCAGTCTATTAAAGGTTGTGGTGTGAGACGCAGAGCTTTATGACTATTTGTGTTTTTAATCCTGTATGCTGCTCTGACTACACGACTCATATTAGCACCTTAATATTATTGTGTTATTTTAAAAAAGACAGGCATATAAAAAGTTATATCTAAGCAACAGATTTCGTTTAAACACCTTTCTACCTCACAGAGTGCTTTAAAATGTTGCCTCTCATTCACTCATTCACATACTGATGGTGGTGGAGCCGCCATACAAGCTGCTGGCCGGCCCATCGGGAGCAACCTAAGAGTTCAGTGTCTCGCTCAAGGAGACTTCGTCATGCAGACCGGAGAGGAAGAGGAGGAGGAGGAGGAGGAGGATCAAACCACCAACCTTGTGATGTTGTAAAGAACGTAAAGAATGAGCCGCCCTGAGCCAATGTTACCCTTTCAGCCAGAAAAAACCTTCATCAATTCCTTTTGTAAATAACTTTTGAGAAGTTCATATCAAAGCGGACTAAAATCAATCTCAGTTTTTAACAAAGAAAAACAAACTTTCAGTTCAAACACGTAAGAAATATACAACTAATAGCTTCATACAGAACCCAGTCGGCCCTCCCGGTACCGAGTCCGTCTGGTAAAAGAGGTTCATTTTACTTTGGGCTCTTAAAACAACTTCTTTTAATTTGCTTTTCATGCACAATAATATTTTCTAACATGAATTGTTTAAATCAGTTTTGTTATTTCTCACCAACATATTCATTTTATACTGTGTGTTTATAGCTTGAACTTCCCTGATGTTGATAGTCAGTCTCTCTCTGACAGACTGACTGGTTCTGACTGGTTCTGACTGGTTCTCCTCTGACAGAAGTGCCTACTTGCAGTTTGTCGTGAGTCCTCAGACTGTGCACGTGCTTCCTCTCCGACGGCGCCTCACATCCCAACTCACGGCCTGTCGTTAGCTCCTCGCCGTATCAGAGCCGTGTAATGGCGTTGCAAAAAAGCCTAATTAGTTCTAAATGAGCGTCACTTTCTTGACTCAACATTATGGATTGAGGATGAGGGACTAATTACGCTGCTATTAATGCAGAGAGAGGTTAATGACGGGGGAGTTTGTCACCTAAACAGAACGAGGAGGGACGTGATCGTCTCCGCTCACTCAGCCGGCGGAACGAGACGCTCTCTCCCTCGTCTTTCTGCTGAGGTGAGCTGTTCTGCAGGTTTGTGAGCTCGGCTGCACTCTCACTCTGCTCGTGATCAATGCACACTTTATACGTGGTAAACAAATAATAACTCAGGTTTACAGGCAGTCAACTGCTCCGTAGATTAAAGCATAACTGCGGTGAGCCTCAGGACGCGTGAACGTGTCGTATTCAACTGTAATTATGAGTGTAACAAATCATCAGGCGTCCGTCTGGACTTTAGATTACAGCCATGAACAGGTGGGGCTGTTAGCAGGATCACAATACTCCGTTATACCGTGTGACACCAGAGAATTATGCATGAAAGGCAATCTGTTCATCAAACGTCGACTGAATAACACTGTAAAAAAAAAAAACCTCCATGTGAAGTCATTTAGTTGATTAATGATTCCTAAAAGGTCCATGAACTTTAGTCCAGAACCAAAAATCTTGAGAAATATCAGCCACATGTATTATTACATCAATTAAGACAAAGCGGCAAATCTGTTTATGAGAAGTGAAGCCGATGCTGAAGTTCCTTAAACCTGCATTATCTCTACCAGCCAGCAGGGGGCGACTCCTCTGGTTGTATAGAAGTCTATGAGAAAATGAGTCTACTTCTCTCTTGATTTATTACCTCAGTAAACATTTTAAACATGAGTTTATGGTCTCAATCACTAGTTTCAAGTCTTCTTCAATACAGCATGATGTTCATTTAGTAAATTATGGTCCCATTTAGAGTCAGATAGACCATAAAGCAGGGGATGCTTTAGGGCGGGGCTACCTTGTGATTGACAGGTCGCTACCACGGCGTTGTTTTCGTCTTACACCGTTAACCTTTTCACAGTGTGTTTTTCACTTCATCAAAGTTAATTATAACATTTTTGGTCGCCTAAAAATGTCTTATTCAGCGTTCTGTTGTACTTAGCTCCACCCTCTAGAGTCACACAAGAAAAAAAACAAGAAAAAACAAGATGGTGACCTCAAAGCTTCAAAACCGCAGTCCATAATCCAACGGGTGATGTCACGGTGCAGGCTGGTTTCATACACCGTTCTCAGCTATACTTACAAAAAGTAATGCACTGTAATTCGCATAATATTGAACCAGGAAATATAAAGAGTCGCAAAGTCCACGTATAGGGAGGAGGTCGAGGTGGACGGGTGGAGGACCGGCGTTCATGTACTGAGTGAAACCAGAAGCCAACATCGATTTATTTGTCACGTAACTCACGTACTTGAGTAACGCCTCTTGCGTAGTTTTTTTAGAGCCAAACCACCATCTTTTCCTAAACCTAAGAAAGTAGATTCCTGTGAAGACAGAAGTTTATTTTGAAATTAACACATGCTGCTGGACATTCGTAGGAAAATGAATGAAAAAGGAGGAATAACTTTTTCGTAAGATATCATACGAATCACTGTATATGAATACGTTATACGGTGACTACGTCCACCTCTTATATACAGTCTATGATTAAGACTCATGGAAGTGTGGTCAGCAGTATTAGATAAAAGCAACAGGGCCACACATTCTGCATATATTAATTTGTGCATTTTGCAAATATGTGTGTGAATAAATAGTATATGCACAGATATATGTGTACACTAATAGCCTAAATATTTGTCACAATTTATGCATTTCTTGGTTCAATACCAAGCTCTATCCCTTTCTGAGCACAAACTAAAACTTTTTCATAACGTTACTTTATTTTCTCCTCTTTGTTTTTCTTTTTTTAAGTTGAGCTAATTCATTGCGTGCCTTACATTTGTGTTTGCTTCACAAATAAACTTGCTTTGCCTACAGATGCATCACAGATGAGACACATTTTTGAACCATTTCATTGGGAGAATGTGATTCATAGCTGTGTGTTTTTGTTGTTTAGTGTAAAGTGACAAAAGTTGAGAATACCACAGAACATAGAGGGAGTAATTATTAAACAGTGTGTAACTAGTTATGTTATATATGCTTTATATGTGCTATATTTGCTAAACAAAGCAAACTTTGATAACTATTGGAAAACAAATGAGAGCAGAAGTGAAGTTTAGCCACAGTTGAGTGTTTAAGCGAGTGACTGATGGGATCCGAGGCCTGGAAGCAGACGCCACTCAGCCGGAGCTCCTCAACGTTTCCCCCTTTTTTCAACGACTTTTAATGTGACTCCAGAGAGAGACAGAATCTGGAGCTAAACGCTGAAGACAAAGTATGCAAATGAGTAATTAGTTCAATAACAGTTTCCCAAAACATCAGCCCTTAAGCAACTGCTCTGCATCTATTATAACAATTACCATATGCAGCGCGGCGTCGTGATGGATCTGCCTCTCGCTGCCGCCGCCATCCCCAAGCCACAGCGAGCGAATGAGCGAACAGCGTGCTAATGGGAGACAGAGGAAGGGTAAAAAAACTGAGAAAACACATCCAGCCCAGCGTGACAATCAACTCATCCTGCAGACAAAGAGAGGAGGGGAAAAAAAAACTCCATCTGTGGGAGGAAACTGTGCCTTATCGACCTTGACAGGGAAAGAAATATCAATTAGACTCTCAATTAACGGACAGGTCGTTCACCTCTCTGCAGCAGCACATCAGAGACTCTCCACACTGTACACATCTGAACGCAAACCTGGTGAATTCACTCAATATCACCAATTCAAGTCAACAAAAGTACAATTTTAGGGCTTCCATCCATTTGTTTTCATCATTCTGTGGTTCCACTGGGTGGTTAATAAACTCATCCAAAAAAAGTTTAAGAAGAAAAATGGTTATTTGAATCCTTTCCAGCATGACACTGCAAAAAAAACGTCCACCTGAGCAGCTCATTTAGTTTTTCTTTTTAAAACCAAAATTTCCACCATTGTGGTGAGATAAATCCAACTGTTCCCAGGGCAGCTTCCTTAGTTATCTATAAATGAGTTTCAGCAGCCGAACCAAGGAAAATAACACTTTCACATTGGAGAAAAATGTGCAGCAAAAATGTCTTTTAATGAAGACTTTTTATTACATTTTGTCTTTGGAAGCACCATCGTTTCTTCAGAGTCAAATATTGTCTTTGAGTCCAGACTTCGTTTCATCCAGCACGTCTGCAACTTGTGTAATGTGCAATTGTCGGGACGTCTCTCTGATTATTTTAATGTTGTAAACGTTGGTTCAGCCTTGAACGAGGAGCGAGGAGCGAATCAGCACCTTCAGACAAAGAGCCTTTCTTCTCTGAACAATGTTGGTCTGTCTCATTTTGAGGTATCCTGAGGTCTAGTATGTGCTGGTTCTGAGTCACTTCAGCTCCCGTTCTGATCAGATCTACTTTTGTAAATGAATGTATGTATGTCAGGAGAAGTGAGAGATGGGTCTGATTTTGGATCAGGTCCAAAATGTTGAACCTGTGAAGAACAACTGGCTTTCACATCTGGACTCCAGACAAATCCTTGGTTAGATATCTATGTGAACAAAAATTAATGTTTAAACATCTACGTTAGATTTGTTGGCATTTAATGGATATAATTATGACCTACTTTATATTGAAATATACTCATTTAAATGCTGTTGAAATAATGGTTATATGTATCCTCAAACCGGTCTCACGGAACGGCTAATAAACAGCACAACATTACACAGACATTTGTACGGCACGCAAACATCCGCAGTTAGGTTTAGGAAAGAAAATAACTTAGTTAGGGTAAGGGAAAACATCATGGTTGGGCTTAAAATAAGTATGTAAACTAAGTAAAACACGTACGGAAATCAACGTAACACAACTGTGAACTGCTGTCACAAACATCAATAAAAAACACGAGACAAACATCACAACAACCGTCTCGAATACGTGTCTTCTAGTTAAAAGTCCGGTGTTTGTTGGACATCAGTGGTCTTTCTCTCTTTTTATTCTACGTCACTAACTCTTAGCGTAGCATTTATACGTGGATGTTTTTACATTGCAGTCAGTACAGGATACATGGCGTACAAATGACACACGGAAATCAAGAAACTTTTCAACTAAATTTAACCCGATTTTAACTTTGACATCAAGACGTCTTTTGACCTGTAAATCAATGATTACTGGGAGGTAAAACTGTACTTAAGTAAAATAAAATGCTCAAGTATTGTTGTGACTTAAAAAAGTAATTCCGGTCATGCTTGATCTATTTTTAATTGTTAAATTAGTGACAAAAGTTACTTTATATGCTTATATGTAAAGTAACCTGACCAGCTGTCAGGTGAATGTAACGGAGTAGAAAGAAGTAAAATAAAGACTCAAGCAGATAAGAATAAATAAACTGTGTCCTGTAACAACAGTTAGCCCGACCTTGAGATACAACTAAGAGACTGAGCCTCCGTTAGCCGCAGCACGGCGGCGGTGTGTCTCCATGGTTACGGTCCATCTCTCTCCGAACAGGCATACGCTAACGACACCGCTGATTTGTCGCCCCGGTCTCGGCAACCTTGTAAGGTGACGATGAGACGCGGGCCCGTGTACGAGGCGGTGGCGGCGGCGGTGGCGGTGGTGGCGGCGGCGGCTGGACTGCTGGTGATAATTAGTCTCTGTAGCGGCGCCGCTCTGACTGGGCGCACATGTTTCAGCTGTCACAGGTGTATTCTGGGAGATGCGGTTCGGTGACAGCCGTGACAGCGCCATCTGGACCTGTCCGTATCGCGGGACGCCGACTCTGCATTGACAAGCTGCAAGCGGCGCCGGGAGACTGCGAGATGAGCGTGCACTTGCACGTGCACACCGGAGTGTGTGTGTGAGTGTGTGTGTGTGTGTGTGTGTGTGTGTGTGTTTGATAGCTTGTCTGAATATTCAGGATGCCAGCAGGAGTGCATGTTGCATGGTGTGTGAGCAAATGCATGTTTCACACAAGTTCTGGTGTGTGTGTGTGTGTGTGTGTGTGTGTGTGTGTGGGTTTAATTGGAATTCATGTTGTTCCAGTGTGCAGCGATTGTGTGTGTGTGTGTGTGTGTGTGTGTGTGTGTGTGTGTGTGTGTGTGTGTGTGTGTGTGTGTGTGTGTGTGTGTGTGTGTGTGTGTGCTGCAGGTGGATAGCTTGCTCTTAGATCTGTGAGTCTATATCTGGCAGTCCAACAGGAATTCCTGCTGCTTTCAGACACGTGTTTTCAGCACTCATACATGTGCAGGTTTGGTTGCGTGTGCACGTGAGTGTGCATGTGTGTGTGTGTGTGTGTACTGATTGTACTGTAAATGCATGTACTTGTGTGTCTGTTTTTCAGCCTTTAATCATAATGTGCTTTAATAAAACAGAGCCTATTTTTAACAGGGTTTAAGTTTGTCCAACCTGTTCTCGCTCCCAACTCATGGGATGACGGTTGGACGGACCGGGGACGGCATGTCTTTATACGCTCATTACATGTGTAGCGTCCTTTCAAAATAAACTTACATTTCCACAAGAAGTCTAACAAGTCACGTGACTAATGACTGACATGACTAAATAAGTCAAAGTCACTTTTAGTTTCACACGGGACACGAACACTGGTCTCCAGGTTGAAAGTCTTGTGTTTGTTTGACCCGTCCACCTCCCTTCTCTCCCTTCGTCCCGCCCTCTTTACAGACTCTCACGCTATTGATGCTACATCACTTGCTCCGACCATTGAATAACGCCACGGGTGGGTTTACATTGGAGCTAGTTGAATGCTCCGTTCGTCACTTACTGTTACTAAAGGGTACCTCCGTTAACTGGTCTATTCACTGTAGTGTCCATCAGTCCATCAAGTGTGTCTTTGTCATGTCTGAATGTTTTTATCTACTTGAGTATTATTGTGTCTTTGTAATGTGTCCTTGGGTGTCCTTAAAGGCGCCACCAAATAAATTGTATTACTATTATTATATTCACGGCACAAAGAGGATTTATCCAAAGAGCCATTTAATGCACTGCAATTAAAGAGTGACCCTTTTGAACTTTCTGTGGGACTGAAGTGAATTGCTTCTCAAAGCATTGTGGGATATTAGGGGACACACGACTGTGGACGTATTAAGAACTGTTCAAAGAAGCTGCTCACTGGGTGAAAATGTTGTAAAGCAATAAAGGCACAAAGACATCGCCAAGGATGTGACACACGTTCTGCCTTCAAATATCAAGAGCACAACACAAGTAATGGATGATAGACATTGTCTGCAGAGTGGCAGCCTTTGACACGTTCCTCTGAACCCGACTTATAAAAGAAAAATCTCTGTATCTGAGGCAGAGATCACTCGTATAAGTGAATATCATTTTCAGAAGCCTTCCAACATGGAAACGAACAAAAGAAGGAAACACGGCACAAGGTCTCAGCATTGTTGTTGCTTCTTTTGGATTTTCTAATGAATGTGCAATAAGCAAAACATTGGCTGTGTCATTTGTGTTGTGATATTTAAACAAATTATCTGTCAACAAGGAAGTAAAAGCTTCAAAGCGTTCTGTGAGCGTCATCGCCTGGCTCACCGGCAGGCGCTAGCTAGCTGTCACGGCAGTTTGTGGAGCTTCTAAACTCCGAAAATGTCGAAGCAAATGTTCGAGTCGCCATGTAATATCGTAAAACTACCAATGTTCAAAATCTACACAGTTGATTTCTCGCCGCAGAAACTCTTAGAAGTGAATTTAGTGATGAAATAGCTAAGAAAAATGCTGTTCTTGTAACCGTAGCACGTAACGTTCGAGCGCTTTGCATTGTGGGATACAGTAGGTGAGGTGGTCCGATGCATACTGGACATTTTTTCCAAATCAGTATGACATCTGAGTATTTTTGGCATACTGATTTAGCTTTTGTTCGCATACTAAACGCTACAGTTTGGCCAAATCAGTACGTACTACTAGTATACAGCCACTGTGCTAATCCAGAAGCTGCACAGTACATCGTTAGCTGGCTAAGAGCTACAGCAATGTCTGATTTATTGCAAATGAACGACTGCAAACGCTGCAAAAAAATAAATTAATCTGCATTCTGACTAATAACTGAGGTGACCCTGTAAACTCTCCTATAGGAAGGAAATAGCAAAATAGTCATGAAATGTACTTAAACACTATCAAACTGCTATTTAATTAAAAAAAACCTCTTCACACTGAAAGAACCTCTGAATGAGAATCAGCTACAGATGCTTTAAAGTCGGAGCTCTGAGCCTTTGTTCCTGCAGGAACATGATGGACGTGATGCTGCTGCAGCGAGCTGCTGTGTGTGTGTGTGTGTGTGGGAGAGATGAAACAGCAGAGCAGATGAAAGTGTGTGTGTGTGTGTGTGTATGAGAGTGTGTGTGTGTGTGTGTGTGTGTGTTGGAGGGGCTGGTGGGGTAGCGGAGCGAGATGTTGCCCGTTACACCGAGCCTCCCCCTGGGCTGGTAGCTCTGGAAGCTCTGTGGAAGCTCACTTCACTCAGATACATGCAGATCAAACGCTGCATTGATCTCTGGGATTCATAACACACACACACACACACACACACACACACACACACACACACACACCACTCCAGAACCCGTTCTACCAACACCCCCTGTTCTTTCCACCAGAAGCTGTGTGAAATATGAAACACATGTTAATCATGATCACGCCAAGTGTCAGTTACCGCTCACTGTAAGATCTCTCTTTTATTCCACCCAGGAAAAGTGAAAAGAGCACCACCACTCTGATTGGCCGACATTTCTACCAGCAGTTGGTTGATTTAAAGCTACAGTCGTTATTACCACTAGAGGGCATAAAAGCTTCAGATAGCAGACACATTTTTACCTTTGTAAAGTTGTTAGCTGCCTACGTCCACATCCAGCAGACACAGAGCAACATGATCATCCTGTTAGAGTTTGTGATGAACTCCAATATTCTCTCTCTTTTAGCTCTGTTTTTGGTCTCCACCAACTCCTGAGAAAAATATCTGGCTGTGAAGCTGCTAAATGCCTCACTTTCTTCGCCAGCTAGTCGCTAACTGAGTCTGGAATGGAGACTGACTCGTTAGCTAACACGATTCAGCATGTGAATTAGGCAGCTTTAGAGCAGAGGTGGGACCAAGTCATTGAACTCAAGTCCCAAATGAAGTCTTAAACTTTGAGTTTTGAGTCCTAAACTAGTCATAAAGCGCTCTTCACCAAATCTAACGCCATTTGTGTCTCCGTCTGTAATTTTAAACCTGCACGTTTTGCATACTGCACTTTGTTTTTTGCTGACCACCACGTAGTTTTTGTACGTGAACCAAATCATAGTTGGTATCATTTTTTTTCCAACTGCTGCTCAGCAACGTAATGTTAGTTCTTCATGGTTCTCTCCTGCAACTTGATTGGATGCTGTCAGATTGGTTCAAACAAAGTAGATCTGGGGAGTTAAGTGTTGACTTGCTGCATTAACGTTAGTTGATTCAGGAAATGTTTGATTCATGGCACACTTTTTTTAAATAACATACTTTTTAATTTTCGGGTTCGGGGGGAAGGTAACGAGTATTTTTAAGTCAAAAGGCTCCAAGTGATCCATGAAAGTCCAAGTCGAGTTGCAAGTCTTTTTTGATTGTATCAAGTCGAGTCTAAAGTTTTCAAATTTGTGACTCGAGTCCACACCTCTACTCTGGAATATTTTGAAGGTGGAGCTAAGCTAGCAGTGTCCCCCGGCTAACTCTTTCTTAACGTCTTCTAACATCTGATTGCAAAGTTTTTACAGAGTAAAAATATTTCTCGTTGGTTTTTCATGACATTTTTTTGTTACTTTGGTGTATTTTTACGGGTAATACGTCTCAGGGTGTTAAAACTATCTTTAATGTCGTCCGTGGCTCTGGAGGAGCTTTGTCAAGTCGGACAAAATAACCCTGATGATGTCACAGTGATGTCATCAGGGTTATCTCAGCTTGGTGCTTGAAGACTACAAAATGTATCACAGAAATCCTGTGTTACAAACTGGAGAGGTGGAGTCTTGAAAGATGGAAGAAGTGTTACCAGGCAGGGAGTGACTAAATTTATATTATCACACTTTTGAGTTGCATTATGGGAAATGTAGGACCCAGAGTTTCTGGAGCTTAACTCATACCAGGTACTAACATTTAGAATATCCCAGCCTCTGCTGCTTTAAATCTGAATGTTCTTCACCTTTACAGCAGGTCAGTATGCAATGTCTGAGTGAGAGAGGGGTTGAAGAGTGTGACACACAAAGTACAAACAAATGACAACATCAGTCTGCAGGCCGGCACGTGAAGAGACCGAGAGGATGTTGCAGGTCGGATTTATAACCTCCTGAGCTCTCAGCCTGCTCAGGTGTGCTGCATCTCTGACGAGGTCTCAGCTCCACCCATCTATTACCTGGAGAACAGAGGAGAACACAACTAGGACAAGATAGGGCCAACCCCGAGGCCGTCACAGAATCTAGAACTGTTAAACTGGTTTTGAACATCTGGTCAGTCATAAACTTGTTTAATTACTCTTCGATAAAAGAGCTCCTGGTTTAAATCTAAATTTTAACAATTTGAGCTTGTTTAAGTTCATGCACTGTGTTTACATCAGTCAGTGACATAATAGATTACAGATTTGACTCTCTTCAGCCACAGTGCCTTTGAGCAAATCCTTCCACCTAGCACTCATTTTTAGTCTGAGATGAAATGAAAAGATATACATGCAGAGCACATGAGAGTCTCCTCTGGGGCTTTAATTGTCTCCAGAGTCGCTTGGAGACAACAACACACACACACACACACACACACACACACACACACACACACACACACACGCTGATCTGTATGCCGCTGGCAGTGTGTCAGTTTGTGCAGCTTCCTCTGCAGTCCTGTAATCTACAGTGCAGATATGGACAGCGAACGGCAAACGTTTTACTCTTATTTAATTCGAATAGTTTGTTTATGCATAACAATAGTGTGAAGAGCCCTTGATTTAATTAAAATCCCCCCGGCTGCAATAACATACGCTTAACATCAGTGACAGACAAAGCAGGATCAGTTTGGTGAGGCTAAACATGCCCCGTAGCGAGCTGACGGAGCCTCAGTCGAGCCTAATGAACGCTCTGCTCTGTATTCCTGCTGCACAACGTCCACCCGCTGACGCTGTGTTCCGAATTAAGTCGCTTTGGTTCACAGCTGAATATCTCTACAACTACTGGCCATTGTGTGAATATTCATGTTCTCCAGAGGCTGAATTTACATAATTTTTGTGACCCCCCCCTGACCTTTGTTCAGGACCAAAAAAACCCACTGATTTTATATTTTGTTTCATAGAAGAACACTAAATGTTCAAAAGTATTTGGACACTAAAACATGACATCATATTGAGTGATTATCATTCACCATGTTCATTAATGTGCTGCTGAACCTGCTGCATGAATTTGATCCCATTCAGACAGCAGAGCATCAGTCAGGTCCAACACTGATGTTGGTGATCAGGTCCGGCCCCCAATCGGTGTGAAACCTTAAGACATGTCTTTTTAGCCAGGCTTTTACTTAAAGGGGAAATATCATGCTCATTTTCAGTTTCATACTTGTATGTTGTGTTTCTACTAGAACATGTTTACATACTTTAATGTTTAAAAAACCCTCTATTTTCCTCATGCTGTCTGCTTGAATATACCTGTATTTACCCTCTGTCTGAAACGCTCCGTTTTAGCACATTTCAATAGAATTGCAACAGAATTGCGTTGCTATGCAACAGCTCGGGGTCCATGTTTACTTCCTGTCAGCTGATGTCATTCACATCCACTGCAACAGGAAATAAACTGGGACACATTTAGAATGTTTGCGTTTAAAACTGTGAAATCGTCTAAATATTGTAGATTTGTGACATCACAAATGGACAGAAATCCTGACGGCTTGTTTCAAAAGCTCAGTTTCTGAATACGGGCTGTGTGTGTTTCTCTGTGGATTAAGTGCTTTGATACTTTCACAGTATTTATGTAGGAATTAAACCTGCTTTATAATATAAAAGCCAAGAAATTCTAATTCTTAAAATGTTGTCTAACTTTATATTTGTTATTTCTTTGTTGTGTTTGTCTGACTGCAAATGTTTTTTGTCTTCAAGTCTCTTTCAGAAAACAGATTGTAACAAAACTTCCCAAATTACGAAATAATATAACATATTATATTTATGGGTGAAATCATATACAATATGTATAAAATATATTAAATGACAAGATGTTTATTCAAAATGCATTTAGTATATTCTGACACATAATGACATTGTGTTTTATTATTACTATATTTTTGTTTATTTATTTTAATATATATTAATTGTGCATTTATTTTATTTTTAATTATCCACTTTTTTCTATGTTGACTTTTTTAGTGTGATTATTTATATTATTTTACTTCCTTTTATTTTTCAAGATTACATTTGTTTTATCTATTAATTCGGACTATTTCGACTATTATTTTATTTTTAATAAACATTCATTCATGTTTTAACTTTGTTTTACTTTTTAATCGTGCATTAGTTTAGTGTATTGCACGGAAGTGGCCACAGCAGCAGCTTCTCATTGCAGTGAAACATGCTGTTACTTCTTACATATGACAAGAAAAGTTGAAACTCTTGAAACTTTATTAATAAATTGACAGCGAGTTGTAAGCAGCACTCTGCACACAGGGATTATAAAAGACAGAGACGGAGACGGAGACGGAGACGGAGATAGAGACTGTCTGCATCACTGCACAGTAAGATGTATTTTCATTTCAAACTAGATTTCCAATCAGAACCATCTGCCTGTTTGGACTCGTTTTGAAGAGCTCGGCTGCTCTCGTGTGAAACCCGCCTGTGTGTCGCCGGAGGATTACACACTCGTCACGCACCTGGAGGTGGGCGGACGTCGCCCCAAACTGGAGGACGTCGCCCCAAAGTGGAGGACGTCGCCCCAAAGTGGACTGGAACAAGTTGACAAAAGTCAGACGTCCAGAGGGAAACTAAAAAAGTTTGTGCTGCTGTTCTCACATCATCACGTGATTGTTTATTCCACAGTGTCAACAGGAAGTGACCCTCCCTCCTCCTATCTAATCGCCATAATGTGACCGCGCCCCCCCCCCCCCCATCACGCTGTCAGATCGACCTCCAGCCTCCCCCTGAATATCCTGACTGGCTTCAGGCTGCAGCGGCGTCACTCCTCCTCCTCCTCCTCGTCTCTTTGATGAAGAGGAAGTGGATCAGCAATCGGGGCACCAAACATAGCGTGACCCCCCCCCCCCCCTTTAGACTTCACATATGGACACACAACAAACACACACACACAATATACACACACACAACAAACACACCCCCACCCTGCAGTGAATCCCAGGCCTCCCTAATCCTCTGATTCGTTCCGTTTTTCCAGGCGGGAAGTGAAGTACTCGCGCTCTGACACATCAAAGACACAATGCAACACTTCCTGTGTGTGTGTGTGTTTGTGTGTGTGTGTGTGTGTGCGTTTGTGTGTGTTATTCACAAAGCCGATAAGGTGAGTGTTGCATGTCGATGTTTCATGTTTGTCTGTAAACATAAACACACATCACAAACACACACAAACAGACACACACAGTCGACGAGTTTCAGCTTCGACACACATGAGTGATGTTGTGGCTTACACACACACACACACGCACACACACGCACACACACACACACACACACACACACATCAATATTCTCTGAGGTGAAATATGGCGTACCTCAGGGCTCTGTTCTTGGCCCTTTGCTCTTCTCTCTTTACATCGCACCTCTGGGCCAAATTATACGTAGTTATGGAATTGATTTCCACTGTTACGCTGATGATACACAGCTGTATTTGCCGATAAAAGCGGAGGATCGATCACAAATTGTTAAATTAGAGGCCTGCCTGTCTGCGGTGAAAAACTGGATGTCAAGTAATTTCTTGCTCCTAAATTCGGATAAAACGGAGATGCTGGTCATTGGACCTGCTCGACACAGACATAAATTTGACCAGGTAACAGTAACTCTAGATAACTGTGTGATATCCCAGAGTTCAACAGTTAAGAACCTTGGCGTCATGTTTGATTCAACTCTCTCTTTTGATCAGCACATTAAAGACATCACAAAGATCGCTTTCTTTCACCTACGCAACATCGCTAAAATCAGGTCTTCTTTATCCATGGCCGATGCAGAGATTCTAATCCACGCCTTTGTATCTTCCAGACTGGATTACTGTAACGCTTTGCTCTCAGGTCTGCCTCGTTCTAGTACCAGAAGCCTTCAAATGGTTCAGAACACTGCAGCTAGAATCTTAACTAAAACTAGAAAATTTGACCATATTACACCAGTTTTAGCTTCATTACACTGGCTCCCGATCCATGTTAGATCAGATTTTAAAGTGCTTCTGATGACCTATAAAATTGTAAATGGGTACTCCCCTTCCTACTTGTCTGATCTACTTAAATCTTATACTCCAACCAGGACTCTCCGCTCTCAGAATACAGGACTCCTGTCTGTCCCCAGAGTGAAAAAGAAATCAGCAGGCGAAAGGGCCTTTTCTTACCGAGCCCCTTTCCTCTGGAATAACCTCCCTATAGACATCAGACAGTCAGACTCTGTGGATGTCTTTAAATCCAAACTTAAAACCCATCTTTTTGCCCTAACTTTCAATTAGTTAGCTGGTGGGTCGGTTTCAGTCTCAATTTATTATTTCAGCCTAGCAGTCCTGCCGACGAGAACATTATTAATTTTAAGCCGCTGCCTCTCTATAACCCTCTGTTGTTGATGTCCCACAAGCACTGCTGTGTGCCTCGCTCTCTCTCTCTCTCTCTCTCTCTCCCCTCTCTCTCCTTTGAATCAGGCTTCCCCGTGATGGACCATCAGTCGCTCTGTGACGTTGCTCTGACTCTCTGGTGGTGCATGGTAGAGAGGAGGTCGTGTTGCTCGGGCTCTATCTATCGTGATGTGGAGAGGAGGTCGTGTTGCTCTGGCTTTATCGATCTGGCATGGAGAGGAGGTTGCGTTGCTCAGGCTTTACCTTTATGGCGCTGAGAGGAGGTTACGCAGCTAAGGCTCTATTTGATTGGCGTGGAGTGGAAGTCGTGCTGCTCTGGCTCTACTGGTTTTGACGTCAAGAGGAGGTCGTGTTGCTCTGGCTCTATCTGTTTGGTGTCGCCTGGAAGCTGCTTGACATCCTCCTGGACCCACCTTCTCACATATATTCACATTAGATGTATTCATTTTTGTCATAAATTGTCTATGTTGTGTTTTCATTATGTGGTTACTCTGTACACGCGACATCTATTGCACGTCTGTCCATCCTGGAAGGGGGATCCCTCCTCTGCCGCTCTTCCTGAGGTTTCTTCCATTTTTCCTCCCTGTTAAAAGGGTTTTTTTGTGGTTAAGTTTTTCCTTAGCCGATGTGAGGGTCGCACTGTAAAGGACAGAGGGTGTTGTATTCTGTACAGATTGTAAAGCCCCCCGAGGCAAATTTGTGATTTGTGATTTTGGGCTATACAAATAAAATTGATTTGATTTGATTTACAGTACTCAACTGCTTTGCTGACCCACAATAGAGACAAACCCAAAAACCCAACTTTGAGGACAGGTTTCTTTAATATTGATTTAAAGCGTCAGCCTCCTGCTGCAAATCACCCTCGTCAGTGTGACATCATCTCACTGGTAAAACATCTGACCAATCACAAGTGTTTGTAGAAGCATCTGTTGTTTGATAGATAGTCACAATCTGCACGCTGTGGGGAAACTTTTTGTCCAGTTATATTTAGCTTGAAGAGGTTTGTTTTATCTCCTGTGAAAAAAGAAATGTTGATGACATAGTCGCTAGATGTCCCAGTTGGACGTGTATATTATTTTCAGAATAAGCAGCATGTTCTCATCCCAACTCGTCACATACTGCCGCTTTATCACACCTCTTGGCGTCACTTTAGGTTTAGGCAACAAAAAAAATGTTTGTAAAGTGAAAATGAAACTGGATGTTGTGAACACGGGACACGAACGAACAGCTGATCGTAACGTGTAAATGAAATTTGTTTATCGGTGTGTCGGCACCATGAAATGTAATTCTGCATTAGCTACTATCGGTTCCTCTTTGGCATTTATGACTTAAGTAGATTGTTCACCGTGACAGGAAACATGGACGGACTGAACGGGGGATGACGTGCAGGTATGCTGCGGTCCAGGGTGTGATTTGTACGAAAAAAATGAAATGTTTTTATTCATGCAGCTGTTAAGGTTACATTTATAGAATAATGATGAACTTTAATAAAACAATTTTGGAACTTGAATTTAACCTCGGCTTCTGCAGGAATATTTGAATCCATATTTTAATTCATCAAGTAGTGTGATATTTACTCTGTCTTGTCTTGTCCTTTCCTCATGAGGAAACATAAAGGATGTGATCATACACAACAAAGCTAAAGGTTAAATGCTAATTTAACCTGCCAGAATGAAATCCTCCTTTCAGCACCATGGATAGCTCCACTCAGCCAGGCCTGATAAAAAACTCATTTATAAACTTCAACCTTTAATAGAAAATAATCTCAAAATGCAATAACACAACGTGCTGTCAACATCAGAATAAATAGGCTATATGCCTACAGTCTGCTCTGATGACGGACGTCTTCTTCTGCCTTCTTCTTCTGTGGCGTCTCGCCCCTCTTTCACCCACATCTCTGCAAATCACCGTGCAGTGAAGGAAGCAACCATTTACTGAGATGAACAACAGACTGTTCAGATGTGGAGACGTTCATCACGTAGCCTAGACGTTGTGTCATCTCTATTGTCATACAAGCGTGAGCGCTGATGCTGAAAGTCCATCTCTGATTTTATTGTTGTTTGCACTATAGACTGTTCTCAGGTTGCAGCGCTTTACTTAGATATATTTGGTGAAGTAGCATGAATCACTATGAGGGAGGGTTACACTTTGTATCCACCAGGGATAAAAATAATCTAGCAGAGGCAGGATTATATAGACCAGAGGGGGGTAAATCCCCCCCATAGCACCCTGTATACGTCTTCTAACAGCAGGATGCTGTGATTTCTAATCAGGTCTATAGATGTTTATCCTTGATCTTCATCACAGAAACTGCTTACATTCAAAAATATTCCAGCTCTGGCTGGAGTTGTAATGTGAAGGAGAAGAGGTGCACCTTTTGACATAAATTGCCATAATCGCGTGTGAATATTTTATGTTCATAATCAGCAGTATAAACCACCCATGCTATGTTTTGCTGCTTTCAGCTGTGATTACCTGGACCGTTTCCCGTATCACTCTGTTTGCCACCGTATTTACCTTCCACAGTCTTACTAGAGCATCTAAATTGTGAGATTTATACATAGAGCCCTCAAATATGTCCACAAAATAGTGTCCCAATGCGCTGAATCAGTGCTGTTTCCTTCATCATGTATGCAAAAATATAAAAAAAAAACCAAGATGACATCATTTATTGAGCTCTGATTCATTGAACTTCCCACCTACAGTAAGATGGTATTAGTGTTTTGTCACTGTGAATGAATGCGGTGCTCTTATCAGTCATTATGGTGTCAACGGCCTCCATCTACATTCATGTTTTGCTCTTCCTCTACTTTATATTTGAGTCTTCCTGATGGAGTGGGTGTCTGTAATGGTGTGAAGCAGCAGGGAATGAATGCTTTGTCTACAGCAGAAGAAGAAGAAGAAGCAGGTTACGTTATGTCAACGCACAAATTGAAAAGGTGCATAAAAACACGAAGCCTCACAGGGATGAGAGACCCTCATAAAGGAACCGGTGAATGAGTGAACGGGGGGGGGTGATGTCGGACACAGCTTCTGATTATCGCTCGGCTCATGGCGCCGGTGTGTTAGTGAGAAAGGTTGAATCACTTCAGCGGAGCTGAGTGTTCGCTGTTGTGAGCAGGTCAGGACACGCAGCGGGATCCAGTTAGCTCGACACCATCAGCTGAATACGCTGATGCACTCCTGATAAAAAGCCCAAATGTTCTCTAACTACTGGTTCAGACGGATAATAACGGAGGTGAAAACAGCTTTTTCTTCTCCGTGTTTTCATCAGGTCAGCTGAAAACACGGGTTTATCAGCGTGGATACATGGAGTCCCGCTGTGTGTCTCTGACCTGAGGGGACGCTACATGCTGAGACTTCATTCATCAGTAATTGCTCGCCCACATTACGGTGCTGACCTTTGACCTGCTGGCATTCAGACCCGACACATTGGAGCGTTATGTTCCAGACTGCTGTCATTAAGGAGGATGTGCTGGGTGGGTTACTGCCGGCGTGGACACATCTCTTCTTTTATAGATCGATGCATCGTAACTCTCACAAACGTTCAATCTGCTGCTCCTTCTCAACTTCAGGCAAATAAAACTCTTACCGATATATATATTTAATACCATTTATCATTATTTACTTTCATGATCCAACACTAACTGTTAAAACCACGATATTTCATTTTTACACAACTGTGCAATAAACAGAGTTGACAGAAGGTTTTTTTTTTGGATGCTCAGAGATGAAACTGGCGGTCAGATCAGCAACAGTTTGGACTAAATTCAGAACATTTTGACAGATTTGCTGCGGTCTGTTGATTTGCATGTGAAAACAAAGAAGAGATTTCTTATCAAATCAACTTTGGTGATCTTTGATTAATGATGTTGTGGTGCTACTTTTTCTTTACGCTGAAGGTTCACGTTGTTAACGTTGTGAAACGGTGGCAGTTAGGTTTAGACGACAAAACCAATTAGTTAAGGTTAGAAAAAAAACGTGACATAATGTCATCTGTAAAAATACACGAGCGCCGATCCCCGGAGTAAAAGTCCTGTGTTTGATTGTCCGATCCTCCCACCCATAGCGGACTTCTCGCCCTTAAATACTACGCCCTGTTGCTCTGAGCGTCTAACAATGATGTGGTGGGTTTACATTGGAGTTAGTTCAAAACATTGTGCATCGGAATCAAGACGCACATTACAGCTGTCGGCTGTGTTTTTAAGAAGTGAGTATTTAATGGGAGCGGAGCCTGGTGAGCTCTGAAGTCGGAGCGACACGTTCTGGTTTTCTAATGATTTCATATACCGGCCGGCTGACAGGAAGCATGTTTTAATGGGATGAATAATAGACCATAAACAGACTGACATGGAGTATTGACATGATTTAAGCTTCACTTTATATCATTTCCCTTTTGTAAATAAAGTCTCATTAAAGAGGAGTGCTTCTCCGAACCTCATGTTACCCTTAATCTACGTGAGGGGTCAGGGGTCACGTCGTGCTGGGCTGTTTTCCTCTCAATACACTTCCTGCGGCGGAGAAGAAAACGCTTGTTATGTAACCCGAACGAGGTCGAGAATGAAGCCCCATTAAACGTTTTATGGCTCTTTGAAGCAACGCAGCATCTATTCAGTCAAATCTTTCAGCTGAATGCAGAAGTGTTTTGGCAGAGTGATGGAGGCAGGTCCTATTCAGGGATTGGATTTGCCTTTCAAAAAGTTGTTCAAAGGGTTTGAGAAAAGAAAAAGAAAAATAAGTAAGCCTCCGCAAAAATAAACAGTATGAAGCTAGAAGCAGGATTACAGCAACCGCACGCAGAAGTCGGGGGATAAAAGGGAAATTTAAGGTTTTAGTGAAGCATCAACACACCTGTATACAGACGGTTTCTCACTTTCTGGTTAATGTCGGGGTTGTCTCTTATGAAACTGTCTGGATACCAGTCTCACAGATGTGTGATTCAATGTTCCCACACACAGGAAACAACTTTAATAGTGCAGACACCACTTTATGCATGTGCACTAGAAACGTGACCTTACATTAGATCTCCTATCACGACCACTCTTTATTCAAGTGTGCTAGTAGAATGCTTCTTTTAAACTTAAAATAAGAGAGAATACTTTCAGTTTACTGTTTGTGTACTTATCAGAGATATACTTAACAATATTATAGTTAAGTAAACTTGACTGATACTGACAAGTATACTGACAAATATACAGAAAAGGTCTAAGTATATTTGGCTTATGCTGACTTTTTGATAGAGTAGCCTACTAGAGGATGTGAGAGTTTGTAAACATATGTTTTGATATGAATTTACTTTAAATCTTCAAGAATTTTCTACGTTTTTGCGTTCTCCGTTCACCGTGGAGGCTTGTGAGAAAAACTATTATTTATTTTAATCTCATCTCTTTATGTAATGCATAAATCATTGGCTAAGTACTACAAGTTAAAGAAAACTTACAAGTATACTTGCGGTAAAATCTAATAAACTAGTAGTTCACTGAGAGTATACTTTAAAGTGTACTTTCATAAACTAAAAAGTGGGCTTCAAGTATATAACTAGTAAACTAACAGTATAGTTCACTTCATAATATAGTTGCAGTATAAAATACAACTTAGATGTAAACTAGTTGTGTACTCAAAGTTTACTATTCTTACACTTAAAGTACACTTAAAAGTATTAACCGAAAAGTGGGCCAATTTAGTCCCTAGAAGTATTGAGTCAACACACATGTAGGCAAGATTTGCTCTTCCTTCCTCTTTTGTGTCTTTTGTTTGTGGCACTTATGTGTTTAAGCCTTTCTGCTTCCTAGCGACAAAGGAGAATAACCTTTATAAACCAACATTACTTTTGATTGTAATGGTTGCAAGTGAGATTATCTCGCTTCTGTTGGAGTTTTATTAGTGAAGAACGTTACAAATGTAATTTTCAAGCTAAACGAAGCTAAAGTAGACAAATTAAAGTAATTAACATTTAACAACAGGAACCTGTAATCACAATCGTAGCATCACTTTACTCTGCTTTATTTCCAGAAGTCCATTCTGCATTTTTCTCCACACGTTGTCCATGATGTCACGTCCTCTCTTCATCTCCACCATCTGCATCTGCATGGAAACACAAATCCTGCCAACAAGTGCAGGTATGTGTGTGTGTGTGTGTGTGTGTGTGTGTGTGTGTGTGTGTGTTTATTAGTAACAGCCGTCACTCAGCCTCTAGGGTCTGAGAGTCCCCGATGATGAAGCCATCCATTATTTACTGAGCAGTCCGGCAGCAGACAAAAAAAAAAATCAATTATTTCAATGGGAATTATTCTGATGCTGCTTTGAATGCTAACGAGGGAGAGAGAGGTCGCAGACCGACGGAGAATGCAGAAGAGGACGGAGAAAGAATAAGGTGTGTGTACAGAAAGAGGTTAGACAAAGTGATGGAAGGAAAAACAAACATAAGTAAGAGAAGAGGATGATAACGGAAGAGGATAAAGAGAAAAGGGAAGCTGCTAGCCTAGCTACGTTAAAAGATATTATAGTTGCAGTACAAAATACAACTTGGATGTAAACTAGTTGTGTACTCAAAGTTTACTCTTAAAGTATAAAGTATACTTTTATAAACTAAAGTGGTACAAATATAGAGAGAAGTCTGAGTATATTTGGCTTATAGGCTTACTTACACTTAATCTTTTGATCAAAGTATTGAAAAGTATAAATAAGTATTCTTAAGTAGCAGACTCGAATCTCTGCTAAAAAGTGGGCTACAAGTGTACTTGCAGTATAAAAACTATTAAACTAGTAGTTTACTGAGTCTACTTTAAAATGCACTTTCATAATCTATGAACTGGGCTACAAGTATAAATATAGTAAACTATTGGTATACTTATAGTATAGTTGCAGTACAAAATAAAACTTAGATGTAAACTAGTTGCGTAATCAATGTTTATTATTCTTACACTTAAAAGTATACTTTTATAAACTAAAGTGGGCCACTTTAGTCCCAAGAAGTATTGAAGTATTACACTTACAAGAATACTACTAGTGCATTGATATTAATATTCTTATTACATAAAGTTTTCTTTGGAATATACTTCACTTTACTTTGTAAAATAAACTAGGAGTATACTTCTTTTTTCTGAGGGAAGCAGCCACAGAGAATATATATTTCTGAACATGAAACTGGTAAAAAAATTGAAATACAAAAGTATGAAGAAATTAAAATCTCTCCTTAGTATGTTGACAGTAGAAGTACATTTGTTGAGAATATCTTTTGGAGGACAAAGAGGAAACTTCCTCGTCAGCGTGTCCACGTGTCTGTTTGTCCATCCGTCCTCATCGGTTGGTAAACTCAGACACAGACAGAGGTAGAATATGGAAATGGCCGCCGCTCTGCTCCTTCATTATTCATATCTCAGTAGCCGGTGAATAATCAGATTAGTGCTGATGAACACGCTGAATTATTCAGGAGGCTGTGATTGGGCCTTGGGAGGCGACCGGGGGGGGGGGGGAGACCGGAAACAGGATCCCCGGGGCGCTAAAGGTCCCCCCCCCCATCTCTGTCCCACACCGCCGCCGTTTTCCAGTTGGTAGACCGGGTTAATGACCACGTGGCAGCGTGGAGAGCGAGCGGCGGCGGGGGGGGGGGCCTGATGACGTGCTCTCACTGCGACCTGCTGCGACGGAGGCGGGTTGAATAATTGAGGGGAGGTGTTGAATTGATCACCGCGCTGTGTGGTGCAGTGATTGGCAGAGTTATGTAACAACCCCCCCCCACCACTACACACACACACACACACACACACACACACACAAAGATGCATCCAACAACATTTATATTAGTCTGTGTCAAGTCATTTCTTTTCCATCTAAACTGTCCCTCCTCAGATAAAACAAAGCTGACTACATTGTGTTTTACTTTGAGCAGCGCTGTCCATGGTGCTGATCCCACACAACAAGCCGACATCAAAGAACTAGCGGCGCCGAAGGCCGACCGTTGAGTCGCCTCATGTCGCCTTCGTCTCGGCCAAAAAGTTGCACTTGAACACGCCGCAAAGACTACAGACGACGGCCAACTACCACGTACGTTTTCATCATTCAAAAAGGCGAAACAGGAAGACCGAGGACGGCGGATATACGAGCTGTTGTTACGATACGTACATGAAACAAAGCGGTGTTTTCACACCGCTCTCACTCACCACTTAGCTTCATTCCAGATGGTCATGAAAATATCTGTGTGTTGGAACGATCAGATGAGATGAAGATGAAAATGAGAAGAGCCTTCTGTGTGTTTCCTCTTGACTTTACTCGTTGGCTTACTTTCCTCGCTTCTCTTCTCATGCACTGATTCGTTTAAGTTGAACAGCCAATCAGAGTGATTTCTCTCACCGACGGCACTGCCACTGATTCAACATGCTGAAACCTCTGACACGGGCAGACTCGAGCCGACGGTGCGGGACACACCGCGGAAACTAGGCCGACAGACGACCGTCAACTTGGTGCATCAGGGCCTTAAAGGTGAAGACCATCTTTGAATATGGTGTAACATGAAGCACCATTCAACCTCACTTCATGTTAGTGAATCAATTCTCAAACCAATGCTGTATGACATCAAAGTTCAAAAAAGCAGTGGTAGACGCTTTGCTTCCAAAATTAATAGGTTCCTTATTTACACAGTGTTTGCTAATGAGCAAGCTAATCGCTAGTGGGAACGCTGTGTTCACGAGGTGTCACCACAGTTCATTACCACACTACCTCAAGTTAACAGCCTCATCCTATTTACCTGTGCACACCTCTGATAACCTCTGTGCTTTCTACAGACTGCTTAAACTGAAGGAAGTTATTCAGTGTATAAAGTCAGTCTTTAGTTCTAAGGTACCGCAGAGGGTCGTATCATATCATACAAACAGAAGTATTAGTCAAGGTATAGTAGTCTGGATGAGCTGATATGGGTGTGAGTAAAATCAGAGACAGTTCAGAAAGGAGACTCAGTTTCCTGTATCTCTGTCACATGGGTTTCTCCACTGCCACGCCCCCTTTTAGGAGACTAGCGGCAGGTCTTGAGTCTGTTGTCACCAAAGTAAATATTGGACCCATTTCTTCACAAGCCACATATCTTCAGAACATTCTGACAATAAAATGGCATTTTTCAGACAAACCAGGAAAAAATTAACTTTGTTCGAGACCTTTTTCTGTCTCAGCATGACGTCGTCGTCAGCACAAGTTGAGTTATTATCGTGTTAACTTTGACATACCTGTCGTATAGTTCTAATACACTCATTATCATCCTTCCCCATCCATTATCTGAGTGCTTTAACCTCTGATGTTCTTACTATTGTTGCCCAAATACTCACAATAGCTAAACAACCTACAAACAGTCCATTTCTTTTAGTAAAGGCGGGTCCGAGAAGGGTTAATGTTCTGTGCAAACAGAAGTTTGTTCTCTCGCAGCATCTGAACATCTGAATCCATCGCTGTGTTTTCACTCTGATCGGACTCTAAACTGTCCTGACGTCCAGAGGAGGACGACTCCAAGATTCGGAGACGTTTTTTTCTGCTTCAGCCAGTGAACCCAGCTGGGTGTGATTAAACCTTCCTGACCCCGAGTGTCTCCAGAGATGAACCTGGGCGAAGGGGGGGGGGGGGCAGAGGCCAGCCAACAACACCAGGACAGCCACGGCACCACCTGCTACCCAGACAGACTGACACTGAATGGAGCATTTCCTGATGAAGACATGTGAGATCTGCTGATATTATTCAGGTTTTAGGAGCGTTCTTTTGGACATGTATACAGCACATTCACAGTATGAGTCTCAACTGGGGTTTTTACGGCAGTTTGTGACACACGACCTCCAGCTCTGTGCGTCGGACACAAACCAACTAACAGTTTGTAGAGATGCATGCTCAAAAGAAAACACTCCGACTTTTAAACATTATGAAAGACTTGGATATCAACAAGTTTTGGGGTATGCACATATATCACAACGCCGACGTTTTCAAGAAGGTGGTTGAAGGAATGAAAGAGGGAGGCTGTGTTCACCACCGGTTAATCAGAGTATGAACGGCTGCATGTAAACAGGAACATTAGTGGAATATTCATGTTCATTAGCCATGTAAACAGCTTAGTAGGAATATTGTCTTTTTCAGAATAAGGGCAACAACTGGAATATGTTGTGCATGTAAATGTAGTCATTGTGTGTGTTCATGTATTAACAAGGGAGACCCTCAACAGGACAGTGTTTAGACTTTAAAAATTAAATGTTTAGTTAAAAAAAATAATTAAATCAAATTTTTCTTAGAATAGTGACTTTTTTATCTTGAAAATATAATTTAGCAATTTAAGTAAATGTGAGTTCATCTCGTCTCGAATAAAGATCTGAAGGTCGGTCTTACAAAATTCTTAAGAAAATGATTTTTGATGAAAACAATGGTCTCCTGTGGCGTCCTTGGGCGTTGTGAGTGGAGTGTGTTGACTTGCTGGTGCTGTTGTGCAGGTGTGATGTGACTCTGGGTGAAGACCAACTATATTACACCACACCTGTAGATGTCCTGTATTCAGATTCAACTAATTTCCTTCATCTTGCACAAACACTCCTTTTCTTTCTGCTTTAGTGGATGTCGTGCTCTTTAAGCGTGATTCATAAGATCGAGCTTGTTATGCTATTATATCGTCTGCCTTTTGAGGAGGTTTGCTTTTTAAAGGATCTAGAATAGTTTGCATAACAAATATTGCTTTAGAGCAGCCATCAGTTAGCCTGGATGTAGAGCTCTGAACATCTCCGTCCTGCATTGGGTTGTGCTGATCAACCAACCCGGTCTCACGGGAAGACGTATAAATATTACACAGACATTCAGCGTGTCATGAGGACACATTTTAGCGGTATCGCGTGTAATTTTTACGCCACATAAACATCCACAGTTTAGGCAAGAAAACCACTTAGTTAGGGTAAGGGAAAACGTCATGGTTGGGCTTAAGATAAGTAAGTAACTAAAACATGGAAACAACGCAAATGTCAATCGTCACTAACGAAACTTACAAAACAAAACACCGGTCAACAACGGCCTCAAACAGCGGGCTCCTGGTTAAAGTCCTGTGTTTGTTGGACCCAAACACCCCCCCACCCGCCTGATATAAGGTCAGGTTGCATTATTTGTACCCGTAGGTAGATTAGTTCTGCAGCAAAAATAGAGGATGGCATCCGTAATGACAATAAATGAAGCAGTAGAGCACAGACAAAAAACATGACAAAGAGTACTCAAAGGCTTACTGGGATCAGGACCCAGCAAAAAGAAGGCCACAAGAACAATATCAAAAAACACTTAAATATCAGGGCAAAAGACACAATACAACGACAATAGGATAAACTTTCCATAAATAATGTTGCTAGGACTTATTTAAAAGAACAGTTGCAGCTGGAACAAAGCTGTTCCTGTAGCGCTTTGTAAGTCGTGTTTCTCTCTTTTTATTCTACATCACTAACTCTTAATGTAGCATTTATACGTGGATGTGTTTACATTACAGGACACATGGCGTATAAAAGACATGCAAAAATAAAGAAAGGTGTACTTGTTGCACGCTAAACGCCTTGCGCATTATCACGGCATTTATACTCCTTTTCGTGCAAACGGGCTGCATCAACGGTTGGAGAAACTACTGAGCCAATCAAAGCTTTGTTTGCAGGATTAAGAAAGTGTGTGCTACTATACAAGTTGTTGTTAGTTAACTTAAATAATAAATTGATTTTCTTTCTTCTCTAAACATACTGACGGACTGAATAATGAAGAGAAGTCCACTTCAGGAAATCACTAATCAAGGAAAATCTGACCAACCACTGAGTGCAAAATGTCAGCACTACTTAGTTTTTGATACTCGGCGCCTACAGAAATAATCAAAATACTGAAGAGTGCACTACAGCACTATTAGAAGTGATGTAGACTTCTGCAGAGTGGAGTGTGTTTCTCTGAGTAAAACTCTGTCTTTCTATCCACTGTGAGTGCTCCGACAGAGAGCTGCCTCAGAAAGGTAATCCATGTTTGTTTCCATCTCTGTGCGTTTTGTTGTTGTGGCGTCTGATCCGACTCATGGACTCAGTGGGACTGGAATGTGTGTGTGTGTGTGTGTGTGTGTGTGTGTGTGTGTGTGTGTGTGTGTTATCTTATCGTGCGGTGTTAGCTTAGCACTGTTAACAAACACAGCCTGGGTAAATATGATGAGAGGATGCCCTACATGGATTCACAGTTCTGCAGACTTTGTACAACTGTGAATAAACACGACCGGCGTCCAGGTTGAAACGCTCTGACAACAGAAGCAGCCGGGGAGGAACAGGTACCCAAATCCTGTCAGGATGTACCTCAAGTACTTTAAGTATTGTGTACAGCTGAACTTAAAGGGGAGCTGTTGTTCCCTTAGCATGTGACTAGCTTAGCTGTGGTTTAGAAACCAGAAGCCAACGTTGATTTATTTGTCACATAACTTCCGTACTGAAGTAACGCCACTTCCAGAGTTATTTTAACCCAAACCACCATCTTTTCCTAAACCTAACTAAGTAGTTTCCTGTGGAGATGGAGGTTTATTTTGAAAAGACTGCATGCATCTAACAAGCAGAAAAGGACACGTGTTGCTGGACAACGAACAAAAAGGGAGAAATACGTTTTTCCTGAGATATCAGACGAACCGTTGCAGCTTTATGTAATAAACAAGAACTTTTTGGCCTCTGACCACTGACTCCTCCTCTGTATTCTAATTTATAGGAGATTATGCATTATTTTAATTTATAGTTAATATTAGTTAATAAAGGATCAGGTCTCTACCAAGTTAACTATGTATAATTTTAAGTAGGGTTAGTGAATGAATAGTTTGTTAGATTATCATTAGTATGGAAGGCACAATAACAACATTTATGATCACATAGAATGATCATAAATGCAGGAATAAGGAAAAAAAAAACATGTATTTAGGCATTTAACTGTTTATCTCAATAACATTATGGTCTGGTGCCAAGTACAGTGTTACTCTGGTTGAGAATAACTATTTTGTATCTCTTTAATTGATTTAGTTTTGCTTAAAAACAGCCACATTTGTCTAGAAATATCAGCCAACAATAAGCCATTAGAATGTGTGGACATGTTTAATAATCATAGAATGTAAACTCTCTAAGGAGACGAGGGAAACATAAATCCATCAATATGTATTCAGTCTGAAAAGCAACATGGCCGCAGCATCATAAGTGATCTATTTACAGTAAACGAGACATGATTATTCTCACTACAGCTCTACAGACTAGAGGTCAGACAGCCAATCAGACGCCTGGTTTCCATCCCGACTGTAACATTACCCAGAAACCCACAGGGCAGGGAGTCTTGTGTGTGGCGTGCTCCCCGGGACGAGCTGAGAAACCCACGACGGGAGAACAATGCTAACAGAGGCAATTGTATTAAAGCTAATGAGGCATTCATGCACGTTCACATCAAAGCCACGCATGAGGAGCATGAGGAGCATATGGAGACTAACACGAAGCGCTGCAGTCGCACGGACGAGCAGGATCCTCTCTGATGATACAGTAACAGACATGTCAGTCCTAACAAGACATCCAGATTCATATTATTTTATTTCAGACATGATCAAGTGTAAACACTGTAGTGAGATCGAATCATTACAACTTTAATATAGATGCTTTTTAACCTCTTCAGCCCTACAGGGTGCTGGAAGGTGTGTTTCACCCAGACAGACATACCCAAAATAAATGAGAATAGCTCCACAACTACCAGGTCTATATGCATGATCTTGGTCTCTATGGATAGGTAAGACCTCAGAGAATTCATCCCCAGTGTCAGTAACATTGTGCATGATGCCATGCACAGAGACGCCACTGAATTCATTCAGCAACTCCTTGACTACAACTGTGCCAAAGCAGATATGAATAACACAAAGCACATAGATTCTACAAAGGTTTTAGTCAGGATAGGACCAGGAGGACTCTCCATTTGGACCACTTGGATACCCAAAGTGTGCCAAATGGGTTTTCTACCTCTTGAAAGGGAATCTGGCTCTGATATACTACTGATATCCACTACAGGAGGCTATGTGCACACAATGGAGCCTTTGGCCATGACATTTACCCTGTGCATCATCACATTCTACCATTGTGCACAGTAGAAAATCAATAAAAAAACAACTAAATTGTATAATTTTGACACCAAATGGAGTAGTTTTATTATTATTATTATTATTATTATTATTATTAAGTAAAACTTACTTATAATACCAAATGAGATCAATAACAATGTAAATAAGATAACAAAAAATAATTCAAAGTCAAGTATGTACATTCAATATCAAAACGGTTAAAATATTATAAAGTAAAAATACAATTTCCTGTGCGTTGATTTTGGTTAAGGCCTCGTCTTTTGCAAAGAATTTGGAAAAAAGACCACCACAGCATTTTATGAAGTTTTACCGGGTTCGTAAGCTTGTTTTTAATACCACATTTTAAGACGAATCTTTAAATATAAGAAACAAAAAGATTTTTGGCATTAAGGAGGATTTATTTTGGGCACTCAGTTGAATCATCAGTTCAAAAGGTGAACAACTGTGTTAGAAAATATCTGCTTCTCTGATAAAAAATCAAATGTACAAGACGCCTGTGGACATGACAAACTGACCCTCAGAGTGATTATTTCAGTAACATCCAGCCACAGAGCTTCAAATTCAAACAACACTTTGTTCCATTGCTCTTTGATCGCCTCTTCTTGGGCCTTTACAGCTTGATCTTGCTCTCAGAGGACATGTCAGGACGGGGAAGTTCAAATACTGCAACGTATCCTCACAAAACGGTTTATCTTAGTTATTCCTCATTATCGGTGCGTTCTCCTACGAACGTCCAGCAACACGTAACAATTTCCGCTCGTTACATGCATACAGTCTTTTCAAAATAAACTTCCGTCTTCACAGGAAACAACTTGTTCAGGTTTAGGACAAGATCGTTGTTTAGGACGACACGTGATAAATAAAATAAATCAACGTTAACTTCACGTGACGATTCGTCAATAAAGAGTTGTGATTAGTTGTTTTGCTGATGACTACAGCCAGTGGCAGATGGGATATAAATATCCATTTTCATACCGTTTAATCATAACACACTTTATATAAAAGAGCAGTATCTCATCTCCAGACACTGAAGTGGTACTACATCGTGCATTTAATGTGTCCTTCCTTTGTTTCAATAAATCAGACACACTGGGAGGAATAATACACTGTAACTTGTTACTTTCTGCTTATTTATTTGCTCATTTTCAATCACCACATGCGTTATATTATACGTGTTGTTTTATAACCGTCTAAAGATGGACATTATTCTTGCCGTCTGAGCTCTGAATGTGCAGCGCTCCGTCCATAAATACGTTCACAGAGCCGCTGTCAGCCCCAAATTAACAAAAGCAATTTCAGAGGAAAATCAAAGGTGAAAGTACATCATCATTTGTCAAAAGCACAAACAGAGAGTGCTGCCAAGGAGCTGCAAATAGTATTACAGCGCTGACCTCGCACTCTCTAAAGCACACGGTTTCACGGCTCCGGCTGCTGTGTTTGTCTCGGAGGATTGAGATGTTTTTGAGGAAGGATGGGCGGTGGTGGAGACGGGGACGCCGTCCGACTAAGACGACGAGCTTTTAAGGCCAGAGGACCGAACGTCTCAGTCGGCCATCGACGCTGAACTAGGTCAGCCGTCTAAACGGCCCCGGGGAGATAGCCATCGCCAAATACTAATCAGTGCTCGGCCAAGGGTGCGCTTCATTTCTCTGCCTGCGGGACCCTGGAGGAGCCTCAACAACCCCCTCTGCTTGGTAACCGTCTCAGGCAAACACTCGAGGACAAAGTTTACTGTCAAAGCTTCTGAAATCTAGCTCTTAATCAGAGTACAGCCTTGTTCAGACATCGACCTCCTTGTTCTGCACACACAAACACACACACACACACACACACACACACACACACGCACACACGCAGGGTTTGTTGGCTCGGCTTATGCTCATTGGCATTTTGGTATTCGGCCCAGTATTTCTGGTTTCCAGGATCATGTTTCCCAGCGCTTTGCTAATGCGTCTGATAGAAACTCGCTTCTAGCTCGCCCAAGATCAATTAACCAAAACACAGTGCATGCTGGGAAGTCTGTGAATAAACTAACAATGTCTGAGTACTTCTGAGTTTTGTCAGGAATGACAAAATAACCCTGATGATGTCACAGTGATGTATCTGAGCTTTGGGGAAAAATTAATAAAAAAAAGATACAAACACGGAGGTGTGAAGTTTGGAAGTTGTGGTTGTTTACCAGGAAGAGGAAGTCTGAGAAAAGATCCAGTTGTATTATGGGAAATGTAGGATGTAGGTGTTTTCAGAGTTTGACCATAATAGTTTTTTTAATCATTTCTCTGGACTTAGGTAAGTGAAATTAATTTTCATGAGTTTTTATTTTATGTGCAGTTAAATATTGAACTTATATATTTGGCAAGTTAGCGAATGAAAAGAGCTTTTCTGTGCATCTTCTATCAATATGCAGCTGAATGTACATTCAAAATGTACATTTCTAAAGGGACTAAAGGAGCCCCGACTGATTTTTTACGTTTGAATTTTAGCTAATTATTCTGGATAAAGACACTGATCTGTTTGGCGATTCGGAAACATAGGTTAGAATTTGAAAATATTCAATTAATTTACAGTCAACCTATGTAAATTTTGCTGTTTAATACTAAAACATGCAGTTCTTTAACAGTAGCACAATAACAGAAGAGTCAAAAAGTCAGTAAACTGAGTATATGTTAGTTAAACAGCAATAACATTTGCTGACATTAATCCACAATAAGCTACCGAACATACCCGGAAAAAATCAGGCTATTGCAAAAGTCTGAGACTATTGAATTCAGTAAAAGGTGCATTTCATGGCTATGAATGTCATTTTTTATTTGTAAGAAAGAGGAATTTGTTTTTTGATCTTCACATTTACAGACTTAAATTCATGATTGTAATAAAATGGTCTTGAATGTAGCTCGTTTTCATTTGCACACAAGAAATAAAAAAAAAAAATAAAGGCCATGAAAGTGGCCTTCACACTTCCCAAGGATGAGCCATGTTTATTTTATGATCCTATGACCTTTTCTCTAGAATCACCCTCTTTAGTTTCACTAATGACAACAGCCTCCACAAGAACAATCAATATGTTGTTTGTTCTCTCCAGTGTTTCCATTTTAGTAATTCTTATCTTGACCCTCTCTCCAGTCATCAATGACGTAAATGTGTACTCTCATCTTTGGGCATCTTTAAACACACAGACATAGATACTTATAATAGAAGATATTTAAAGATATAAAGGCGACTAAATGACTGTGATGGATCAGTGCGTTTCAAGTCTCTGCAAGGTGATTTTTGTAAGTAACTGAACTGATGTCTGCCAGGGAGGAAGGAAATCAATCACAAACAGGTCAGACGTAATAAACCCAGAGCACTGAAACACTAACGTGACGTAGCGGCGCTCTCAGAGCGCGTCTCGTCTCAGCGTTTATTCCTGTAATATCCAGGCGGCGGCGGCTCATCCTCCTCCTTACCATATTAGACTGAACGCCTCCTTCAGGGGGAAATAAATTGAAATCTTTTTTTTTTTTCTTTTCTTTAAGTAAATCAGTGATCGCTGGAAAAGCCCCTGGGACATAATAATAATGAAATTACTGTTGGCTGATCTGCAGGAGGGCTGATAATCGGCATTGACACGGGCTGGAGGTCCCCCAGAAACCCCCCCCCCCCCCCCCCCCCACAACCACACAACCACATCTCCAGTGGAGCAAACACATCTCCAGGGGAATTATTATGATTTAAGTCCTGACATGAAAAATATATTTTTTTCCTTGTTCGTAACATTTTTATGACATAAGTGTATCCTGTGATGAAGCCCCGCCCACCGGCAAGTTCAAGACACGTGATTGGATCTCCCTGTGGGTCCCACATTGATTGACAAGTCTTTAACTTAAAACAGACGTAATCATACCTCCCCGTTTCTTCCGTTCATCTTCGTTTCTTTCCTGCGCTGTCCATCTTTTCTTCCTCACCCTCTCTCTCTCGATCATTTCTTTCCTTTTTTAAAACCTTCATGCATCCTCATCATGTCCTTCTCCAACTCCTCCTTCCCTTACTTCCTTGTTTTGTTTTTCCACCTTTCCTGCATCTTTTCTACTTCTTGTTTCCCAACCTTTTGTTTTCTACCTCCAGTCTTTCCTTCCATATCTACCTTTTTAATTACTTTTCCTCTTTTAATTCCCCTCCTGATTATCTCCCTTCCCTGCTGCCTCCATTCTTACCCTTTCCTACCTAATCCTTTCCTTCTCCACCTGCTTCTTTCCTTCCCTATCCCTGCTCTTTTTCTTTCCTCCTTCCTTACTTTTATCCTCTACTCCTTGTCGTTTTCTTTTTCCTACCACTTCCCTTCGTTCTTCTCTATCCCCTTGTTTGGTTTCTGTACATTTCCTTCAGTATCCCATCCTTTTCCTTTCTGCTTTCCATCCTTCTACTCCCACCTCCTCCTCTTTCCCTTACCTCCTTTCTTCCCTGCTTCCTGTTTGACTGCTTTCTCATTTCCTTCACCAGCTCATCTTTTCCTTCTTCCCTATCCACTCTCTTCCTTTGCTACCAACATTTCTTCTTTCCTAACATCCTCTTTTCCTCACCATGTCTCTCTTTCTTTCCACTTCCTTCCTTCCTGTTTAACTTCCTAACTTCCCTCCCCTTCTTTCATCCTCCCCATCCTTCTTCCCCTCTTTCCTTTCCCCCTCTTCCATTCCAATGACCTCCATCTTTCCTTCCATACTTTCTCCCTTCCTTTCCTTTCCTACTTCCTTACTTTACTTACCCAGTTACTTCCCATCCTCCTATATTTCTATCTCCTCCTTTTCTTCCCTTGTTTCTTTCCAACTTCCTGTTAGGAGACAAGCATTAGAGATGGAGAGGAGATGAGAATGAACGGATCATTTAACTGACGCCTTCCCTCCAGCAGACGCCTTTTAAAGAGCTCATGACCTCAAATTAAGCTGCTGCACAAACTTTTTTATTCTGTCAGCGAAGGAGGAAAAAACCTGCAGCGACGTGTTCGGGTGACGTTCTGAACTGGAAAACGTGTTCGGGTGACGTTCTGAACTGGAAAACGTGTCTCAGATGGAGAAAAAAAAAACCTGCGATTAATGAGTTGTAAAAAGAAACAATCAGAGAGGAAGCGGAGTGTTTTCTCGGCTGTAATTGGCGTCGTTATGTTGTCAGACGTCAGGCGAGCTGACGAGGAGGGAAAATATCTCCACACAGTCAAAGTAAACTTCTCCTCGGGATCATTACGGCGATGGATGAAGCGTTTAGGTTGATGAGGAAGCTCACAGGTTTGTCAGGTTTCAACTGTAACTTTTATTTGAAGATTTGTGTGTTTGTGGTTGAAACGTGGAGCCACCGATGAGTGACAGACTTCGTCAGTTATTAAGTTAGAAAAACAGAACTTAAATCAGAAAGACTTTAAATATCAATCATTTAAAAGGAGGAAAAATGTTACACAAATATTTAGAAAATCATCTAAATGTGTGAATGTATTGTTGTAAACATGTTGTTCATGGTTAAACTAACGTTGACTGTTGTTTGGAGACAAGATGCAATAATTATTCAGAACTATAGACATGTTCACATACTGAACATGACACATTTATTACTGTCTCAATGATTCAAAAAGGACCTGCTGTTGTGCTCAATATCAACTGTTTCCCTGATTGAAAACCCCCCAAAACAAAACACGTAATCCTGATTGGCTTAAGAATGTGCCAGAATACTTTTCAGACAAAATGGTGTGCATGAGATGTTTGCAGCTGTGCAGGTTGTTTTAAGTCCATTTACAGAAATAGAAAGTCTTAAATTGACATATTTCCTCAGTAAAAATGTTGAGTTAATTGCTCCCAACAACCTTTACACAGCGGAGTGAACAAGATAAGAAGTTGGGATCCTCAGAGCAATAATAAAAGCATTGGAGCATCTTAAATGACGGCAGATCAGCTAGATTTCATTTCCATTTCTATTGTCAGGGTTCGGTTTGGACATTTAGCTTCTATCCATTTTCAAAGGGAGCTTCCAGTTAACCTGTTGCCATTCAGGCTGTTCTCAGACACCGTTCTTAGCCGTACCTACGAAAAGCAATGCACCGGAATTCGTATTTATCCCACAAAATTCACATAATCATGAACCAGGAAGTATAAAGAGCAACTAAAGCCGTGAAGGGAGGAGGTCGGGCGTCCGGCGTTCGTGTCCCGTTTCCTAAACCTAACCAAGTAGTTTTGTTGCCTAATCCTAAACAAGTTGTTTCCTGTGAAGACGGAGGATTATTTTGACAAGACTGTATGCATGTAACGAGCAGATATTGACACTTGTTGCTGGACATTCCTAGGAAAACACATGAAAAATTAGGAAAACATTTTTCGAAACATATCGTATGAAGATACGTTGAACCATTAACAGATCAGCCGATCCAACACCGTCAGATAATCTCTCATTAGCTGTGTTTCTATCAACGTATTTAATGGATAGCTGGCATGAAAGAACTATTAAACTAATTCCCGAAGACCATTCTCCATTTTTCTCTCGTAGATGGTTAGATGATGACCAAGGTGACTTGATTTGTTTCTGGTTCAAACTATTCTTCTTCTACTCTCTTTACTGGCGGATTAAAGCCATGCAAAGCCTGTAGCACCAACTTCTAACCAAACTGTAGCCGAGTTTATTCACTCCAAACTAGTTGATGGAAATGCTCCTAATTCGCATTTCTTTTTTGTGACATTTCAAAAGACATACAAACAAAGAGAGACATCGCTCAGTCTTTGTGAATGACGTGTTCATTCAGCTCTTCCCTACATCCTCATGTCCTTCCCTTCCTCTTTTCTTTACCTCCCTCCTCCCTTCCTTTCCTTCCTTACAGCATAATTTCCCACCTTCTTTCTTTCCCTTTTCTCTCTTCATTTGAGCCGCCTGCTGCTCCTCTGAGAAGCTTCATCTTAAAATGATTCAGTTTGACTTTAGAGACGTTGCTTTCAGGACTAAATTACAGAAGTGAGCTGCTATTTGTGTAAAAAAAGTACAGAAGGTCCTTCAAGAAACTTGGCTATATCTGTTTCAATGACTCACATCCTGCCCTGACAGGAAACATTCATTGTACCAGTTTCACCACGACAGTCTTCGTTCCTTGACCTAAACACAAATACGACACCCGGACAAATAAGTTGCTTTCAGAACGTCTGTTTGAGTAGCACCTTGAAAACTGTTCAGAATACTGAGAGATCATTTTAAAAGGACAGTTTGAGTATTATCATTCTTATTTTTTTTTTTACTCCTAACACGGAGATAGCGTGGAAACTGAGCTGTGATTTTTGGTGAAAGCGTCGTCACTCCAGCAGCTGCGAGTCTCAACGTGTGATGATGAAAGTGGGTTGGAGAGTTTTTGGGGAGTATTTTTCAGTGACAGAGTCGGTGGTGTTGAAGCTGCTAACAGATGGCTCCGTCTGTTTTCATTTATTTTGAGTAAAGGTTAAACAGCATCAACAAAAATAGACCGGCCCATCTGTTCACATGCAGTGTTTGAGCAGCACATATATACTGTACACAAACACACACACACACACACACACACACACACACACACACACACATACACACACAGGGAAAACCTCTTGATTCACACCACATGACACACAACACTTTACTGCTTATATTACAACAATATTATTAGAGTTTCTGATAAAGTTGTGCAAAAGGGGAAAAATAAAGTTCTGGTCATCAGTTTCGAAAGAAGTACACAAGATATAAATATGATCAAGTAAAACTTAGATAATAACAAATAAGATCAATAACAACGTAAATAAGATAACAAAAAAAGAAAAGTCAAGTACTGTATGTACATTCAATATAAAAACGGTCAAAAATATTATAAAGTAAAAATACAATTTCTTGTGCGTTGATTTTGTAACTAAAATCTTTGTAGTTTTAAGGCCTCGTCTTTTAGAAACAACTCAGAAAAAAGACAGCCACAGCATTTTACGAAGTTTTTGTAAATGATTAAGAATTATGAATGGGACATGTAGGTTTGAACTAACACTCACATGCATGCAAAACTAATAACAATGGGGGGGTTGAGTACAAGTAAAAGCAGTTAGTTTAAGTAGAGTTAAATGATAGATATATCTATAGGCCTAAATAGATAAATAAAAGAGTTTAAGGAGCACTGCCGTAACCCTAAACCCGGGGGTTGCAAGAAGGGTGAAATAAAGGGATAGACAAGTACCATCATCTCCTCCTCCTCCTCCTCCTCCTCCTCCTCCTCCTCCTCCTCCTCCTCCTCCTCCTCCTCCTCCTCTTCCTCCTCCTCTTCCTCCTCCTCCTCCTCCTCCTCCTCCTCCTCCTCTTCTCTGTCTCTCTCTGTGGGATTCAGTCTCAGAAACCCACCGTCGTGTCTTTTCATGCCTCTTCTTCTCCTCCTTGTTGTTGTCTTTTCTCCTCCTGCGGTACATTATCACAGCACAATAACAGCAGCACATACTGTATGCTGCTGCAAGTGGAACAAATTACTGTTTTAATGGGATTATTTTCAAAACGCTCTCTGTTTTCTGTCTTTTTTACCCTTCCTCGCCGTGTGATTGGATTGTCATTTGAATTCAACAAGGCAACAAACTTCATCCCACGTTGTCTTTTTGTTTGTTTCTGCTGATAGACTTTAGGCTTTAGCATGTGTGTGTGTGTGTGAGTGTGTGTGTGTGTGCACGGTGTGCGTCGCCGGTCGAATGCGTTGCTTAAGGACGTCTCCAAACTGATTTTTCAGAGAGAGAAAGTGAAAATAAAATCCATTAAGAAGTAAATAAGTTATTTTTTTCTCAGCCCCCCCCCCCAGCAGACAGCCGTGCCTAAACCCGTATCTGAGCCCTCCTAATCTCCTAATAAGATTATAAAAGTGAAAATTTGTTTGTACATGCAGTAGCTGCAGATAATTACATGTCTCGTCACATCGTGGAGCCGCGCTGAGATCTGTCCCGGATCCACTCGTCTCCGGTCGGAGCTTCAAATTCTTCCAGAATGGATTTCAGAGAGTTCAGTTCAGAGATAATGAAGAGCAGATCACATGCTTCCCTTTCTTCTCTACTTCCTCCTTCCATTCCTTGTCTCCTGTTTTCTCCTCTCCTTCTCTGTTTCATTCCCAACCTCCTCATCTCCTTCTTTCTATCCCTATTTACTTCCTTAACTCTTTTTTTGTTTCCCTGCTTCCTCCACTCCATCCATGCCTCCTCGTCTCCTTCCCTACTACTTTATTTCCAACTTCCCCATCTCCTCCCCTACCTCCTTTCCATCTCATCTCCTTCTTTCATTTTCAGCCTCCTTGTTTACATTCCTACCTCATCTTCTTGTCTCCTATCTCCTCCCATCCTTTCCTGCCTTGTCATCTCCTTCCCCATCTTCTCATTATCTTTCCTATATTCTGATTTCCTCCCCTACCTCCTTTTTTTCCTACACAATTGCATTGTTCTCTACCTCCTCCCATCCTTTCCTAACCTTTCATTCCCTTCCCTCCCTTCTTACTTCCTTTCCTCTCCAAATTTGCTGTGTTTTCTCTTCCTGTTTCCTAGATTCCACCTTTACCTCCTTTTTCCTTCCCTACCTCCTTTTATTCTTCTCTACCTCCTGTTTACTTTCACTTGACCTTGTCTGTCCATACCTCCTTGCATCCTTCACTACCTTAAACCTTCATTCTCTACCTCCCCATTTACTTTATGATCTCTTCCTTGGATGCTTTACTTCCTCCTCATTTCCTTCCATACTACCTTCCTTCATCCTCTCTCTTTCCCCAATTGTCCTTCCTAGCCCTTTAATCTCATTTTAATCCTTTCTTTCTTTATTACCTGACCCCTTTCTTTGTTTCTCTGCTTCCTCTTTCCTCTTTCTTCCCTAGTTCCTCGTCTCCTTCCCTACCTCCTTGCTCTTAATGGGATGTGTGTGTTTTTACGTGATTGACAGCTGAACTGACTCTATTAAGTTTGTGTTAAACTGAATTTAATAAAAATGTAGTTTCATTCACTTAAATCAATATTTCTGTGGCTAAAATGAAGTCCTGTGTTCATCATTAAATTCTAAAAAGCAGTAAACAAATCAAAAGTGATGTTGTTGCAGCCTTTCAGCAAATAAGCCAGAGCCGAGCAGTCGGGACGCTCTGAATTAAGAAGTTCCAACAGAGAGCGGGAGAGTTCATTATTTATTAATTCATTTTTTACATCAGTATACAAGTCCAACACAAAACTCTACAACACAAAAATATAAGCTGTAATTAAATCATACACATTTCATGATCATACAGGAGATTCTGGAGTCATGCTAGTGTCTCTGTGAGGCTTTAGTTAAACACAGTGATGCTTCAAACTTAAAGCCACAATAATAACGGTAGCATATTGATGTTTAACACCTTAGTTTAGCTGGTTAGCGTGCTAACATTTTCTGTATAGCAGTAAACACATTAGTTCTGCAGGTATTTGGTCCTAAATTAGGCAAATGAAAACTGTGACCTGATGACGCTAAATGAACAGGCTGGTCTCAAACACCATACTACGAAAAGTAATAAACTGTAATTCGTGTATATCCCACAAAATCAATTTGTGTGTAATTAACGTAATCATGAAACAGGAAATATAAAGAGCGTCCGTGTACAGAGGAGGTCGAGGTGGATGTGTCAAAAAAAAACAGACTTTCACCAGGAGACCGGCGTTCATGTCCCGTGTGAAACCAGAAGTCAACGTTGATTTATTTGTCACGTAACTTACGTACTTAAGTAAAACTACTTCTGTAGTTATTTTAACCCAAACCATGACTACTAACTAAGTGGTTTTGTTGCCTAAACCTAAGGAAGTTGTTTCCTGTGAAGATTGAACTACTTTGAAAAGACTGTATGTATCTAACGCGCGAAAACTGAAACGTGTTGCTGGTCATTCGTAGGAAAATGAATAACAAAGGAAGAATCATATCTTTTTCATAAGGTATCATACGAACCGTTGTATGAGGATATGTTGAAGTGAAAAGATCAAAGTTTGTTGTCAAAGTTTCTTTTCCTGATTTTCTCCATCCTCTTTTACTTCCTCCACCCTCCTGCTCCTTCCTATCCATCTGGAAACCAGTCGATGAGGCTCTCCTTGAAGACACACAAACAGCTGAATATATATCAGAGTCAAAGATTTTTTTCACTCAACACTTTCTGAGGTGTTCTCTTGTAAAAAAAAAAAAAAAATTTGACTTTCAAAACAGAAAAGATTTGTCCTTCTGTTTTAATTTTCTTATTTTGATGTGGAGACAATCCATAAAAACAAAACAAAGAAACGCAGCAGGAAAGCAGAGCGGTGAAATCCTCCCAGGCAATTAATGGAGACGTTCTGATTTCTATGCAAAACGCCCGACCCCGACGTATAAACACCACACATACTGTATATGTAAATATAGTAGGCGTGATTCTGAACGTCTCCCGGGATGCAACGCCAACACCAGGTTCACACTCTATCAATCCACATCAAAAGAGAGCAATTTTACAAACAGGGTGCTCGTGTGTCCACATGTCCTTGAATAATAACAGCATCAGTATTCAACGTTTCCATTACCGCCAGCAGCAGCGGCGAGCTCAGAGCCTCAGATGCAGCGACGGCGTCCTGAGAGGACGAGAGAAAAAGCTGCTCCGACACCACGTTACAGATAATTTCAAGGGAAAACAGCTTACATGTGAATGTTGTTTCCATTTTCATTGAGGCCGATATCGACCGCATGTTTGATTCATGAAAGCAAACAGGAAGAAACTGACCGACGAGATAACTTCAGCACTGCAGAAAAATCAGAAAGAGTTGGATTATTTTAAAATTTTTCATATTTATTTAACAAAACAAGAACTGTGTGAACAATGTGTTTCACTACAGGCTTCATTTTCATCATCTTTATCTTTTTTAAAAATCTGAGAACTGAACTGTGGACACCTGTTGATCTCCGTTATGAGAGCTGAGCTCTCTCAACTTCTTCCACATTATTTCTCTCGCGTCATTCCTAAGTCACAATTTGATTGACATCCAGCAGAACAAACAACCATAATCATTTCTTGTCAGTATAAAATAAAGTAAGTTTGTTTACCAGGTACTAAAACAGTATAACCAATCAACACAGTCTCAACACAAATTTCCCTTTTTTTGCAACGCTCAGCACGACTTTCAACAACGTATTTTTTGTGCATTTTCCTACGAATGTCCAGCAACACGTGACGCACGTGTTAATTTCCGCTCCAGTCTTTTCAAAATAAAACTACTTAGTTAGGTTTAGGAAAAGATCAACTTGATTAGGATTAGGCAACGAAACTACTAGACTTTAACTCCTCCTCCAATTGTGAATTCAAACAAAAGTACTGTTTAGGTTTAGGAAAAGACATTTGTTACGTAACTTTGACTTTTGGTCTCACACGAGACACAAACAGCGGTCTCCTGGGGGAATGTTCTGTGTTTGTTCAACGTGTTCTCATACAACCATTCGTATGATATCTTACAAAAAGTATTCCTCATTTTCGTGCGTCTTCCTACAAATTGTCCAGCGTCAATTTTTCGCTCAAGTCTTTTTAAAATAAACTTCCGTCTTCACAGGAAACAACTTAGTTAGGTTTAAGAAAGATCGTAGGAGGACACCGGCCTCCTGGGTGAAAGTGCTGTATTTGTTTGTAGATTTTTGTCAACGTACACGAATCAACACATTAACTTTTGTGTCTATTTCATGAACTGCTGTGCGACTGGGCTGCGTGAATAGTATGTAGCGAGCTGCAACCATCGGCAAAATGGCCATCGGGAAGTTATTTTAAGCCCAGCATGATGTTTTTTTCTGTGGTTTCGTTGCCTAAACATAACTGCGACCGTTTCACGGTAACAACGTGGCGTTGAATGACACACGAAAAGCCTAAAATGTGTTATCATGATGCGGAAATGTAGTGCTATTTATACGCCTTGGAGATCAGGTTGGATCAGTGGATGAGCTGCTCTCCCTCCTGAGAGCTACAGTATGTAGTATGGATCAGAGACATGCCTCATTTCATAATGCACCTGGCCTTGTGCACGGGGGCATTATTGTCTAATTATCATTCTCTGCTGTAGCATTAAGATTTCTCTTCATTGGAAGATAACCAAACCAGGAAATAGGTACCCAGATCTAAAGTATCTGAACAGTAGTGTCCATGAATGCTGGCAGGACGTCAGTTTGCCTGCAGCTGCTCACCTTTGACCAAAGCTTTTCCTCCTGCTGAACGGTTTTAATAATCTCTCCAAACTTGATTCTCCAGTCTGTTTTTATCTAACTGCTGCCTCCTGAGTTTCATTATTCATTCATCAGTCTTCAGAGGGGTGAGTTGGGGGGGGGTGTATTAGGGGGGCTGGTAATCATAAACCATGTCAGGATAAATACACGAGTGCATTCACTTTGCAAATGAGGCGTCTCTCTCTCTCTCTCTCTCTCTCTCTCTCTCTCTCTCTGTGCTAATGTTTGCTCGGCCCGCCTGATTGATGACACGCTGATCTGCAGCCTCTCATCAGTCTGAATATGAGGAGCTTCACATTCTGACCACAGAGAATAAAGTAAATAAAGCAGAGGCGAGCTGTCACTACGGCTCTGATAGCATCGTTCAATATGCCGGAGGGGGAGGAGTGTATGTGTGTGTGTGGGGGGGGGGGTAATTTCAGCTCATTTCAGTTGGAGGAGATACACTTCCAAAATGAAAAAGTACCAACATGAGTGAACACTCGAGTAAGACTAAAGGAAAGATGAGTCTATTAAAGTGAGCGTCCCAGTTCAAACTGTAACTCCATATATAGCATCACTGATATCCACATTATTTACATTATTAACATGCTTTAACATGGATGGAGCTCAAATAATAGAAATGGTCTTTACACACCGGGGGTGTGATGAATAAAAGACACAAAAATGCTAAATACTCTCCTGCGCTGCTCAGTCTTCAGGAAAAATTGTTGGCATTGGACGTTTCTGTAAACCAGAGATAGCAGTAACTGTAGTGGTTCTGTTGCCCAAACCTAACAAATCATTTCACAACGTTAACCACCTGGCATCGCATTTCTGCAAGCGTGATACGAGACTGATATGAAACGTATTCATGAAACATATTGTTGGTTAAGAAACGTCGCCATTCAACGTATCTGTAACAAACAATGCCAACATTTTTTCTGTTGACTGGGTTGGCATGTGAATATTATATGTCGAGGGCTTCTAGGTCTCCGTCAAGGATGACGAGTAGTAAAGTTTGACGTCTTGGTTCAGAGTGCGGAGCCTCCGTGTTAATATAGATGCAACTCAACCTGCACAACGTGATTGGTTGATGACTTTATTCACCGTGCAAAAGCTCAGAAAAATCATTCTGGAAATAAAAATCGGACGCTTTTTCGCTGGAAATTTATTGACGAATTAATTGCATGAAAAAAAAAGGCATTTAAGGTTGATTTATAAAAAGCGTCCATCATTTATTGATGACTCCAGGTCAGCTGCAACAGGTATCGGCTCGGTTCAACGCTCTCTTCCATCTATCTGCTTCCTATTGGCCACCTGGCTACATAATATCCATTTTTACACAGATGATACTCTAATCTATCGAAGCTGTGACTATGTAAACAATTATCAGAATATTGACAACCTTCAAAACTCCCTTAACTTCTTCACGTTCATTTCTTGTTTTGTTTGTTTTTCTGGTCGGATGCTATGACGTTTAATTAGTCTCAAAACCCATGCACATAAAAAACAGGTGCATGCATGTGATAGGAGCACACAGAACAGTATCCGTAAGCGGGAAAGTATCTTTGCAAGAGAGCATTTCTGACGAGCTCAAGCTTGACTGTCTCTACTCGCTCATAACTGCTCAACACTCGCTGTCTCGTCAAGTTGACTTTTGAGACGTTAAAGGCGAGGATGGTATAGACAGTGAGCTGAGCTGATGTCCCCGCTCCTCTGATTACACTAGCCATGCCGGGTGCCGTAAATTGTCGGGTGCCACAAAAAACACACTGCAAGTCTGTGAGCGTTGATGACTCATGCAAGAGATAAGAACGCTCACGTTCATTAGTTAAATGCTGATAGGAGAGAGAGATTCTGGTGTATGGACTGTCTTGACCGAACAGTCTTGGTTTGTTGTCCCATCTTTCCAGCTTTGCAGGAATCCTGGTGTCATTTTGACTGCAGTCTCATCTTAGACAAACATGTTAAATCAGTGGTTCAGTCCTTGTTTTCTAAATCTCAAACATTTTAAAGATTAGACTGTTTCCGTCTGGGAAAACAAAAATCTGGAAAAACTGTCATTCGTGCCCTCATTTCCAGTCAGTTGTACTACCGTAACTCTCTTTGCTCTCTGGCATCAGTAACAAGTCTCTCTCCATCCTGTAGAAATGTTCAAAGCAAAGAAAACGTCATACTATGGATGCATTAAGAGAATTGTATACCGCGTTCCAAGATCCATTAATTCCAGTGACAGTTGCTTAAAATAAATGAATAAATAAATAATAAAAACGCACAAATGCCAACACGTCTCATGCCTTTCCTTATTTGGGAACCATAAGCTTCAGTGACAGTTTGCACATTAAGGCCCAGACACACCAAACCGAGATGAAGATGAAAAATGAGAAGAGCTTTCTGTGTGCAGTCTTGACTTTAGTCTTTTACTTGCTTTCCTCACTTCTGTTTCTCTTCTCGTGCATTGATTCGTTTAAGCTGAACAGCCAATCAGAGTGAATCCTCTCACCAACGGGCTCTAGACTAGAGCCGACGGTGCAGGACACACTGCAAAAACTACGCCGATATGCAAACCGACAGCCATTGATATTGGTGTGTCAGGGTCTTTACAGACTTCCTCTGGTTGAGACGCTTTATCGGCTGCCATAAACATGTGGAATCGACACCAGAGAGAGTCGCGATACAGCTCTCTGATTGGCTGTCGCTTTTGGAGTGCAGCTCATTTTAGTGGCGTTAGCATCACTAAACTTTGTAGAGTCCATTGCAGCTTTTTAATCAGCCAGCTGATTGTGTTAATGTCCTCGTAGCTCACTGCTGGTATCCTGAAGCTCTCCAGTTCCCCATGAGGGAATGTGCAGATACTGCAGGGTCTGTATAATTAAACAGGGGACACGTCTTGACACAGCATTTTCCTGAAGCATGTGTATCCAATGAGGGACAGGCAGTCAAACGTCCAGCACTGACAGTTTGCTCGGTCTGCTTTCGGCTGCTTTGGTCTTTTTATCATTTCTGCAGCCTGCCCTCGATCTGAGCAGTTTGCATTTTTTTATTTTTCTTGGGTTGATGCGTTTCAGGTTTTTCCAGCTCGTCTCAGCCTGCAGGTGAAGTGTCGGGGCCGCTCTCCCTTTTTTTTTTTTTTTTTACGGCGCCATCAGCATTACATGAGGTGTATTTGTGAAGCGTGGGATTTTTCCAGCCTTGTGTTTCTGTTTCACCTCCAGCCCGAACCGCCGCTCACAAATTATTCATGTGGTGTCACGTCAAGGAGCTGCTGCAGCATCCGCCTGCGGGGACAGCCACAGTGTGTGTGTGTGTGTGTGTGTGTGTGTGAGGAGTGTGTGTGAGTGTATCATGTATATTATGCAAGCTGGGGTATTGTGTGAGACTGTGTGTTTTGCCAGCATGTGTGTGTGTGTGTGTTGTAATTCCCACTCCAAATCAAAGTCCCTGACAGCTGCCTTAATGCTGGCTGCCTCTCAGGTGATGAAGGGCCCGCTGCTCGTCGCCACGGATACCTCCATCACTGCCAACCCCCCCCCCCCCACCACCACCACCACCACCCCTCCTCCCTGTTGACGGTGAATCAATCACTTCGTCCACTCGCCGCTCTGTATCCCTGACACTGGCATGTATAATTAAAGTTTATTCCCCCGGACCTCCCAGCTCAGCTCCTTCCTGCAGCTTCCTGCAGCCGCCCGCCGACGCAGAAGAAGAAGATAAATATGAACCTTCATATTTCAGAAATCAGAGGGGAAGTGGGCGAAACTGATGGCGGTGTGGTCGAGCTTCTCGTGATGTAGCTTCCTATTGGTCAGTGATTGGAGGAGAATTGATCCCTCATGTAGACTACATTGATTTCTTTAAAGTGTGCAGCAGCATTGAAGATCGATTTTTAAACTTTTCATCATTACTTTTACATCCAGAAGGACAGGAAGAGTCCCCTTTATGTGTGCCAAGTTTACATTAAAAGAAAAATCTGACATTAAAACCCAAAAGTTAAATAAAATAACCAGAGTAAGAACTTTCACCCTACCAGGAGGTTATATATTCTACCACATCCTGTTGTAGTTACCAGTATATCTGTAAAATGATAAAAATGTCAATTAAGTTTGGTAGTTTGGTTTTGAACACTTTCTCTTTTGTAATGAACTGTTGATTTAACCTCTTCAGCCCTATAAGGTGCTGGAAGGTGTGGTTCTCCTAGACAGACATACCCAAAATAAATGAAGAATAGCTCCACAATTACCAGGTCTATATGCATGATCTTGGTCTCTATAGATAGGTAAGAACTCAGAGAATTAATCCCCAGTGTCAGTAACATTGTGCATGATTCCATGCACAGAGATGCCACTGAATTCATTCAGCAACTCCTTGACTACAACTGTGCCAAAGCAGATATAAATAACACAAAGCACATAGATTCTACAAAAGTTTTAGTCAGGATAGGACCAGGAGGACTCTCCATTTGGCACACTTGGATACCCAAAGTGTGCCAAATGGGTTTTCTACCTCTTGAAAGGGAATCTGGCTCTAAAATACTACTGATTTCCACTACAGGAGGCTATTTGCACACAATGGAGCATTTGGCCATGACATTTACCCTGTGCATCATCTCATTCTACCATTGTGCACAGTAGAAAATCAATAAAAAACAACTAAATTGTATAATTTTGACTCCAAATGGAGTAGTTTTATTATAATAATGAAATATGATCAAGTAAAACTTAGATAATAACAAATAAGAAATACACTTGGAGTGTTGTTTTAGTAGCATTGAGGCCTCGTCTTATAGAAACTCAGCTCAGCTCATGTGGCACCTGGTACCGGGTTCGTCAGGTAAAAGATGTTAACTAATCTAGCACATGTATCCCATAATTGTCTGTCCTTCCTTACAGACATCTTGAATGTTTTTTACTATACAAATTGAAGAGATTTGCCTCTCTTATTTTGTACTGTCACAGTTGACATGTAACCCAAATAAGGTCACAGATTGAGAACGAGGAGCAGCTGGGTGGTCAGGTGAGTGGAGGAAAATCAGTGAAATAAAAAGCTTCAACAATGTGAGGATTTGTTTTTGTGTTGTTTTCTTTATAAACTGAATATCTTAGACATGAAGATATCACCTTGAGATATAAAAACGTCGTGCAATTGTTTCTTTTTTTTCCATTTTATATACAAAAACTTGAGCAAATATACAGAAAGCAAGGAAATAAAGAAACACGTGGACCAATTGCACCAACACGGTGATGAACCTGCTGTTTCATTAAGGTCCTCAGTTCAGGATCAGGATCCTCAGACACTGATGAAGTAGAAAGAGAAATGTGTTTTGATGGACTTGGATTGAAACTCTGCGTTCTCAAAGGTTCAGTTAACTATGAAGAGCAGCTCAGATTAAGAGGGCAGCAACTCGTTTCACCTTCACCTGAGAGAGGAGAGCAGCTGCAGCCAATCAGCAATCAGAGCCAGAGACAGGTGTCGACTTCTGTTTCTCTTTCTGAGGATAATCCGCCTGGATTCTGTCTTTAAGCTAGATTTAACACGTGTCTGTGTACTTTACTTTATTTTACTGAAACGACAGCGTTGAAAACGGATCATTCTGATACTGATATCAACAGTTAGGTAACATATTGGCACCAGAAACCCACACATTGTGAATACTACCCGGCAGTATAGTGTTTGGCAGTGTGTAGGTGTATTAAAGAGAAATTAATTCACACAACCTCGGCTTCATTCACACACACACACACTCACGCACACACACACACTCTCCATCCCAAATTAAAGAACAAAGGGTGATTTCCTCATTAACAGCGATTTTAATGCATGAAGAGATAATTTATTCATGAAAATTAACAAATGATTCATTCCAGCAGCCGTTGTGTTCAGATATATTTTATTATTGTTATCATTACAGTCTCGTCGCCGCAGCATTATGTATGCACAGCTGATTAAAAGAGTTTTGATCACCTCTGAAAATTACAGTTTTAGCAGGTAGCTCCGGTAATTAGCACGCCGCCGCCGACGTTAACTCACCAGTCAGCACCTCAAATAACACGCTTTTTCTTTTTTATCTTATGAGCGTTAGTTTTTAATTCAGTCTGGAGGTTTGAACACTTTCTGCTCCTGCTTTTGGTTTGTTTTGTGTTTTATTCCAATTTATTTTTTCAGTGTTAATTTGTCTTTTTGTTGTTCACCAAACTTTTTAGCCTTGTTCTAAAAGGTTTCCTAAAAGTTAACTTTACAATTATTATTATTATCATTATTTTGCTCAGACAGAGGCTGTGTTCACAATCTGAAGAAAGTAAAAACAAGACAACCAAAAGTGTCCAAAATACTTTACCTTTAGTACAATTTAAAAAAGAAACAGCCCTGTCTTCTTAAGATCACGTTCCCATACAACTAAACTGCATTCTCAGTTACGTTTAGGAGGAAACTTTTGTCTTTTAGGAATCACAAATACCTTTGTAAGTCTGCGTCCGAAAAGATCCAAACTACTGTTTATTCACACAAAAGTATGATGAACGATAGGACACCTGTTGAGTATGTAGTGCAGAGTATGCGATTTTGGACAAAGCCTATGTTTCTGATCGTCCTTGATGCTAAACCCCTCCCCCAAACAGCGACTATCCAATCGTGACTGCTAGCAACCGCGACCGACTGCTTAGCAACCGCGACTGCTTAACAACCGCTACTGCTTAGCCCGCGACTGCTTAGCAGGTGAAGCTTCATATTTGAAAAGTTTATCTCTTTTCATTCGTGTTTCACGTGTTTCCTTTCAGCCTTTACTGTGTTTTGCTCTCCTGTTTCTACCTTCACTGGACTAAAATGTCTCCTGGCAGCAACACTCAGCTGTAATTCTGCTGCAGAAACTCTGAAAACTTTTAACTGTGTTTAATTCAAAAGCAGACGATGTTTATCTACCTCGACTTCCTGTTTCCTCTTCTCACATCTTTGTTTTAATGATGTTTTATGCATCTCCGCTCCTCTCGTACGTCTCGCACTCAGACGACACTGCAGAGGAAGATGAAGCCGAGATGTGAGGCAGGAAGAAATAAAAGTGTTGGTTTGCAGAGCGGCGAAGCCTCCGAGAGTTCAGAGGGAGAGCGCGGCGTCAGGTGAGAGAGAGCCTTTGATGGATATTTAACACAGAGAAGGCTGAGCCGGGTTAATCCCGCCTTTTGTTCAGCCCGCAGAGCAACGAGTTCAGAGCTGACGAGTCGGCCGATAGCGTCAGCCGAGAGGAAAACTTCAAACGTCGAGGACCGGGACGCCTCCTGATCCACTCGCGGCGAAGATAAGACCTCCACAAAGGCTGTGAGACCGCGACGAGGACAATGACCTGCAGTGACCCCCCGACACCAACAAAAAGTGGGCACAGAACGAACGCTGAACAGTTGATATTTGACCTTACAGAGGCTGAAATCACATCACCCAGTACGAGAAAAGAGACAAATCTGAGACCAAAAAATGAGCTCAGTTAGAAGAGGTAGACAAAAACTATATATTAAGACGCTACATCGGCTGGGAGACGTTATAAAGGGCAGTTTTCAGTTTTTTGACATTTCATAATGGTGGAAATGTTAAAAATGTATTCATGGAACCATTAATCCTGTAATGAGTCTCGTGGCTTTCTGAAACTCATCTCTCATCTCTTCTAATGAGCTACTTCTTGACTGCTGAACTTGGACCAAGTGTAACGAGATTAATTTGAACCAGCTGTGTTAGTCCTCGTTAGCGGGAGCTCTGTGTGTGTGAGGAGGAGGAGGAGGAGGAGGACGGTGGGACAAAACGTTTCACTCCAGAGAGCCACATCATATTTCAGGCCAGAAGTCAGTGTTAATTCAAGCATTTGTAGAAATTAACTATGACCACAATCTGTTCCTTAAAATAACCAGACCTCCACGCTTCCTTGTTAGGAACACAAAAAAAGAGAAATACAATACTGAACATTTGGCTAAGGAGCTCAAACTTTGCTGATGTTGATCAGTTTGACTCTAACATCTACAGTATCCATTTAGTCCAGCAGTAACTCCAATCTTCCTTCAGCTAATTCAGGATTAAAACGCCAACGAGGAACTTGATTCTGGCGGTCCCTGTGGGCAAAAGCGGTAGTGTTTCTGAGCACCAGAGTCCCTTTAGAAAACCTCTCATTTTACTGCAGCAGGGTCCAGCAATACGGCCTGGTCCTCCAGCAGCGTGGTGTCGGTGTTGGTTCTCTCTCCACCTCCTACTGGAGCTCCGACTGCAGGACGAAGGCGACAGCGAAGCCAGATCTGGGTCTGGTTCCTGCCGGAGGCCCCGCTGGAGTCTGAGCTGAATGAGGTTCTGCTGAACTGGCATGATTGTGTCTGATTTCTCGTAGAATCCGACCCAATGGCACCGATGATAAGCATCTTCTTAGCATCAGTATTACATTGAGACTCTTTCATAACCAGTTAAAAGTTCCTCACAGTAACTTTAAACTAGGATGACTGAAAAGACTTTTGGGTAACTTTAGTCTAGAACCAGTCTTAATCTCTGGGCAGTTAACTGACCCGTTTACAGGAAGCTCATTACAGATGTGTATACTAACCTTTGGGATGAACAGATTGGAGGTCTACTCCTGGTTTAAATGTTTTACATATCTGTGAAATGATCCCTGGGAAAAGTTGTACGTTACTCACCAGAAACCTCAGTGGTGTCAGATTGGAGTCAGATTAAAGACAGACTGCTTTGGTTGGTATTTCTCTTCGTTTTGCACGTTCTTCATTATATCGGAGTGTTTCTGTGTCACTGAGCTCCTGGTGGAGGCCGTAATTCTGCCTCGTATTCCCCCCGCCTGTCCGTCAACCGCATCTACACACACACACACACACACACACACACACACGCAGCCCGTCGGGCGTATTGCCCCGGTCATGATTTTTGCAAATGAAGCTCGGCTGCAAATCACGACGGCTCGGCCTGAATCAGCAGCTCTTTCATAACGGGGCTGATTTCCAGACGCTGCATGTTCTCACGGATGTGACAGAGCGCTCTGCTCAGTCAGGACAGACTCGCTGTGAGTAAAGACAGCTGCACATAAATACAGGCTGAGCAAACGCACAGTATACCCAACCTACAGTATATAGGAACTATAAGAGCTGCGTTACTATGGCAACAGCGGGGGTTGTTGACCCCCCACAAACTACGCTTTCTCCCACAGAGTCTCCTAAAAGAGAAGCAAAACGTCACACAGTTTCTGTTTCTGTGTTTAAGGTTTGACCCTCCAGCTTCAGGATGACCTGAGTCTCTGTTCTGGATTCTTCTGACAGGAAATGATGAAATATGTACGCTGACACACATCAAACTTCACAATGCTGTAGTTTATGTAGAGGACCTGCAGCCAGTCAGTGTGTCTGGGTACATATACAGACTGAGGAGCTGCTCTTCTGGGCCTCGAGGCCATCTGTTGACCTCCAGTCACTGTTTCTGTATTCTTGAACTTTTCTGATTTACTCCGTAGCTCTTTTGGTATAATGTTATCAGATTAAGGTCAGAATGGGTTTAACAATTTTGTTGTTGCATTTCAGTTAAACTCATTATTCTAAGGTGCTGTTACCTGTTGTCCACCTTTGCAACTCTGTCGCCAGAAAAAGATGTTGGCATCGCACGTTTCTGCAAAACATGGGATACGTTGGACGTGGACGTTTCTGAACCAAAAACAGGTTTCATATCAGCCTCGCATCACGCTTGCAGAAACGCACAATGCCACGTGGTTAACGTTGTGAAATAATTGGTTCGGTTTGGACAACGAAACTACTTGTTTAAAGTTGTTATATATATACTCGTTATTATACCACATATACAACTTTCAATAACGGCAGCTCCATATATTCACTTTCTCTGACCAAATGCAAAAACGTCGCCATTCAACGTATCGCTAGTTTGCAGAAACATACAATGCCAAAATGTTTTCCTGACGACTGGGCTGAGAAACCTGAAACCTCGAAACCTGAATTCACAGTATTCAAGTTGTCTATTTGCAGCCCAGTCACCAGGAAAAACTTTTGGCATTGGATGTTTCTGTAAACCAGGGATATGTTGAATGTGGATGTTTTTGCATTCAGTCAGAATGTAGTTTAAACACACGGGGAGGGAGGGAGGGGAGGTGGATGGGTCCAACAAACACAAAGCGTCAAGTTACAATCAGCTGTTTGTTCGTGTCCCGTGTTCACAACGTTCAGTGTCATTTTCACTGTACAAACGTTAGTAGTTTTAAACCCAACCATGTAGTTATTTCCTACACTTATAGTGGTTTTGTTGCGTTACGTTGTTTTTATTATTTGAACACAAACCATGATGCTTTTTCCAACTTTAACCAAAACCAAACCAATCATTTCACAACGTTAACCACGTGGCATTGTGCTGATAGGAAACGTATTTATTGAACGTATTTTTTGGTTACGAAATGTGGATGTTCAACGTGGTTTGCAGAAACGCCCAATGCCAACATTTTTTTCTGGCGACTGCGTTGCAATTAGAGTTTTTCCACCGAAACGACGAACAGATCGGAGATGGACGAGTGGTTTGAGAAGTCACCAGTTTTCATACATTTTTTAAAAGTCTCTTCATTAGTTTTTAGTGAAAAGAAAGAACAGAAGAAGAACAAAGGAAGCTAAGAGGTAATATCTCAATAAAAAGGTGAAGTTATGAAGGTTCAAGCCTACACAGTGTTTGCGCATTCATACAAATATATTTTTATAAGTGACAGGATGATAAAAAATACAGGAAGTTAATATTAAGTTATCGTCCACCTTCAGATAACTACTGATTATATAAAAATATATAAAACTGATTTTAGTTTGTTCCCTCCGGAGTGTTGAGATGTTCGACTCTGCTGGTCTGTGTCTCCGTCTCCACATCAGCTTCACCCATAAAACCTGCCGCTGCGTCTCCCCGCTCCCGCTGATTAAAGCGACCGTGCTTGTTGATTGGCTGTCTCACCTCGCAGGCTGAAGCGTCTGCCGAGGCCGGCGTGTTGTTTCCCCGCAGATCTGCAGCCGAGGAGGAAGAGCAGCACGAGCTTCTCTTCTGGGAAGCTCTTGTCTGTTAATTAGCGGCGAGCAGATGGAAGAAAGTCCACATCTCGCTGGGGATCAATTCTACCCATGAAGCAGTAACAGCAGCGGCGGCGGCGGCAGCAGCAACCTCGGTTTATTTATTTCTTAGCTCAGCAGTGGCGGGGCGATGTCACCTCCCAAAAGTGCGAGGGAGAGGAGGAGGAGAACCCGGGAGAGTTTGGAGGAGAAGTCTTAGACACACACAAGACGTGAGGAGCGCCTCGTTTCCAGAGATTTCCTCAGAGACCTCTGAGAGGAGCGGCGTTCAGCTGCCGGTTGAGTGTTGAGTTTAGTTACTTATCATTACTTTGTTTACAGCCATCTGTTTACACACACACACATCCTCCTCATCTTATCTGCTCGTGTCTCTCTGCACTCTGTACGCCGCGAGCCGTAACCCGCCGGCCTCCTGCCAAAACTGAAGCCTCGCCGACAGCTGCGGCGGCGGCGGCGGCGGCTGCTGATTTCCTTTTGGGTGGCACATAAAGCGAAATTCGCTGCAAACAAAATGCGACTTTGTGGAGGCATCTGCAGAATCACTACACCATTCAGGCTCTGTTTTCACTCCATTTAGCAATTTACCCACACAGTTACTGCAGAGGTGTCGGGAGCTGGTTCAGCAGTGTAATTATAGACGGGGACGCCTTGAAGTTTAAAATCAGCTTTTTGTTTCCCATATGTTTTAAGAGTACGGTCGGTAATCCCAAAATCACATGTGTAGACTCAAACCAGGGTCGAGAAGACGGACAGTATTGAGAGACGAGAAGGCCTCGGGTCATGTTTGTGTCTCAGGTACAGCAATCTGATCGCAGGGAAGGTGTAGAAGTAGAACGAAGGATATTCGGCGTGTCATGAGAACCTATTTTAGCCTTTTCGTGTGTCATTTTTTACGCCACGCAACAAAAAAACTACGGTAGCTGCTGCAGTTAGGTTTAGGCAACAAAACCACTTAGTTAGGGTTAGGGAAAACATCATGGTTGTGCTTAAAATAAGTAAAATACGTACATAAGCAACGTAACAGAAGTAGAGAAAACATGTCACGAACGTCACTTACAAAACAAAACACGGGTCTCCTGTTTGTTGGACTCCACCTCACCTCCCTCCCTCCATCAGCAGTCTCTCTTTTTATTCTACGTCACTAGCTCTGAGCGGAGCTCTTCTGAGCGTGGCAATTTAATATGCAAAATGACTTGGGATTTACCGTGTCATTCATACGTCTATTAGTGCTGGGCTGGTTTTAGGCAGAATTTCTCCGGCTTCAGTCCTTCAGCTCCACATTCAACACCAACAAAGTGTGTGATGTGACAGATCTGACTTCACCAAATATTCATACTGACCATCAGCTTCTCACAACAGTGACACCAATCTCAGAACTCATCAGGTCAGCTGATGAAGATTCAGCCTCTGGGGTCCATGGGTAATATTTCTGAGGTTCCATATGAATGCAGATACATTTTTAAAAAGCTAATAAAAAGCGAAATCATCGTCAGACGATGCCGATGCATTCGGCCTCTTTTGCTCTCTCCAAACGGACTGTTTACCTGCATGCAAACAAAGCCAGCTCAAATGTAACTGGTCAAAATTACAATGACACCATAAATTAATAGTATTTTCCTCGTACACAGTGTCTGTTATGGTGTCATTAAAATAAACAAACTAACAACCATTATTTAGTAGAGGTAATTAAAACATCCATCTGCATCCTATACTGCAACAGCTGACTGTGTATCAGTGTCACTTCAGGAAACAAACCTAAAGTTTAGTTTGTTCCTCCACCAACGCAACAAGCTAATTGCTCCGCGTGTGTGTGTGTGTGTGTGTGTGTGTGTGTGTGTGTGTGTGTGTGTGTGTGTGTGTGTGTGTTATATAAGGCAGGATAGCAGCTCACTGTGCTGATCCTGCTGAGTTGATTACATTTGATTAAAAAAACTTGTAGTGATTATGAAGCAGGAGAGGAAGGAGAAAAAAAAACAACCTGTGGGACAGAAAAGATAAATGTCAGCGAGCGGCAGATTGTCATCAACGAGAGAGAGAGAGAGAGAGAGAGAGAGAGAGAGAGAGAGAGAGAGAGAGAGAGAGAGAGAGAGAGAGAGAGAGAGAGAGAGAGAGAGAGAGAGGACAAACAGGAAATGACATGTCGAAGCAGAGTTTAAACTGCCAGCTATGAGCAGCCAGAGAGTGCATGACTGATAAACTGAGCTGCATAATATCATATAATGATGTGATGGCACAGTTTGTCGGCTTTATTCGGAAGTTTGGAGGAACAAAACTGCTGTAAAGTAGGTATCAGGCTGTTCTCAGACACCGTTCGTAGTTATACATAGAAAAAGTTATGCACTGAAATTCGTGTATATTCCACAAAATCGATATGTGTGTAATTCACGTAGTCGTGAACCAGAAAATATAAGAAGCGGTGAACACCGCGTAGGGAGGAGGTCGGGGTGGATGGGTGCATTTACGAAAAACTAGTATACTTCAAGTTTATTTTATAGTTTACATAAGTAAAGTGCAAGTATATTTCCCCAAAGTATTCTTCATGTAAGTATACTAATATCAATGTAGTAGTAGTATACTTGCAAGTGTACTACTTCAATACTTCTTGGGACTAAATTGGCCCACTTTTTAGTTTATAAAAATGTACTTTGAGTACACTACTAGTTTACATCTAAGTTGGATTTTGTGCTGCAACTATACTACAAGTGAACAGATATACTGTTAGTAATATACCTCTAGCAAACCTTTTAGTTTATGAAAGTACACTTTGTATACTTAGAGTACTTAGCCAATGATTTATGAAATACATAAAATATATTTTTCTCACACATCTCCACGGTGAACGGAGAATCCAAAAAACGTAGAAGTTTCTTGATGAATTGGAGTAAATTCATATCAAAACATTCGTTTACAAACTCACACACACTTTTATAAGCTAAGTATACTTAAGTATATCTCTGATAAGTACATAAAAAGTAAACTGAAAGCATACTCTAATAAGTATACTAATGCTTACCGCAGTTCGTGTCCCCTGTGAAACCAGAACGTTGATTTATTTGTCACGTAACTTGATGACGAACCACCATCTTTACTAAACCTAACTAAGTAGCTTTATTGCCTAAACCTAAGGAAGTTGTTTCCTGTGAGGATGGAGGTTTATTTTGAAAGGACTGTATGCATGTAACCAGCGGAAATTGTCACGTGTTGCAGGACATTCCTAGGAAAACGCACAAAAATGGAGGCAAGACTTCTTCGTAAGATATCATACAAACCGTTGTGTTCAACTGTGTATAGAAAACTAGAAAACTGCAGGACCAGAACATATAAACTCCAAACATATTTTGATTTCTATAAAGAGTGAGGGAGGTGAAGAGATGCAGTGATGACACCACCTGCAGAAGGTAAGAAAGAAAAAAAAGCCCTGAGAGGAAGCGTGGTGGTCGCTTACATACGATTTATGACCTCATTGTTGGCTGTTGACACACGCCCTCTTCAATTAGGAGCCACTCAGCTGGAAAAAGAGAGGGAGGAGAGGACGAGATAGACAGAAGGTAAAAGGACGAGGAGGGGAGAGGGAGCGGGGGGGGCAGGTCTTCAGCAGCGAGCGAGCCGAAGGTCCCCCGGGCCGTCCGTGTCCCTCGCCGTATGTTTTCACTTAGTCAATCATGTCGACACTTGTGGAACAATCTGCACGGTGACGACCCGGCTCCGGGCGCGCTCGCCTTGACACTTTGCATCCGCCATCAGCGCCGTCTCATAAACAAGATTTAATTTCCCCCCCTTTCATCTATTCCAAATTGGCGCCGAGGAAAAGCGAAACTGTTTCTTCTCTATCTGACCCCGACGGGAGAGGAAGCTGAAGACACACTTTAGATTGTGGAGGAAGGTTGAAACACAAAAACACACAAGTACAACTGCTTATTAGTTAATCATCCTAATTACAGGAGTGTCCATCAAACATGTTTCATGGTTCTTCTCCAGCAGCTCCCACTGATGAAGACCTCGTATTAGACCTCACAGCAGCTGCATGTTTCTGCATCCTCTTGTTTGAGGAGAGAACGTCGTTATGTTGTGACATGTTGAGACAATTCAATAATCCAGCTATTAAATAAGACTCACAATATGTCTCTCAATGGGTTAATACTCAACCTAGATTAGCAAAGCTCATCTAGTTTGGAGTTATTAGGTCAGATGTGTAATGACTTTGGGTTGACCTCCTGTACCATAGCCCTAGTCCTCGGATAAAATAACTTCCCATTATTAATCAGGACTTGCTCCTCAACCATAAGGCTGATATACATACTGTATATATGGTCTCATTTGAAAGGTAAGAAGCTAAGAAATATGAATAAATTGTAAGTAAATTAAACTACATTACCATGGAAATTCCAATGGAGATGCAATAAAGGAAAAAATAATATTTTCATCCTCGCCTCGTATAAAATCTTAATTTCAAAGGCAATATCACCAACAAAGATCCCAAATATAATGAAACTGAATGAACTCTTTGGCTACAACTCTAGCTATAAATTTGATTAAAATACAACACTTATGATGCAGTTGATAAAGATATAGTCTCGCACTCTCCAGTTTATTGTTTACATGTTGACTGTTACTGTGAAAGAACTGAATATCTATTAATATAATGGTTGTAAATAAAGTGAGTTCACTTGATTCGTTTCCTCTCACAAGGAACCTTTATAAGCAACTTATGCAAAGCGCTGTGCAAGATCTAGAACACGTTTAGGGAAATAAGAAGAAGTTGTGAAGGTCCAAAACCCAAAGAATATAAAGAGGGAGGCTGTTCCACAATCTAAAGACTCCAAAGCTCCGTGTGTTTCACATGGAACAGCCAACATCTTTAGGTCAAGAGGACCTCAGAGACCTGGAGAAGATTTGAGGATTTAAAAGGTCTGAGATGTAAGAAGGGTCAAGACCACAAACAATCCGATGCTGCCCCGAACTCTCAGTAGTCGAGGCGACAGGAAGTGAAGACATCGATAACTTCTCCAGGTCATGGAGCGAGACCAGAGACGGATTTTATTATCTTTTATTAACTTTTTTTTCTAGTAAATATGAGCTAAACATCGACAGGTACAGCCTTCTTGTTTTCTTCTGTCTTTCATTCCTCTCCTCCTAGAGGCTCCTTCAACAGTTTTAGCTCAAACTTTGTGAGCTGAAACTGTTGAAAGTGACGTTCAGAGTCACCGCTCGGTTTATGTGACGCAACCGTCCCTCCCGAGACGGCGGCCTGAGGGAGCAAATTACCCGTCTGCAGATGACCGCGGGGGCTGATGGTGATGTGTTTTTATTTATAGACAGAAACACGGAGAAAAACACAGAGAGCTCCCAACTAACCTGACTGAAATGAAGCAGCTACACCAGGGAATGATTGACAACACACACACACAGAGACACACAGAGACAGGACAAGGACGGAGGGAATTAGTCTGCTTTTAGAGGACATTAACATGCAGAGACAGCCGGCTGCAGGTGAGTCCTCACTACCTGAACAGGTAGAGACAACAACCACTGATGCATATGTATTTATAGACGTGCATTTTCTTATTGTTTGTGTGCAAACAACTTTTGATGATGTTGTGCTGATTGTTGTTTATGTATTGATATCGTATTGAGGTTATACACATAATAAGTTTACGTACTGTAAAATCTGACAAGTTGATCCGACTTAAAAAAATCTAGGAAACTGATTGCCTTGAAAAAGGTCAATAAATATAACAATTAGTCTTAAGTCATGTTTTCTTTATATCTACTTGTTAAGTTTACTTACATTTACACATAAAGACAGATAGTTATTGAGATACTGAATCCTCAAGCCAATACTCTTTCATACAAAACTCCTCCAATATGGAGCTAAAAAAGCTGTCGTCATCACACAGAGAACCAGATTAAAATAAAGGAATGACAGAAACAACAGACTGAAGAAGGTTTTGTGATGAAACAGAATGCTGGAAAATAAAATAAAAAATGAAAACCATCTTCAGGCCGACTGTGAAAACTCACCATTCATCAGTAAATCAGCTCTTCTCTGCTTCCATCCAGCTCTGCTAATCCTCTCTTCCCCAGCCACCTGACCTTTGACCTCCATTGTACCAACGATCTCAGAGGAAGAAAAGGGCTGAGCAGTGATCTGCCTCAGTGTTAATCTGATTATAACCTCTCTGACATTGAAGTAATCTGATTACACAGCTACACTCCGAGTTTCTGTTTAATCTGGCTCAAATCTAATTATTAGTGTGTGTAAATGAGCTGACTGTCAGGGTCACAAGTTTAAACATATAAACTACTGATGAAATTAAATTAAACTTTGAACAGACTGTAAAGTCAAATTTGAGAGAATTTGGAATATTAATAGTGAATTAACATGATATTAACAGATGAAAGCAGAGCGGATAATCACTTCATAACTCAGAGAGAGATCCTATCTTGACTCAGTCGGAAGTTCCTCTGATGTTCAGTCGCTTTGAGATTTAAGTTTGGTTTTAAAGAGAGGAAGAAGAAGAAGAAGATGGAGAAGAAGAAGATGGAGAGAGTCCATCTCGGAGTCTCAACTTTAGAGCTGTAAACGAGATGATTTAACTGAACTGTGTTGAAATTTCTTACCAAATTTATAAAAAAAATGTAATGGCTTAAAAATGGTTCAACATGTCATCTACTGGTTTAAATAGGTCTTGAACCTCCTATAAACCAATGCTGAACCAGGAAGTATAAAGAGCGGAAAATGCGTTGATTTATTTGTGACGTAACTTCCGTACTTAAGTTAAGGCACTTCCGGAGTTATTTTAACCTAAATCGTGATCTTTTCCTCAACCTAACTACGTAGTTATACTTGACACGTGCGTCACGTCATGTGTTGCTGGACGTTCGTAGGAAAACGCACTAAAAATACGTTGTTGAAAGTCGTGCTAAGCATAAAAAAAAAAAAGGGAAATTCGTTTCTATGTACACGAATCAAATAGATTAAATTTCGTGACTATTTCACGAACTGCCGTGAGACGTTTGGTAATTTGCAAGTCATTTTGTGTGCAATAACAATAATTGCTTTTTGTGGCGTGTTATTTCACACCATGTAGTCTGTACTGCATGAATATGCTGCACTCAGAGCTAGTGACGTAGAATAAGAAGAGAGAGAGACTGCTGTTGGTGGGAGAGGTCCAACAAACACAGGACTTTAACCAGGAGACCGGTGTTCAAGTCCCAAAGTGTTGCAGAGTTATTTTGAAGTTACGTTTGTGACATGTTTTTCCGTTCTTCTGTTACGAAGTTTACGTACGTATTTACTTAGTTTAAGTACTTATTTTAAGCCCAACCATGATGTTTTACTAAAAAGAACTGCAGCCGTTACCATAGTTTTGTTGTGTGGCGTACAAATGACACGCAAAAGGCTAAAATGCGTCCTCATGACACGCGGAATGGCCTTGTAATGTTGTGCTATTTAAACGCCTTCCCATGAGATCAGGTTGCACATCCACATATGTAAATAAGATTTAAAGGTGCAGTGTGTAGGATTTAATGGCATCTAGAGGTGAGATTGAAGACTGCAACCAACTGAGAACCCCTCTACTCTTCCTCTTCCAAGCGTGTCAGAGAGCTTAAGGTGATTATAGACTAATGAAATTATGTTAATTATCGACATTTCCTCGTTATGTTGATAGAAAACGATCCTCCCACATTACGTTTCCTTCTTAACATATTTTCTCAAATTAGTTGCATATGAACGTAACTTCTAGGAGACAAACAAAACCAAAACTATCTGTGTGGTATACCATTTGAGAGAATATATATATATTTATTAATTTAGGTAACTGAAGGGTAGCCTCATTATCTCCAAATATCCTGTTTTTCTAACTGATATAGAACTTTTTAATATTTTCTGCTGTGCTAAGAGTATTAAAGTTCATCATCAGGTCATAACAGCTCTGTTTATCTGGACTATCCACTCGTCTTTATTTTTTACAGTTACATCTAATTGCTTCTATTTTTCACCTTCTCTCCGTCTCCCTGAACTCATACATTTTAAATATACCTGTGTCTGTATTGAGACTATTGATTTCTCCCACTGTGTTTCTGGATGTTCCTCGCTCTCTCTGCCGTGGTTACTGTTCTTATATAAAAGGTAATAGCTTCTTTATGCATTTCTTTGCCTGCAAGTATCAATAAAGTTTGAACTGAAACAGACCAGATGATGTAGTGAGGCGCTGGGGGGAACGGCAGGTCTTGTGTCTGTGTTTTTTTTGCCTCCGGGCCGAAACTTTATCCGTCTATTAGCGGACAAATAAGCAACAAAAAGTCAAACTCGTGGAATCGTATCTTTGTTTTTAAGTAGAAATCAGATTACGTAAGAAACGGGTCGAATCTTTAAACTCCTCAGAGGTGATGAAAAGAGAGAAAACATCAACGGATGGACGGACTCCAGCAGCAGCAGGTTGGACTGCTCATTAATTATTAAGCCTAATCAGCGCTATTAGTCAGTGTGTGTGTGTGTTATCGGTCCGGTCCGACTCCTGGCTGCTCCCCTCCTCTCAGCAGGATGAAATCTGTTTTCCCTGAAGACTTCCTGAACCACAAACACCTGGAAATAACTTAATGGAACACAACACCAGTGGGTTACATCACACAGATATAGAGACACACTCTTCAGGTTTACGGGAGAGCAGTGTTTAAGGATTAAAAGGACGAGACCACAGGAGGTTAGTTATAGGACGGGACAGGAAACTGAAGGAGTACGAGGGTGGGAAGATGGGTTCCTAGAGACTGAGACCGTCTCATAAGCATTCAAATGTAATCTTAGAGTACAGAGGTCATCTTACTTAAAACAATGAAGTTAAGTTAAATTAAATTGGTTGAATAAAAATGAATATTTAAATGAGGGCTCCCCTTTTTTGTGCACAAGCCTGAAAATGCCAAAATAAAATATTTACTGTTCCACTTTGAGTAGATTCATCATCTCTTTGGAGTTTACTATCAGGTCAGAGTTAGCGTAATACCTGGTTCAGTCTACACAACACTTTTGTCGGTTACGATGGTCACTATGTCAGATTAGGCGATGAAGAGTCATAAATTCTTAGATAGATAGATAGTAACTTTATTGATCCCGAGGGAAATTCAAGTTTCCAGCATCACAGTTCCATAGTGCAAACATATTAGTAAAAACGTCCCAGGTAAGTAGTACACATATTAGTAAAACGACACAAGTAGTAACAAGACACATGTAAGTAATACAGAGTATAAAACAAAATATGCAATGTGCAAAAGAACTGTTAAAAATGAATATAGTGCGGGGTAAAAACAACTGAGATACAGGACTATTTAAAGAAAAAGTGAATGTAGTGCAGAAAGTGATATAGTGCTGGATAATAAAATATAGGAGAAACAGATATCTTGACATGACTTGGCCGAGAAACATGACAGACTACACATCGGTCCGCGACCAATCATCGCTGGGGCTCGGGTGTTGTTGCCACAACGTTAGCTCCACAAAAGTTTCCTCCATTTCACAATTAAACCTCACACCACCAACATCCTCCCTCTTTCGCTTCGCCATTGTTTACAGCTGTGCGCGCCTGCAGGGCAGAACAGGTCGTGGAAGGCAAAAGAATAAATCAAACATGCTAGACTTTCTGTTGGGACGTCGTGTGGTGTGAAGTTGTCTAGTATGACACACTACACGAGATAAAACAATCGATTGTCACTCACGACACTCGTTGACGTTCCCGATCTGAGCCGACACCCTACAACGGCCGTGTCGGGCTTTAATCGGGCTGATATCGTGTAGTCTGAACCAGCCATAAGTGATACTGAACCAAATTTACAAGGGCACAAACATGGTTAACTTGTATACACTCCTGTTACAAAATAAGCAGCAGCTGTTGCAGTGATGTTGGGATCTTTAAACAGATCACATAGATAGAATCGTGAGGCTTTAAGCTTTCAAATGACGTATAGTTTATCGAGGCTACATGAGCTATCAACGCAATGCCAGCCCAAAGAAAGTCTGTGAGAACCAGTATTCTCCTTACACTCCTGACAAACTGTGGATCAGTGTGAACGGCTGGACAGACGTACTGTAGAGGACAGGTGGACAGGTGGACAGGTGGACAGGTGAAGGAAGCGTCTATATGCAGCTTTCATACCCGACAACAAGCGAGCAGGAGATATGATGTCAGATCCAAAATCGATGCTGGATTGTGTTTAGTTCCAGCTACTTGGTTGGCTAATGAGAGTCAAAAGCTTTGTCACTCAAAGGTCAGTCTCGGCGGAGCTCCGAACCAATCGGCCCCGAGGCTTTAATTGGGAGCAGTGGGGCGAGTGATGTACAACACCAGCTGCACTAACTCCCATCCAGCTGTTTTACACCTTTATTTCTCCAGGGAGGACCGATGCCGACCTGCACGCTGCTAACAGGCTTACAGCACAAGTCAGACACCAGCAGCACAGAGTCTGCTGTGAAGGTACTTTAGTCTAGTTGGATATTTCTGAGCTTTCTGAAAACTTTACTGGTCATAATTACAACTCGGATGTTAACATTTACAAGTATGAAAGTTGTAATTATACTAATTCAACTGTAGACCTAATGATAGCATGTTAGCATGCTACTGTTCAGTGAGAAGTTCGAGGTCCAGAGGAGTCCAGAGTCTCTGAGACCTGATCACACTCGGGGCCTTTTTATATTAGGTACGACTGATTCGTACCGTGCCCGAGTACGATACGGAGCGTTCACACTAATCAAACGAACTGGACTTTGGGATCAAGTGTACTCGTGAAGTGAAATTGTCAGCCTCTGCAGTAAAAAATTGTGTAAAAATTACAGTGATAATAAACCTTGAAATGCAGCAAATTAAAAATCTATCAGCTCACCGACAAACCAAACTATTCAGACCATTTAGATCCTTCATCACTACAGTCACCGCTCTGTAATAAGTAGTGTGGGCACGGACTTTTATTCTTCTTATCAAGAGATTCCTAAACATTTCATTAGAAACAGATCTGATACCACCTGAGGACATCCGTTATTGTGCACGGATGGTAAAAAAGATGATTTTTAATTGACACTTTAGAAAAGCTTCCTTTTGAAATCCTCCACTGAAAAGCGTGTGTCCTTCCCGCTACAGTTAGAGTGCTGTTTGAGAGGAAATGAAGAGAGCTGGGGTTTTTGCATCCTTCGCCCCTCTTCTCCGTGATCACTGCTCTGAAGAACACTTCAGGTTTAAAACACGACCAGAGAGAGAAAACCTCAGAAACACTGTGACAGTCCGGAGAGAAGACGGAAAAGTAGAGGTGGACTCCTGCAGATACCAAAACCACAAAAACACAACGAGAAGAAGAACACAACTAACAACGCATCTTTAGGGCTGCAGCTAAAGATTGTTTTCATTGTTGATTCTTCGATTGATTGTTTTGGCACGTAAGAATAAAGAAAGGTATCGTCTGCATAAAAATGTGCTTTGCAGTTGTCTACCAAGGCACATACATCATTAATATACAAGGTAAAACAACAATGAGACTAAAATGTAACACCATTTTTGAATCTTAAAACCTCTGATTTTAGTCCTGCAGCATTTATGCAATGTGTTCTATCAGAGAAGTAATCCTGAAACCATTTAGAGGCCAATTTATCAAGAAGTATTCTGTGATTAACAATGTCAAATCAATAAACAAAGCTGCACAGTGTTTCCTACTACTTCCTACGACTTAAAATAGAATTTGCAGACAAGAAAGAGCGGAGCTGTTCATTTACAAACGTGGTTTTGACGTCAGCTTTACCCCGATCTGTTGTCATGTTAAAACCCCCCAAAAAAGTAATACAGTATCAGTTCCAGGACTATAGTGTGAGCTCCCTTTATTTACTGGATACCAGCTGTACAGGTGGTCCAGGCAAGTTATCTATAGAAAGAAAAGAGGCGACTGGGGGAACAACAAAAGTATTGCAAGGTGAGGGGAAAAAAAAGTATTTCAGAAAAATAAATAAATCTCCACCTTGGCCGGGGAGGGACTCTGTAAATAACCCGCAGCAAAATATAACTATGAAACTGTTTTCAAAGAACTGAGAAGTCAATGAAACAACATAAATTAAAGATGCTCCAATACTTTACTCGGTACAGTAGGTGCCAGGTGTGATTAATAACAGCAAAACAACTGAAATACATTTTTTAAAGAACCTTTTGAAGGTGGTTAAACAGTTTCTCAGTTGTTTTTTAGACAATAAAACAAAAACAAGGAGTTTCTTTGAGCTGTTGCTGTTCAGGTGAGATTACACACTTTTACTTCTGCAGGCTTTTCCTCTAAACTTCACATGCAAACTTCATCACAATAAAGACAAATAAATACCATCCAGAGTTGGGTGTTTGATCCAGACAGTGGAAGACTGGTTATACTGGGCAGCTCCCAGTGTGTGACTTTATATGGATGTGTGTGTGTGTGTGTGTGTGTGTGTGTGTGTGTGTGTGTGCAGCAGAGAATCAGTGAAGCTTCCCCGCAGAAATCAGTGTTAAAGAAATGAAGTTCCACCCTGCCGGGCAGATCAGACGCATGCAGTTCATCTCAGATGAAACTGAAGTTTTTTAGATGAGGCGACTGAGAGAAGAAGTGAAGTCAGAACCTCTTTCATTCACATCTGAGGCCCAAACACCTCCACACCTCCACCACTTCCCTCCGACTCACACAAAGTCATTAAAACTGAAGGAAGATGATGAAAGGTACTTTGTTGAACAAGTAAAAGTCGCCCAAGTAAAAGTTTAAAATCTTCCAGTTATTCTGCTTGTTTTGTTCAAGAGCCTCCAAACTCCCAGCTCACTGTGGAGGTTTTAAAGACATCACGTCTTTACTTCCTCTATATTAGATAATTAATGTTGAAAGAAAACGTCATTCTAGACTGTAAACTATAAATATCCAACACGTTCTCACTCCCAACAACGTGGTCAGTGGCCCTACGATTCAAACTATGGAGCTTTAGATTCCTCTCTAGCGTCGGTTCACACTCGTTACATGCATACTCTGTCTTTTCAAAATAAACTACTTGGGTAAGTTTAGGAAAAGATCATGTTTTGGGTTAAAATAAGCACGTTTGTTACGTAGTTGAGTAGGCTACGTTATGTAAGCAACGTTGACTTGGTTTCACACGGGACACGAACATCGGTCTCCTGGGTGAAAGCCCTCTTCTATCGCTCTTTATACTACATAACCTGACCTCCTCCTTTACTCCCGCCATTACTACGACGACGTAGAGCATCATAGTTTGATGCGTAAGGCCGCTGATCAAGCTGCTGACGGGTTGACAAGTTGGGAGTGAGAACAGGCTGAAATATCAGTTAACTAGAGAAAGGCTGCGTGGATTGAGAAAAGAAAATGTTATCAACTAGAAGGGCTCTCGGAGAGCGCAGACCTCCAACAAGGCCGTTTCCATAACTGAAAAATACTGCAAGTATCTGCCCCGGCCCATGCTACATCCTTCCACCAAGTTTCATGAAAACCCGGCCAGTAGTTTATTTCTGTAATCCTGCTGACAAACAGAGAAACAAACAATCCAAATCAAAAACATAACCTCCTTTGTGGGGGTAATCCATATGGAATAAAACAACAATTAAGCAGATAAAACTGAGAGCGAGAATTCCTGTTATGTAAATTAAGGGTCGATATTATCAACAATAAATCAGGACAGTTTTGGTTACAAGCAAAACCAAAACACAAATCCATCAGTGTTTCTTTGGATTTGCAACAGAAAATACAATTCACATTGATATGGTTCTATGAATTGTTATCGAATCTCTAAGCAGGCAGGTACAGATCAGGGTTCAGGTTCTTTAACGATGTGGTGGAGATGGGCTCATCTAAATACTGGGAGGGGGTAATTGGGGAATGAGGACCAGGTGAGCAGGTAGGAAAGTGTGAGGATATCTAGTGGATGGATGGAGGATAGCAAATCTGGAGTTGGCCTGGGGGGAAAGTGAGAAGTGTCTGGAGACAGAGGAGCTGACTGAGTGAAGTAAAAACAACCGAGGCAGCTGTTGTGACATAAATACCTCTAAGCTATAATATGTCTTTGGTCACTTAAGGGTAGAAATCCTCAAGAAGCTGGAAAACACACATTTCTGTAGGCAAACAGTTTATTGTTACATCCAGCAGGTACAGAGCAACATGATGGATGTTTGTGTCACCTGATGAACACTCTTACCAACCCTGACAGTTTTCCCGGGAATCTCCCGATTTCCTCCCGTGGTCACAATTCTCCCATATTTCTCCTGATTTATGACACTTTTTTTTTCCCTTTTCGTTATCTCAACCTGTATAATCTCTACTGTTTCCAACCGGACGACAATACAGCTACACCTAATGTCGTTTCCCGGCGGAGGAGAGCAGTAAATGCTCGCGACACAGCGCTGTTTGAGCTCATGTTGGAGCTGCGCTCGCCACAGCGTGCAGCGCCCAAAGTTGGGCTTTTGCTTGAGGTAACAAAAAGCTGTCGTGAAAGGAAGTGAGAGAGCGAGTGAGAGAGAAATGGAGAAAACTAAGAGAAAGAAATAATCAAGCAGGAGAAAAAACTGAATAAAAACTGATGAATATGAGTTTATACCAGAGATTCACACCAGAGGGGCGAATTATTCAGTTCTCTTTCCTGGGAGTTAAAGGTAAAATCAAAAGTTAAAATTATTTTCACGCTTTTAAAGTCACCAGAATGAAGGAAACAAAGTCTCTGTAACACATTTGGGTGGAGGACTCCCAGACCCCCCGCTGTGGTTTCAAATCCTCCCTATTTTTAAGGTGTCAACGTTGGCAAGATGAATGTAAGTCTAATATTCTCTCTCTTTTTGCTCAGATTTTGTTCTCCACCAACTCCTGAGGGAAATATCTCTCTGTTTAGCTGCTAAATCCTCCACTATGTTCAGCAGCTCGTCTCTACCTCGGTTCTGTCTGAGCAGGTATAAGTTCTGTGGGTTTGAACACTGAGACTGACCCAGACAGGAAGTGTGCTGCAAAACCAAAACTAGGAGCTAAAAATTAAACTTTCTTTTCAACTTTATTTCTTTACATCGCTGCCTCTCAAAGTTCAGTGTTCAGCAGAGGATCAACATATAATCTTCATTATCAATGCATTAAACTAGTTTCCACTGTTCTGCTCTGATCTCGGGTCAGTCCTCCTGTCCGTTGGAGCGCAGACGGCGCCGATCCACGCTCAGCCGTGTCTCATCCACCGTGGTGACACCCAGCCGGCCGTTTAACTCCATATCCACGCGGTGGCGGTGGCGTTGGTCCGGAGCGCTAACACGCCCGGCCGCTCCAGCCTCCGTCCTGTCGGCTCGGCTTCGGCGGTGATGGTGGCGCCGTTGGAGCGGGAAGCAGGTTAACGCCTTAATCCAAACGGTGGATCCATCCAGCGGCGGCGCAGCCACGCGTGCAGCAGCCGGTTAGGCTCTCGCAATCTGCAAGAGGCGAGGTGTTCAATCCCAGCGCCGAGAGGGGGCCGAGAGGGCCGAGAGGGCCGAGAGGCGTATCTGATGACGGATTCCATTCTGTACCCCCCCCCCCCCTTCCCGTCCTCGCTGGAGAGCGACAGCGGCGGTGACGACGGCGAGCTGCGAGGCATCAGGCAGAGTCAACCACCGTGCAGCAGCTCTCATTTCTCCACTCAGAAATGGAGAGTGGGTGTCTGGGGGGGGGCTGCTGTGGGTGATGGGTGGAGGTGGGGGGGGCAGCTGTGGGTGATGGGTGGAGGTGGGGGGGTTGAGATGGGTGTCTGGTGCCCCCCCCCATCAATAAGCTCCTGGCTGGATGTCACACTCCAGCCCCCCCCTCCCCCCCCCGCTCTCTCTGCGCTCACTCATCACCGCTTATCACTGAAATGCAGCCCGGCGCTGTGCCGCTCCGCCACACACACACTCACACACACACACACACACACACACACACACACACTCACACACACACACACACACACACACACTGAGAGCTCACACACACTCTATATATACACACACACACGCACACTTACTATCTTATTCACACAAAAATACTCTGAGTTGCCGTACAAATACACTAACAGATATTCACAGAATCATGCATCTCCTTACATACTATCTGCTACACACACACACACACACACACACAGTCTCTCATGCACATACACACTGTCCTGCACACACTTTCTTTGACACGTACAGTTTGCTATGTAAGCAGCCACTCTCACTGCCTCTCATGCATAAAACTCCCACTCTGACATGTACTATCACTCTACTATCTCTACTCTTGTGAGGACCTTCATTGATATAGTGCAGCTTTACTTTTCTCCGTGGGATTCAGGATCTGAAATTAGCCCCCCCCACCTGCCAAAGGCATGAAATCATCAGGACACCCGCCACTTTGGCAGGCAGGGACAACGCTGGTGATGGGAATAGAGAACCGTAGTTGACCGCTTTCTTGGCATCTCATGCCTCCGTGACTATCGATTCCTCTTATTGATGCTCCAACAGTTACGCAGCACAATGACGCTTACGGCGGAGAGAAAAAAAAAAGCGCTCAACAGCGTGGCGCTACTAAACCTGAGGGGGTGCACCCTATTTTCTCCCTGATAATGCGACACTGTGAACAACAAATCTGTGTTTAAATCAGCAGGAGGAGAGTTAGTAACAGTAGCTGTTAGCAGCCGTTAGCAGCACAGTCCTGACTTGTTAAATAACGGAGCTACTAACGTTAACGGAGGTGCCATTGAGTTATTATTATGAGGCGTTCAAGGGCGAAGGTAAATTACAACGTTATCATGATGTGTTCAATTTAAGTTTTTGGCGAGAAACTTGAATAAATCCAGTTGTTTGTAGGGAATGTTTTCACAGCAATACAAAATAGATATTAGAGAGAAAATTATGACCTGTTTAACTTCCTAACACTAGCTCTAAGCAACTTGCCAAGATTTGTTTTTAATCAAAGCAAATATTTAAATAATCATAATCATTTTAATTGTGTTTTTATGCAAATAACCACTATAGATGACAATAACAAAGTACATTTCAGTACACTACCCTCCCACCACAGTGTAATTCAAACACTGTAATTTACCGTGTATATAATGTTTTTTATGTAAAATATATCGAACATTGAACGACATCAGATCTAAAATGTTATTCCTTCATTTAGCGCAGAGATTTCAAAAGTGGAAGATAACATTTCTGAGTAGCAGACAATTAAAAAAAAATACTTAAGTGAAAAACGTTAATTTCAGACCCTGGTGGGATTTAAAAGCTCAAAATAATCAATAGTTTCTAAACCAGATCATCTATTTATAGTACGCATTCCAGATGTGCTTCACAACAGAGGGGGATGTGTGATCATCCAGAATGTTAAAGCTGATAACAAATGTGCTTAAAACCATTTAACTTGAGCAACAACTAGTTTTCCTTCTTGGATCGTTTTATATGAAGGAATAAGGTTGCAGTTGAGAGCCGACACATGTTCCACACAAGTACTGCACACGACGCAGGCGCTTCGAGGTCGCCTTCACACGTCGTTGTGTTCTGGAGTTTTTCACCTGAAGATCACAATGCACAGCTGACCCCCATCTGTCTTGGTTCACTTCTGCTCAGAACAACCACGACTGACCCACTTGACGAAGCTCCACCTGAACGGTGCGTATACATCGTCACCTCTTCATTCAGACGCACATCCCATCATCTGTTTTCTTTCTTCTTTTCCTCTGTACAGTACGTAGAGCGGTACACACAAAGAAAAATGACGAAACACTTCATTTCATAGAAGAAATGTCTTCATTTGACGCCCTACGATGTATCTCAGTCCCAGGTTGGGAACCACTGCTATACAGTCTACTGTAAAGGAAGAGAAATCATTGAAAAGACATCTTTGAAACAACAAAAGCATCTATATTAGAAGCGTAACTTTGTGAAGTAACGTAATGTAAGAGCAATAGAAAGGGGGAAAAAAAGTTTTTGAAGACGTTGTTTTTCATGTAACTCTGCAGCTAACACATCAAGGAACATTTAATAACTTTCTAATATAAAAAGAGTCACCTTGGCTGACGATAGAAGAGCTCGTCTGTCATTAATCTACAATCACGTTATGATTGAACCGTGTCTCTTCTTTAGGGTCACTTCTTTTGTTTTTGCTCACTGGCTCAGAAGCTTCCTGATTTGCTGTTTGACTGCAGGTGTTCTTCTGATCATCAAATCAAACCAGGCAGAAATCACACTCAACGCTCTGTTACATAAACACATTAGGTAACGCAGGTTAGTGTGTGTGTGTGTGTGTGTGTGTGTGTGTGTGTGTGTGTGTGGGAGTCGTTGAAGAAGCTTTCAACATCACCGACTGTTAAACCACAAATAGAAATCAGTGTGACCGAACTGATGTGCCCTCATCTGAAACACGTCATTTATCGGACTGTTAAGAGGAGCTCTGATTAAACTGAGTTAGTGAACAGTAAAGACTGCTAGATTAAATGAAGGTGTTCTGTTGTCTCTCTGTAAAACTCTGTCCTGTTTGTCCCCCATTTACCACGATAAACTACACTGAAAGTTTTTGATCTTACCAGATGTGTAAAATGTCAGAGCCCACACATAGTCAAATGAAATGTCAAAACAAAGTCAGAAAAATGTAAAAAAAAATGTAAAAAAAAAAATGAATAAGAAAAATAAGAAAAGTCTGAAAAATGTAAAAAAAAATGTCCAAAAAACAGTCTGAAAGATATCAAAAAAACTGTTAAAAAAAATCAGAAATAATTCTGGAAAATGTCCAAAAAATGTCAAAACAAATCTGAAAAATGTCAAACACATGTAAAAAAAAAAAAAAAGAAAAAGAAAGTCTGAAAAAAGTCAGAAAAATATCAAAAAAATGTAAATGTTTTTCAATTTTTTTACATTTTTCAGACTTTGTTTTGTCATTTTTTGGACATTTTTAAGACTTTTTTTGGACTTTCTTTTAATTTTTTGATTTATTTATTTTTTTTTACATTTTTTAGACATTTTCAGCCTTCATATTGTTTTTACATTTTTGGACATTTTTCAGACTTTGTTTTGACATTATTCGGACATTTTCCAGACTTTTTTTCTGATTTTTTTTTCATTTTTTGTTTTTACATTTTTGGGGATATTTTTCAAACTATTTTTCAGATTTTTTTAATGTTTTTTTTTTTTTTAATTTTTGGGATATTTTTCAGACTTTTTATGACATTATTCGGACATTTTCCAGACTTTTTTCTGAATTTTTTTTTTTTTTACATCTTTTTGGATATTTTTTCTGACTTTTTTCAGATATGTTTCAGGCTGTCTTTACATTTTTTAAACTTTTTTTGTTTTTAAATTTTTTCGATAATTTTCAGACTTCTTTTGACATCATTCGGACATTTTCAAGACTTTTTTCTGATTTTTTTTTTTTAATTATTTTGATTATTTTTCTGACTTTTTTTCAGATATGTTTCAGACTGTCTTTTAAAATTTTTTTTTTTTTTTTTACATTTCATTTTTTACATTTTTTCGATATTTTTCAGACTTTATTTTTAAGACATTCTTCAGACTTTCTTTTAATGTTTTTTTTTTTTTTTTTTTTTTACATTTTTTGGATATTTTTCAGACTTTTTTTTACATTTTTTGGTTATTTCTGACTTTTTTTCAGATATGTTTCAGACTGTCTTTTAAATTTTTTTTTTTTATTTTTACATTTTTTTTGACGTTTTTCAGACTTCGTTTTGACATTATCCATTATCCATTATCCATTATATTTTCTTTTAATGTTTTTTTTTTTTTTTTTTTTACATTTTTTGAATATTTTTCAGACTTTTTTTTTCATTATTCGGACATTTTCCAGACTTTTTTCAGATTTTTTTTTTTTTTACATTTTTTGGGATATTTTTCAGACTATGTTTGCAAATCGGGGATATAAAAATACTCTTAACATACTTTACACCACAGGAACATCTAGAAAGATAATCTTTAGACAATTGGGGCTTTGCTGACTATTGTCAGGAGGGGGGCCCAAAATCGGCTTGATTCTCATGTAGCGTTTACCCGGCATCAGGAAAAAACACAAAATTCATAAAAATCACCGTTCAAATCCACACAACCAACCATTTTGTATGTATTTTTCTTACTTTCATGCATATTGGTTTAAATTTCCTGTGAAGTCAGGCTCCGAGAGTCTGCAATTTTCCATTAAATTACATAATGAACAGACATTTCTTAAAGTGTCAGCTGTGCAGGACTCTTCAGACTGGTCCACTGTGGAAAAAACAGTAGTTGGCTAGTTTTCTTAATCCTTCATGTCTCGTGAGAGTCAAAACAGGTGAACAGATGTCAGGTAAGAGGACAGATAAAACATCAGAAACAGGAGATGAGTCTGTTAAAGGTAACAGGAGAGTCGACAGAAACCTGCTGTCTGTATATATACACCGTGAATGGCTGATGAATAAATGAGGAGCAGGTGTGCAGGCAGGTAAGTGAGTCATGTCATTGTCAGGGCTTGGAATATGAGAGCATCTAGTGGGCAGGTGAGGCACAAAGAGGACTTTTGCTCCTCAATGTGTCCTTTCTGAGTATACTGTAATTAACATCTGAGTGAATCGGCCTTTTTTGACATTTTGACGTGTCACAGTAAGAGAAATGATGAAATGAACGATGGCTGAATTCCATTTAGCTGCTTTGATTTCAGGTTCAAGGTATCGTTCATGCTGGCTCACTCTCACTGGAACACTTGAATACAACGGAGCCATCATTAGTGATATCAGTAACACCTGTGCTCTTATAGTCACAGTGTCTGCTGTGAGAAAGAGAAGTGAGAATGAATGAATGAATGAATGACATTTCCCAGGTGTGTGTGTGCTCAGGTGTTGTTGGATCACATTACATTACATGAAGCGAACAATAGAACGTCCCTTAAAGCCAATGTGTAAGATTTTGAAAACATTGGCGCCCCTGAACCCTGTTTAGCTGTACTTTTTAATTTCACTGGAGCAGAAATTGACATGTGCGTCACATGTTGCTGGACATTCGTGGGAAGACGCACAAAAATACGTTGTTAAAAATCGTGCTGAGCTTCCCGATAAAAAAAAAAAAGGGAAATTTGTGTCTATGTACACGAATCGAATAGATTAAATTTTGTGACTATTTCTCAAACTGCAGTGAGAGTGTGTTTGAGAAACCAGCTGTTCGTTCAATGTCATTCTCACTTTACAAACGTAGTAGTTTCAAGCTTTAAGTTCTTTCCTAAACCTAACTATAGTGGTTTTGTTGCCTAAACCTAAAGTGACGCCGGGGGTAACTATAGTGGTTTTGATGTCGAAAATAAAGTGATGCAAAGGGGCGTGACAAAGCGATGGTATGTGACGAGTTGTGATGAGAATGTGTTGGCCGTACGTTGGTTTTACCATCGGACAGCATGGCCAGTTTAAAGAAGTTGTTTAGCTTGATGATTTGTCGGAGGTGTGGTCTGCAGCTCTTCAACTAACAGCGTGCTGTGGCCGTTTCCTCTTCTACTATTCCTCCCTGCAACTTTTAAAATCGATCCACTGACCAAATAATACCTCGAGTTGTTGTGAAGACCTGTTTTTATCGAGGACAGGCTTATTGAAAGAGGCTGGGACAGCCATGCGCAGTATAACTGTAGCTGCGGTCGTGCGTTGCTATTGGCTCAATTGGTGTTATACCCCAATAATATGACCCGATGATAAAGCATGACATCTGCTCTTTTCACCCTCCTTTAATTAAGGAATAGCACTGATTTCCTCAATTTCTTTGTAGCTGCTTCACAATTCAAGCCTCCCAATTGTTCACCACTTAAAAGCTTTTAATGTGAAGCAGCAGCAAGAGGAAATGTTGGGTTTGCATCACCAAACAGGAACAGAGGAGTGAAACTAAACTCCCAAAACATAGATTCAATCAGTCAGTAGACACAGCTTTAATTGCTATTATGCAGGACCACAACAGCACGGCTTCTTGGTGTAGTTGTCCTCTGTTGTAAGGAGCTCGGTGCGATTTGAGTTGGCTAAACCGTGCATGAAGAAGAACGGCGTTATCAGATGCAGCTAGACAGTTTAGAAGTGAGAGAAACAGAAGAGATGAATAATGTGTGATTTGTGTTGGACGTGGTTAAATAAATAAACTTTCTCTGCTTCTTCTCCTCTGGAACAGTCATTACTTTCTATTTGTTTTCTCCACTTTTGTCTCATCAGTCTGTCTTTTTTCCCTTCTCTCTCTCTCTCTCTCTCTCTGATACAACAAAGCCAGCATAGTTTCCCTTGCAGCTGACTCCCTGTTAGCAGCATCACTGTGCAGCATGCTAACCGTCCTCAGCTGAATTAAAGAAGGTATCAGTCAGGAGGATATTCGTCTTCACACTGAAGTGATCGTTCTTCACTGACAGATCCATCCGACTGTTTAAAAATGTAAAAGAAAAATAGTTACTGAGTGTTTATTTAATTCTTTCTTATCAGGCGGCAGCGGCAGGAAATGCAGACGAGGAGTGTTTTTTTTAAAAAAGTGTGTTTAGACATTCACACTGCTGCTTTAAACACTTATCATTATTCCTCAGGCTGTGTGCGCTCGAATGGGCCAGCAATACTGGGGCACTCTGTGTGAGTGAGTGTGTGTGTGTGTGGTATTCTTAAGAAAAGCCTCATCGATTAGCTGCTGGATTGGGAGGAAGAGGAGGAAGAGGAGAGGGAGGAGGGGCGTTATGATGACATGAAGGAAGAGAGAAGGGAAGAGGGTGAGGTGGAGGAGGAAGGAGGGTCAAGAGGTCACCGTACAACGTCTGTCACTTGATAACCTGCATGACCAGATCAACGAGTCGCCGATTTCAGATCCATGAAGCACCACAGTTGCTCCGGATCTTATCTGATGTTGTGAGACGTCAGGCCGTCCAAGCGCAATATTTGTAACCGACCGGACGAGTCATCAGATCCTCAAAAAGCTGAAAGACAGCTGATCTCCTCCCCTCAATATTCAGAGTTAAACCGACTCCAGAAGGTACAGGATGTGGATGTGTTCTGACGACCTCCTGCTTCATGTTGGTGTTCATGTCAACCAGCTGCAGTGAACACAACAGCTGTGTCCAGTATCCTGCATGTGCCATATACACCAACCCAGTCTCACAGGAAGGCGTATAAATAGCACGACATTACACAGACATTCGGCGTGTCATGAGGATGCATTTAGCCTTTTTTATGTGTAATGTGTACACCACGCAGCAAAACTACAGTAACGTCCACTAGCTAGGTTTAGGAAAAACATCATGGTTGGGCTTAAAATAAGTATGTAAACTAAGTAAAACATGTACGGAAACAACGTAACATATGGTGCCTTCAAATGTGGTTGTGTTTACCGTGTTCACGAGAAGAGGCCATATGAACGTCGCCCTCTTGTCGTATTCACGACCTCGTAAGTGGAAAGTTTCTAAGAGCTCCGAGTTCACGAGTTGTGACGTGTTTGTTGTCGTTGTGAGAAATGGCGCCTGTGAATATTATATGTGTAGGGCTTTTATTGTGAAAGGTAAGAACAGAAGGAGTTGATCTGGTCTGCGCTGCATTTATCAAGGTTGAAAGGAAGTAATAAAGTTTGCCGTCTTTGTTCAGACTACGGAGCCTCCGTGTTGTTGTTTCATAAATATAAACGCAACTCAACCCGTTCAGAACAACGTGATTGGTTGATGCCTTTATTAGCGTTACAACAGCTCAGTAAAAAAGTATGTTCGCCGCATATTATTTTGGTTCTGTGTGAAAGTATTCATAGCGAAGACAACAGTTTGAAAAAAAATATGTTGACGTGTGAATTAATCTCACAAAAAAAAGGCCTTTAATTATCACAGATAAACAGCATTTTAATTCCCTATCACACAGAACATAATTCAAACAATCATCAGTGATTAAATCAGATAGATTAGTCTAATAAAAACCTTTTCATTTCTTAGTGGATTATTGTGTTTCTGCAGGTTTTTGTCACTCCGGCTGCAGCTTCCAGGTTCCAGCTTCTTCATGAAAAGGAGAGGAAGACATTAAATAAGCATGAGGAGATATGATTTAAAAGAGAAGAGGAGAATGAGGGAGAGGATGTGAGAGAAAAAGGACAATGATGAAGCACGAGTGGAGGAGGGAGATGAAGAGGAAGGAGAGATGATAGTGAGGGTCAGAAGGAGGATGAGGAGGTTAGGATTAGGGAGGTAAACCCAGAAAACAACCATGGCTAAACCCGAAGTCTCAGCCTCTAGTTTTTCTGTTTGGATATTAAGAATTGATGAGCCGCTGATATTAAGTGTTGCCTCTAAATGGAGTCGATGGTGAGAGGAATATAAAACCACAGCGGAGAATTTAATATGTGAAATATGATGAATGTGGAGGAGGAAGAGCATCGACAGGAAGCCAAACTGAAATCAATCAGAGGTCAGGTGGGAATATGAAACTGTGAGAGATGAAGACAAACAGCAGCCTGATGATAATAACTGAAGGGTAAAGGGATCATCAGCATCTTCATCTTCATCGTTCACTGTGATCATCAGCATTATGATCCGTTTTTATATTTTATTAATAAAGGAAGTTTTTTATGGAATAATAATACAAAATGATAGAAATAAATAAGAATAAATGTATATTAAATTAACTGAAACTGGTTAAAATATGTATATAAAAACCTCAATTACAGAACAAATCAAACTAATGTTTTATAGAGAGACGAAAGAATGATCATCATCATCTTTCTATAATGCTCATCATGACCTTCATGGTCACCTTTATTATTGTCATCACCATAATCAATATCATCATCATCATCATCATCTTTACTGTCACCTTTGTCATCATCTTCATAACGGTCGTCATGGTGTTTTTCATCAGCAACATCATCGTTATAATCTTCCTCACTGATGTGTTTGTTCATATTTCTGTGTGAGCTGAGGTTCAGCACCACGGACAGCTACAGCAGAGAGTGTGTGTATATATATATACTTGTGAGGACCTGCTGCTCTGTTAAAGTGGCTATAATCAATGTTTTTATATTAACAATGCACTGAATAACAATATGAAGACAATGTGTTGGGTGTCTCTGGTAGTGATGAACCTCCAGAGAAGGATCATCTGACTCTTTACGGAGCTTTATAGTGACGTTCATCTGAGTGTTTATCTGACCGGCTACAGCATCACTGTTCTGGTTCACGTTCACCGCTCTCATAGGCTGTACCCGAGACTGCATACTATACTAGCAGTACGTACTGATTTGGCCAAAATGTAGCATGCAGTATGCAAACAAAAGCAAAATCTACAGTGTGCCAGAAACCCTCACAGGTACTGCATTTAGCATAAAACAATATGCTCAAATCATAACATGGCAAACTGCAGCCCAACAGGCAACAACAGCTGTCAGTGTGTCAGTGTGCTGACTTGACTATGACTTGCCCCAAACTGCATGTGATTATCATAAAGTGGGCATGTCTGTAAAGGGGAGACTCGTGGGTACCCATAGAACCCATTTACATTCACTGATCTGGAGGTCAGAGGTCAAGGGACCCCTTTGAAAATGGACATGACAGTTTTTCGTCGCTAAAATTTAGCGTAAGTTTGGAGGGTTATTTTACCTCCGTCATGACAAGCTAGTATGACATAGTTGGTACCGATGGATTCATCAGGTTTAATAGTTTCAGATGATACCAGTATCAGGCTTTTTTCAGACTTTTTTTGGACATTTTTCAGAGATTTTCTGACATTTTTTGGACTTTTTTTCGTACAAATTTTGGACTGTTTTCTTCAGACGTTTTTCAGACATTTTTCTGCCTTTTTTTTCAGACATTTCTTCGACATTTTCGGGGCCTTTTGCGTACTTTTTTTTTAACATTGTTCGAAAATTTTTCTGACTTTTTTTCTGACATATTTCGTTTTTTTTTCAGACATTTTTCTGGCTTTTTTCAGACATTTTTAAAATGACAATCCCAGTTGTTTCCACTGCCCCTAAGTGACCAAAGATTATTGCAGGTTTTTAACTTCAAAACAAAGAAAAATCTGTATTCAAATAATGGCTAAGACTCACATAACAGCAATAAAAACCACTGTAGCGTCCACATAAGCATAGCAAAGGTCCTGTATGTATATCGTTGTGAGGACCATCTGGAGGTTTGGGACAGTGAGGACAGTCTTTGTCGGCTCCTTACTTCCTCAGGAGGCTGTCTGAGGATTAAGACTCAGAATTAGGTTTAGGGCTGGAGTATAAATTTGGCCTATAGTTCACGTGTAAAGTCACATTCCTGGAGGGAGGGGATGGAGGATGTTAACGAGAGTCCCCACAAGTGCAGTACAAATGTGTGTGTGTGTGTGTGTGTGTGTGTAGCAGCGCCTCATCCATCACTGTGTATTCAAACAGGCAGCAGCTCTGACTGCTGGCTAAGCAGAAGCAGGAGAGCAAATTAAAAACATTCATTTACACACACACACACACACACACACACACACACATACTGAGTCCATCTTTTCCTCCTTCACTCTCCATTCATCCAAACAAGGAAGTCAGTCAGCACTACGACCACAGTACACCAACACAAACCAGCATGTTTGCAGTTTTCCAGTTCCAGTTCCAGTTCCAGTCTCTGCTGGTTTTCTGAGATGATGCTTCCCAGAACAGCAGCTCTCAGCGGGTCACGAGCCGTTGCATCTGTTGGCTCCTGCGGTGCAGCGGTGCTGTTGGTGCTTCACAGTGGCAATAATCTGCATTAACAGCTGTCTGTGACCGCTCAAACACACACACATCTGCAGGCAGACAGCAACGCTCAGGAAACACGCTGCTTCCTGTTTGAAGGCCCGGTTCTGTGGAGGAGTTTAATTAGGCCGAGTTTAACCTGTAGGATGCGACGACCACTGATCCCATCTCATCTTTAGTCTTAGAACAGACATGGAGGATGATTTACACTCAACAGTTTGCCCCTGTTTGTTCCCGTTCATCCTCCCGGTCACAGATCAGTGTGTCATTAATCACCCTCAGATTGTTTATCTTTAATAAAACCTGCTGGACACATTCTGGCTCAGATTCATGCCGCACTTGTTTGTTAATAAACCCGTAATCGACAGTGCTCAAACCACATCTAATTAGAGACATTTTCTCATAATTATGACTTAGCATGTCATTATGAAATCTGTTTCACATAATCACAAGAACAGATCTTATGAATACAAGATGGAGAGAGAGATTAAAAACAAGAGGAACTGGGGGATTCTGTGTGCTTCTGTGACGGGCTCTGTTCTCAAACCTTTTCTGAATTTCCATGCAGCCACACAACAGAAACCACCTGAAACCACCTACTGAACCTCTATCAACCATGCAGAAAGTCACAGTGACCACTTATCAGGAATTGCAGGACTTTACATTAGATTACTGCACATTAGAAGACTCTGAAATGTCTCAATGTCATAAGATACAGTTGTACAAAACTGGTTCTGCCTTGAATGTCAAGCTGCAGGTTTCACCTTAACCATTGCCTCTCTTACATAGGAGCAAGGCACAGACTTTGTGATGCTTTCTTTGTAGTTGTTATGCATCTTTTTGTGGTTTTGTGGTCATTTTGTGTCTTTTTTCGGATGTTTTGTGTCCCTTTGTGGTTGTTTTGTGTTTCTTTGTAGTCTTTAAGTGTCTCTTTGTGGTTGTTTTGTGTCTCTTTGTAGTCTTTAAGTGTCTCTTTGTGGTTGTTTTGGGCCTCTTTGTAGTCTCCAAGTGTCTCTTTGTGGTTGTTTTGTGTCTCTTTGTAGTCTCCAAGTGTCTATTTGTGGTTGTTTTGTGCCTCTTTGTAGTCTCCAAGTGTCTCTCTGTGGTCATTTTGTGCATCTTTGTGGTTCTTTTGTGCATCGTTGTGGTTCTTTTGTGCATCTTTGTAGTTTTGGTCCCTTTGTAGTCCTTTTGTGTCTGTTTGTAGTCGTCTTTGCAGCTGCTTTGTGGTCTCTTTGTAGTCTTTATGTGTCTCCCTTCAGCTTCTTTGTGGTCTCTTTGTAGTCTTTCTGTGTCTGTTTGTAGTCGTCTTTGTCTCTTTGCAGTCTGTCCAGCTGCTTTGCGTCTCTTTGTAGTTGTTTTGGTCTCTTTGGAGTCTTTTGTACCTCTGTGGTTTTTTGGTCGTTTTGTGGTATCTTTGTAGCTGTTTTGTGTCTCTTTGCAGTTTCTTTGCGTCTCTTTGTAGTTATTTTTGTCTCTTTGTAGTTATTTTGGTCTCTTCGTAGTCTTTCTGTGTCTGTTTGTAGTTGCATCAGCTGTAAACGTGCAACATCAGTAACCGCCCAGAAGATAGTAGCAACTACTCGGCATCACCTTGAAATGAACTAGCAACCAACACCTCAGCAAACACTAACTAACTTCTGAGCATCTACACAAGGGAAAAATAAATAAATAAATGCATTACATTCTCATGTGTTCTGGATGAAGTCACCTTTTAATTTGAAAGGTGTTTCCACTGTTTTGTCAGTGTATAAGTATGACAAATAAAAGCCTCATAAATGTGTCTGTAATGAAGTGAGAGTTGGACGGAGGTAGAGGTACAGCGTGCTTCTGCTGGCGTCAGACGCAGCAGGAAGCCGACAGTGATGCAGAAGTGATGCGGGCGAGCGAGGGAGTCAATTAGAGCAGCTGCAACACAGCGTGACACCCAGAGGAGCCGGGACAGAGGGGGGGGGGGGGGAGCTGCACCCCTGGGTGAGCTGCAGGAGGGGCATCTATAGGATACAGACAGCAGGTAGTGGGACACGGACACCTTTTTTCTGCTTGTGCTGACTTTAAACTTTAATGTGAGGACGTTTTAGATCAACAGCGGAGGAGTTTTAGAGGACAAACAGTCACTGAAGTAGTACAGAGCCCAGCTGGTGTCATGGAAAAATATAAACTCTTTTGTACAAAGTTGTGTGATTTAATCGGTGCTCTTGAATGAATAATTTCTGTGCATTAATGAACAGCAATAGTAAGTTTCTTTAGATTATTTTTGGGGCATTTTATTTGACAGAGGACAGTGTAGAAATGGAGCGGAGAGGGAGGGGGAATGGCAAAGAGTACTAAGGGTTAACATGGTAGCAAACTCACATCTCTGAGACATTTTCACTGTCATTTGATCCTTATTCAACGTAACAGTTATTGATTTGTGCACCTTAAACCCAGATACTACATGTACAACCCTGTCTACTACAACCCTGCGTTCCCATCCATTTCGCAGTTTTAAACACGCAAAGTGAATTGAAACATCATGAACATCATGGTTTGGCTTAAAATAAGTATGTTTTTTACATATAACATATTTCTTACGTAGTATCTTTACACAAATGTGTTTACATTGCAGTCAGTACAGGATAAATGGTCTACAAATGAAACACGAAAATCAAGAAAGGCGTACTTATAGCACGCTAAACCTTGCACATTTACACCTTTTCGTGCGAACGAGCTGATGATATGATACGTCAAAAACAAACAATCTGGGAGAAAATATGATTCCCCTTGAAACATAACTGATGATGCAGTTTCATTGTGTGGGAATGTGATTTTTAGGAGAGAGTTAGGGATGACATGTACAACAGAAAACAGCAGTGTGAACGTCTCAGGTGTCACACCAGTGCATGTTCGGTAACATCCACATGAAGAAGGATTTTCCAGCTTTTAGCAAAGACAAAGACTGCAGATTAAATTATATGTTAATATCCAGGTTGGTATAAATGTATTCTATAATGTATTTATGCATGTGTGCAAATATTGCACAGTTATGTTTTTTTTACTTCATTGTGCTGCTCATCTCCTGAAGCCAAACACACCTTTCTCTCTTTATTCCCTTTTTACATTATTTCTCTTTTCCTGTTCATCTTTTCCTCCTATGTCTCTTTCTCTTCCTTTCCTTCCTCTGCTCTCTTCTTATTAATTTCCTTTTCCCTTTTTAGTATCTGTTTCCTTCTCAAAATCCCTTCCTTTCCTCTGTTCTTCCCATGTATCTTTTTTCTGTTCCTCTTCCTATCATCTTTTTTTTAACTCTTGTTCCCTTCCAGACTCTCCTGTTTCCTCTCTTCCTCTCTGTTCTCTTCTCTCTCTTCCTCTCCACCTGCCAACTCTCCTCTGTAATATCTCGTTGTTTCGACTCTCCTCTGTAATCCCTCGCTTTCTGTTTCCCACATTTACATGAAGGTTGCTGCTTGATGACTCAGGCCTCCCACCTTCTCTTCCTCTCCATCTGTACATCTCATCTATTCCCTCAACAACATAAAACATGACCCGAAATAAAAAGAAAATATACACTAGTATGTTTAAAAAAAAAAAAAAAAGAAAAGAAAAAAGCTGGCTCTGAGTCAGGCAGCGTGTTGAGGCGGGTTTCCAGAAACAGGAAGTCCTCAGAGAGAAAACACAAAATGATCACAGCAGGTGCACTAAAGTGCTTTTTGGGGGTAGGAGGAGAATATTTTTGGCTCAAATGAAAAACGTCTACATCCCCGTTGGAAGGTAGAAGACAAGAGAGAAACACAATGAGTCTCTCTCTCTCTCTCTCTCTCTCTCTCTCTGTCTCAGGAAACACACAGCTGTAGAGTTTAGGAAGCAGGAGGAAGATGATGGAAATACAGTTGTTGTGTTTTGGCATTAATACCTCAACTCTTCAGGGAGCGACAGATGAGCTGCTGAAACAAAACTCCCCACGGCAACACTCACACACACACACACACACACACACACACACACACACACACACACATAGATACACACAGACACACAGAGGAACAGCAGGTGGTGCAACACACACATAACAGTACTATCTTACAACATGAGGTGTATTCTTTTCTTGGCTAGAGGCACCAAGTCCAAATCTATGTGCAGGTAAATCCTCCTGTTTGTGTTCCCTCTCGGAAACAAAAGACTATACTTCAGTTCAGTTGTTCCTTATAAAATTTAGAAGTTTGTTAGACCAATAAAACCTTTTTTTTCTGTTTAATGGCATAATGAGATTGAGGGTGGGGTAACAGAATGACTTGGTCATCGTTTCTATACCTACCTCGTGAACTAGGGTGACCAGATCCCAACCTAATGTGGGACAAAGAGGATGTCTGTGTGGGACGATGTGGGACACGTTACCAAGGCTGAGAGGTCGATTACAGTTTTAATATAATGTCTATCTAACTTAAATAATAAATATTTCTATTCTATCTTGTAACATCTCTATGCTTTGCCCGAATGCATCCATAGATCGGCACGTCTCTTTTAGTTCATGCCAGAGGGGCGAGTTATTCAGTTTTCTTTCCTGAGACTGTTAAAAGTATTTAAGATTTAAAATGCTGTTGCAGTGAACCTATTATTTTGCCATTTTCAGTCTTTGAAAGTCTCCAGAATGAAGGAAACAGAGTCTCTGAAACTTTCATTTCTCTGTGTGAAAGTCCTGTGTTTGTTTGACCCCTCCATCCTTCCCTCCTAAGTGGACTTTCCTACCTCTTGCTTATATTGTATACTTATATATATATATATATATATATATATATATATATATATATATTGATGCAGATGGGTTTACTTTGGAGTTAGTTGAAAGCCCGGTGTGCCTCGGTACATTGGTATCAGACGCCGAGGGGCACTGACCAGGCGTTGGTATTTGAGGAGTTAGGAGTGAGAGCGGGTTGAACTCACCTACAGGATCAGAGATAGTGATCAGGGAGGGTCAGACTTACAGTGGCTTCATTTTAACCCCATCATTCCCATGTTGACGACACCTTTCTCGTTCATTGCGTTCACCTGGATGAGCGAACACATCCAGGTTTCAGCTTGTGGACTGGTGGAGCTCAGAAACTCTGCAGCTGCAAACTTTCTCAACACTACTTTAGTTTCAGTTGTTGTCGGCTGTTGACGCTTTATTTACAAGTGAGCTCCAATTAGCATCGTGTCCTGCAGCTCTCGTCCAGCCATTAACGTCTGGTTCTGTCCTCATTACTTAACGTCTTCCCTCGCCTGACGCACAGCGGTTTGTTTGCAGTTTAGCGGCGGCTCTGTTGTGTCTGGTCTCCTTTAGATGCAATATCTCATTTCATTTTACCCGCCTCGCTTTATTTTTTCATCTTCTTTGCCTCATCGTTACAGCTGTTACTGTCTGCAGCTTGTTGTTGTTGCGGCGGCGGCGGTGCGGTTCTGTTTTGAGGCGCGGTGATGTCGTCATTATCACTAACACTGACGCCAGGGATGGGCTGTTTGCCAGCACCTTTTCATTTCCCAGGTTGGACTTTCAGATGAAATCAATGGAGTTAACTGAAGCTTTTGTGCAGCAGAAGCTCCAAACAAATCAAGTCTTGGACGTCTGTTCCATTTTATGTGCTGCTGTTGCCCTAATGAGTCGTCACGCTCGGCAGCTCGGGGCTTCTAACGTTCAGACGTCTTCTGTGTGAGAAACAACCAGATTTTTTTTTTTTGCCTTCAAAGATGCAGGAAAGCCGGAGGAGAATTGAAAAAGGAACGCCTTTAACTCTAACGGCCTGGCCTGCCTTTTGTCCTTCCCTCCTCCACTTCCTGCCAGAAGAGAAAGGAAGATCTCAAAAACACGTCTCGGTAATGAGCGCGCCCCGAGGGAGGAGAGCACACGCACTGGCGTATTTCTGAATAAATGCTGAATGCACGATCATCTTAACAGGGTTCCATAATGGATGAGGCTGAGACCTGAGACGGACAGGTATTCAATCTGTCATTCAGTCGATTAGAGCCGGCTGTCTCTCCGCTCTGTTAATGTGACGGACATTTAAAAGACTTCACATTCTTTCTTTTCATCCAGTCACTTCTTCTTCTTCTTCGTTTGTACCTCTTCTTCGCTGTCTTCCATCCCTCTCCTGCTCCCTTTACTCTCATTTCTCTCCTGTTGTTTTCTTCTCCAAGTCACTTTGCATTAAGATATCTGATGAACCGCTGAACACGTTTTCATGAAATATGCTGTCAATATTTATTCTCTTAATGAGGATCAAGTCTAATGATATGGGTGAAGCCCTGGACTGTTTTTAAACCAACAAAATGAACAATGAACTGATTAATCGAGAAAATAATCTGTAGATCGATAATGAAAATAAGATCTTTGTAGCCTGTTATAACCCAGCCAGGTCTCACAAAATGTTATTATGAATAACACAGAAATTTATAAGTCATTTCTCGTGCAATAACAACAGCGTTCTTGCTTTTGGCGTGTCATGTGTACGCCAAGTCTGTACTGTTGGTATTTGATGCCCTGGGAATGAGAACGGTCTGGACAAACACAGGACTTTCAACCAGGAGATCACTGTTTGTGTCCCAAAGTGTTGTTGGGTTATTCTGAAGTTACGCTCGTGACGTGTTCTCCATACTTATGCTACGTCCTTTACGTACATATTTTGTTTAGAATACGTACTTATTTTAAGCCCAACCATGATGTTTTCCTGGTTTTGTTGCTTAGACATAACTGCGGCCGTTTCAACGTAACAACGTGGCGTTAAATGACACATTAAACGCCTAAAATGCGTCATCATGACACGCGGTAAAGGTTGTGCTGTTTATATGCCTTCCATGAGATCAGGTTACATAACCCTCTTTCTCTCTCTGTTCTCATTTCCTGTCTTCCTCTACTAACAACTGTCCAAATAAAGGCAAAGGCAGAGGAGAACAGTTTTAAAATTGATTGAAACGATATGATTGGCTCAGAGAGAGCCTGGCAGAATCTGTTTGGTTATTAAGAATGAACCAGCCACAGTCAGCTGATAGAGTAGGAGCCAGTAGAGATAAGAGAGACAGAATGGTTGTGAATGAAAGATTGTAAAGAGGGTCTTCCTGTCTGAACTTTCGCATAAGCTTCATTAGAACATTTTGTTTCAATCAAATATAATAACAGTTGACAGTTTGAAGTGGAAAGTTGAGGTCCGAGAAAACATTCAGGAGAGAATAAGCAGCATGTGGAGGAAGAGTTGTGCAACCAGATTTGCCATTTTTACCATTAATGCAATGGAATAATAAATCTGAGATGACTTACAAGATGAAATTATTTTCTTTTGTTGTAAACCATTGTATAGTTGTACATCTTTGCGTCTGCATGGATCAAAGGATAATTCCAGATGGTCACGACTTGTTTTGTCCATCATTTCTTTAACTGACTTCTTTCTTAGTGACGTCAACGTATTATCAGATCTCAACTTGCTGAATGCAGTGTTACAGTCAGACAGCTGTTCCTCTGTGGTTTGTTAATGCAGTGTTGGCCGTTGTCTCCGAGGAGCGTTTAAGAGGAAGAGAAAGAAGCTTTGAACCGGTTTCACTTTCAGAAATCAGAGTCTTCTGTGGACCGGAGCGTCCTGACAGAGTGAATTATCAGCAGCAACGCGATCAGCCTCCGTCTGAGCGTCACAAACATTTCCATTTCCCATTTTGCTCTCATCTTCCTGTGTCTCGCAGCTTTCATGGCTCTCAAAACAATCAGCTTCAATCACCCTTTTTTCATTAGTGTCGAGAATTTTAACAAATTGTGCACTTTTTGATGATTGCCTAATTATTCCCTTTCATTTCTGTTGCATATCTAATTCAACAACTCCTTCATCTTTTCCTCTCCAGCTGCATTCGCCTGTGTTCTGCCTGTCAGCGGACGTCGGGACACGTCTGATTTGTATTGGCTGAACACGGATTTGGTTCGACATGCTTGTCTGGGAGCTGCAGCTCCTCTAAAGCCGTCTGTTTGTTGTTTTCTCTCAGCTGAACATGTGGCTCTTTAATTCCTGTCACCTTCCTGTTTCTCTCGCCGGTTTTCCAGCGTCGCCTCTTCCTCCTTCAGATTATTCGGAGGGAGTCCGGAGGAACCGGGAGCTCAACTTGTCATCTGCATGAATGCACAGATCCCACCTTAAATTCTGTGGCCTCTGCAAATTTACATGAAGACTTTGTCCAATTATTCTCTCCGTGGCAATATGAGCAGTGTGAGCGTCACGCATGGTCAGCCTGCCGGCGTCGGGCCGCTCCTCTCTCTCTCTCTCTGTCAGTTTACACAGACGCTCTACAGGCCGAACAGGTTTTCGGCCTCCGAGGACGCCCACGAGGGCGCCGTCAGCTTCTGTCACACTGCACAATGTGATATTCAGAGTCGGAAACTGGAAACTCTTCACCTCCTGAAATCAACAGGATTAAATACTGCACCGTTTACACAACATGTTCAGATGTACTCGAACATTAATGTGCTGGTCAGAGCGCAGCAGGACAGTTAGAAAACATTTCTTTATGGAGCTGGATTTTTACACGGAGGCATCAAACAAACAAACAAGGCTTTCATCCAGGAGACCGCTGTTCGTGTCCCGTGTTCACAACTTCAACATAGAAATGTTTTTTATTGCCAGTGTGTGAACAGGTTGTAACCTAAAAAAAGAGACCTTCCGCGACTTTCTGGATTTCCTCTATCAGCCCGTAGACTGCTTTTAATGTGAAGAATATGGGCCCTTTCTTCCAGGAAAATCCAACGGATGTGACGTCATGCTCGCTCACGAGTGCCTCCATTTTCAGCTCCGCTTACAGGGATAACCGTCAGCAACCATTGCTAGCGTTCAGTTAGGAATGCAGTCCGCTAACGCCAACAAACGACCGGCCAAGCATGTGAAATATATATTGATATTGTGGTTTTAGCTGTCAATCACGTTCAGTGTCGTGTGTGTGTGTCTCCTCACTGTTTTGACCGATGCTGGCTCGCATCTACGTAGTGCGAGCACAAGCGCGAGCAACAGGATGCTGACTTAACGGCCACAGGTGTCACTGTTAACAAGCAATTTCTGATTCTTACATAGAGTCCCTTTAAGCCCAAACATGTTGTTCTTCCAAAAATTTAACTAGGTGGTTTTGTTGCCTAAATCTAAGCAAGTGTTTTCGTTTAATTCAATGGACCGACCTGAACTTCTGCAGAAGTCTGATGTTTGCTTGACATCTGGGCCGAAGGGAACACACAGAATATGCTAAATAAAGTCCACAAAAAATACTGAGGTTTATAAAATCATAAAAACTTTGACAGCATCAAAGTCTGCAATTTCCTGTATAGAAGTGGCAACTCTCAAGACAAAAATGATAAATTTGCTCCTTCGTACACGTCCCTCAGCATTTTTTTTTTAATTATTTGGTCCACTTTGATTTGTGCACTGTGAAACCGACCCAGACTAAATAGAATACCAACCAAAAGGATCAATTTCACTCTGATTCGGACTAGCCAAACGAACTATGACTTGTGAAAAAGCCCTTAAATAATATTGTTTGTTGTAGCATTAAGATTTCCCTTCATTGGAACCAAGAGGTCCAAACCAAACCAGAGGAAACAGATCCGGACACCTCTGATCTGTTCTCATATACCTCTCATGTACTATACTAATGGTATAAAGCTTACATTATAATGTTTATAGCCTAGAGTTAAGAATGCAGATGTTTCTTTATCTTTCACTTTAAATAATTCCAAGGCAATAAACTGAGAAACAAATCAATTAAAGTCAAACTACTAAATGAATTGTGGTTCTTTCAGTTGATGTACTTTATTGTTGTTTATTGTGTTGCACCACAAATTGCACCTCTGGGGACGTTAAAGTCTAAAGTGAACGGTGCAGTTTAAGATTTATAGAACATCATTTTCAATAAGTGTACGATTTGTGGTCATGAATGTGAATGAGGTCGGTGAAGTGGTGTCGAGCAGCGTTTAACGACAACTCAACTTTATTTTAGTTTAAAAGCCAATGTCTCTACATTTCTCATTCATCCTTCAGTTTTGTGGTATCCTGTGAAGGTTGCAGTAAAAAGACCAGAAGACAAGGAGAGCACAGAGACTAAATACACGAGGAGAGGAGGGAGATAACGAGGGACAGGTGAAACTCATCAGCCAATCACTGAGGCAGGAAGCACAACCAGACATGATGCATGGGGGGAGTGAACTTACAAAATAAAACAGGAAACAGACTAGGAAACATCCCAGGATCATGACAATTTCGAAAAAAATGCCCTTTAAATATACAGTATACATTATACATACATATTATATTAAGACAATTATTTTTTGCATTACAAGTGTTCTGAAACGTTATATTTAAATATACAAATGAGGCGTTATCTATTAGAAGTTATATGTGTACACAGAGGTGTAAACAGGATGTAGTATGTATATGGATGATGAGAAGTAATATATGTACATAGAGGTGTAAACAGGATGTAGTACTTATATGCATGATGAGAAGTAATATATGTACATAGAGGTGTAAACAGGATGTAGTGTGTATATGCATGATGAGAAGTAATATATGTACATAGAGGTGTAAACAGGACGTAGTGTGTATATGCATGATAAGAAGTAATATATGTACACAGAGGTGTAAACAGGATGTAGTATGTATATGCATGATGAGAAGTAATATATGTACACAGAGGTGTAAACAGGATGTAGTATGTATAGAGAAGTAGTATATATATATATATATATATATATATATATATATATATAGTGTGAAGCAGCAGTGAAGTGTATTTGGGCCGTCGGCCTCGGGCCCGTCCGCTGCTGCGTGTTGTTTCTTTAATGAAGCGTTACAGATTGGGAGCAGGTGATGCATCGTCCTCGTGGCTGTGAATCGGCGCGCCGGGGCTTTCCTGATGACGCCGCTCGTATTTTACACCTCATTTGAATGTGGAGGCGTGAGACATTGTAAAACAGCGTGAGGGCATTAATGACTCCTGTTATACACTTAAGAAAACACTGGTATATATGGTGGTGACTCATGGATCCTGTTGGGAGAGGGAGGAGGAGGAGCAGACAGTTAGGGTACCGAGACGCCCGACAGAAGTATTGTTCTTTTTATTCCATTAAATACAACTGATGGTTTTAGTTCCAGCAGCTCCAGGAACATAAGGTGATCTGCTCTGAATCAACAACTGGAAGCTCTGATGGAGAAATGTAGTTTTGAGAAGTCTTTGAGCTGCAGTGTGCTCCCCGGTGATGAGGAGGATGAGCCGGACACTGGATGGTATCGATCCCGAAGCCTAATTACGATGGAAACCTATAATATTCCACATGCCGAGGGAAGCGTCGCGCCTGCTAACCTCTGACTCGGTGTGCGGCGGGTCCAAGTGTTCCGTTACTTAGCAACTGTCGCCACGGGCCACGGGGTCGGTGAGGGGGACTTCAGGGAGTCCGTGGTCAGCAGCAGCAGCAGCAGCCGCTCGATCGACCTCCTGAGAGACAAACACACCATCCTGGTTTCTGTTCAACACACAGAGAAAAGATTCTCAACCAGTCATCTTGTTTCTCATACACATCATGAATAGAACAACATTCAGTGATCACACTGTATTTAAAACTGGTTCAGGTTCAATAAGAATCCGTCACATTGCGATTTGAATGATGTTCGAAACATCAACATTTTGAATAAATCTTCTCGTGACCCTTTTTTCAATGTCTTGATGTGTCACCTACATGCATGTGACACCTTGTAGCTTTAAAGTTTTCTTTGGATTCGCAAGTTGTCGATTTGTTGTTGAAGATTTCCATCTTTTCTGGCACTTAAAGCTACTAAAAGGAACTTTCATTACGTGTTGGTTTTGGCGGCCCCTTGTGGACAAAAGCAGTAGTGTTTCCATTTAGAAAACCTCTCATTTTACAGCAGCAGGGTCTGACAGTCCGCCCAGCTCGGTCCTGGTTCTGGTTCTCCTCTGGCCTCCAGCAGCACGGTGTCGGTGTTGGCTCCTGCAGCCACAGACGGACGCTACTGCAGCCTCTCTCCGTCCGACGGCACACGTGATTGAACGTCGGAAAGATCCTCCCGACCACCACCTTGTCCCATCTAGATCAGCGGGGATCAGCGGGGATCAGCGGGGATCTCCCGCCAGAGCTCTGACTACAGGTTGAAGGCGGCAGGAAGCCGGATCCGGGCCTTGACGCTGCCGGAGGCCACGCTGGAGTCTGAGCTGAGTTTCTGGTGAAGCTGCGTGCTGTAAATTGTTTCGTCTGATGTTGCGAGGAATAACTGCGTTAAGCGTTAAGAATAACTCTATAGAATCTTCTCTCTGATGGTCTTTTTTACTTATGTAGGTCATATAGACGCATCACTATTAAACTGAGACTGTTTCACAACCAGTGAGCAACTTAACTCCCCCTGAAGATCTGTTTTTGCTGACCTGCAGTAGTTTAACTCCTCATCTCAGGGTCTGTCTCATCGACTGTGTTCTGTCCATTTGTTTTATCGTTTTTTGCATTGTTTTCCAAAAGTCTTCCTCCTTCTCTTCACGGTAGGAATTAATAATTTCAGATCAGCTGTTTTGACTCCATCCTTTAGTCTCACCTCAGCATGTAAAGCACCTTTCAGTTCTCCACCAGGTGTAGTCTGGTTTGATTAAAGGATAGGTTCACAATCTTTTATGTCTGTCTTAAGACACCACGCCTCATGTCCATATGTGCAGTAAAAGGTTATTATTAGTTAACTGTTCCTCCAGTTCATTCTGGCTGTGAAGTGATGGGAGACTAAATCCACTGTTCTGACCTCTGAAGTTTGGTATCTTCCAAAGTTAGTCTGTTTAGTATGAAAGTCCCTCTTTGTGCTTCACAGAGAATGAATGTCCTTCTTCCAAAGACTTCATTATTGCATCCTAAATCTTTATTTTCCTGAAACAAATCTCCCATTCAGATGAGAATTTTCCATATATTTCCAACACAAATCAATCCAAAACATCAAAATGTCACGTTATAGTCATACTGGACCTTTCAGCTCTGACGGTTAACCTCTGCCCCCCCCCTCCCTGGATATAAAGTGTGAACAGTATGAGCTGCTTGATGCACAAGATGTGACAGATGTGTTAAATATCCGGAGGAGGTGTTACTCTTGTTGTGTGAGATACTGACACTCGTTTTTTAGGAAATTCTTGAAACTGCACTGGGACCAAGTGAAGCGATTGCCCTCTACTTGCAGAGTAATGGCTGGAAATAAGACTAAATGACCGGATTATTCTTGCAGAACCAACCACAACCACACGCTTATATTCGCTTGAAACAACAACACCAACCAATCTGTGTTATTTCTGCTAATATTTCTGTATTGTACAGTCGCATCCTGACCGCTGACATAAGCATCCAATCATTGTTTCTGATGAATCTCACCTTTTTTTTTCTGCCAGCAGTGTTCATACGAGCACCCATCCAATCATTTATCTTTTGTCAGCTTGGTAAAAAAAAAAAGCCTCCTGGAGGACATTATTTTCCGTTATTACAATATGAGGGATTATAATTGTCCTCCCGCAATTACCTTCCCTCCTCCAGAGGCTTTGTCACTGGGAATGATTGGCCTCTAATATTAACCCAAATGCATTTAATCAGCCGGTGCAGGTTCCTCATGCCGTATAATCACACTTGCAATTAAAAATGTATTACCTCTCCGCCTGTTAGGCCGGACCGAGCTGCCGGAGAGCCGGTCAGCTCGGTCCGGCCCTGATTATTTTACCGTGGTTCGCCGCCGCCTCCACGTCGAGTCTGCCGGCACTGTACTCTATACTCACACTATTTAGTCAAACATGCAAATGTATACTGTACAGTCAGCGGCGGCGGCGGAGAATCAAAGACAGAATGAAAGCAGAGCAGAATCCCTCCTCAGGCTCATGAATGGAGGTCAGGTGGCGTCACTTTGTCGACTTAAATGAGGCTCTGAGCAGAAACAGCTGAGTCACTACGGAGGAAATTAAATCCACCTGAACATGCTGCAGATGCTCACAACCAGTCTCCAGGACTTTATCCATTCCCAGTTTGTTTCAGGAAGCTAAAAGGTGTCAGTATCCTTAAACCAGACAGTGTTGGAGGTCCATTTTATAGATTTTCTTTGGGGACATTCGTCCTCAGTGCAGCTATTGTAACTACTGTACCACTGGACTCCCTCTGCTTCCTCATTAGCCTGCCAATCTGCTCCCCGCTGCCCTCCAGCCTCTCCATTTCTAAGTAACACGTTCCTGTTTCCATGTTTACCAGCTCCTCTGGTACTTGGTCAGCGAGCTCTCTGGTTAACTCCCCTCAACTTCATCAGCTGATTAGACCTCCTGTTTTCTAGTCCTTCAGGTGCCTCCTGCTTTCACACACCACATGCACGAGTGTGACATTGTGCAGAACTGGGCCATTATTTTAAATTGAAAGAGCTGCCCAGCGTGCACTGAACCAGCTCTGAGGCAAAAGTTCACCTAATCTGAACTTTGACGCACGGATACGCTGAACTCCACAAAGCAGCCTTCTAATGACGCGCATTAACCTGACCCACCAGATGGGTTGTTACACAGAACCATCTGAGGAGCCGTCATTGGAAACTGTTTTGAAAAGGGCAGGTGATTGGATGAACCATCTGTCAATCAAACTCTTGCTGAAGCCAGGTAGGAGAAGAGCAGAAACATGTTTTCCATGTAGAAAAGCCTTCAGTGTCTTCTTTGCTCTTCTTTCAATGAATATACTCTCCAGTTCTGACAGAACTGATGCTATTACAGCAGCTACGTTGTTTAGAACCAACAGTCGACTCTTCCTGTCACACCCCACACACCTGAACGACGCCTCTCACAGGATGCTGATTGGTCCAAACTAAAAACGCATTACTTGAAGCCTCACAAGACGTATTTTCTTGTGATCTCGCCAGACTCCAGCTGCCGTGCGAGGTAAGAAAGTTATGGCCAGTTGAGAAGACGGGAGTAAAAGCGACACCAACTGTACCAGGACTTACATGCAGGCGGCAACCTCCGGTTCTGAAAAGTGAAGCTGAAGTGTCTTAAACCTGCATTCTCTCTAATATCCAGCAGGGGGCGACTCCTCTGGTTGCTAAAAGAAGTCTGATTGTATAGACATTGTAAACATGAGTTTATGGTCTCAATCACTAGTTTCAAGTCTTCTTCAATACAGCATGATGTTCATTTAGTCAATTATGGTCCCATTTAGAGTAAGATAGACCATAAAGCAGGGGATGATTAGGGCGGGGCTACCTTGTGATTGACAGGTCGCTACCACGACCAAAAATCCAAAATGGCTACGGCCAAAAACCAAGATGGAGACGGCCAAAAACCAAGATGGAGACGGCAAAAAAACAAGATGGTGACGACCAAAAACCAATATGGAGACGGCCAAAAACCAAGTTGGAGATGGCCAAAAACCAAGATGGCGACGGCCAAAACCAAGATGGCGACGGCAAAAAAACAAGATGGCGACGGCAACAAACCAAGGTGGAGATGGCCAAAAACCAAGATGGCGACGGCCAAAACCAAGATGGTGACGGCAAAAAAAACAAGATGGCGACGACCAAAAACCAAGATGGAGACGGCCAAAAACCAAGATGGCAACAGCTTAAAACCAAGATGGTGACGGCCCAAAACCAAGATGGCGACTGCCAAAAACCAAGATGGTGACGGCCAAAAACCAAGATGGCGACAGCTTAAAACCAAGATGACGACAGCTTAAAACCAAGATGGAGACGACCAAAAACCAAGATGGCGACGGCCAAAATGTCGAACTCAAGGCTTCAAAACTGTAGTCCACAGACCAATGGGTATACAAACTATGGTTACATATCAAAGATGACAGGGATTTGAGTACACGGTAATAGCTGAAGGCGACTCAGACGTACGTCCTTGTCCATCACATTCCTCGACAGCTGTGTAATGCTTTATGTGCTTTCCTTCAGTCTCCATACCTCACACGCCTCAAATACCAGGCATTCCTGCTCATTTGGTGTGAAACAGCCAGTCGGCGGAAAGGTTACTTTAGCTGTGCTGGAATCTAATCCTCCATTTACCAGTTTCTCTCTCTGGTGTCAGAGTCCTGCTTCCTTTATACCTCTCTGTTAACCAGCCTGTATCTGTCCCTGAGCAGCAGCCTGTATAACACAGTGATAGTAGAGCGCACTGTCCAGGGATTGAGAGAAAAAGGGGTGGGGAGCCGATGTTTAGCCCCGTTTAACCCACATAACCAACAGAAGTCCCACTCGAGGCCCAGTGTTTCCCATAAAGGCCCCACTGTTGGCCCGCCATGGTCCAATCATTACCCAGCATATACAAGAGCACACAAATGAGACCCAACTGAGGATGAGTGCACATGGGCCCCACTTGTAGCACCTTGATAGACCCACATAGGCCTACTGTACGCAGCTGATGGAGAAATGCCTCCCATTATGGACTCATGTGGGGCCCATAGAGTTTTACTGGAATCAATAGCAGAGAAAAGGTGATTTTTATTGGACACAGGTGAATTTGTTTTCCCTCAATGGCTGATGTAAGAATAGTTTAGTTCAAAACCAAAGACGGTTCCAGGACCATTTATTTATATTTAGATATCTGGTTTATTTTTAAGATTTTAAAGGCAGAAAATACAATTTGAGAGATTGAAATGTTAAAATTATTTATTCATCTGGTGAATTTGTCTTTGTATTAACAGCTCAGTGATTCAATTAGAAGATTACTAATCAGTAATTCTTGCTTTTGTCCGTTTTGTTTCTATCTGGATGACTGACTGGGGCTCTGTAAAGCTGGAGGCTTTATTGCCGTGAATCAGCCGCCTCCGACTGTACAACAGACTCCTGTGTGGTCGAACTGCTCGCTGTTAATCACGGCAATAAGATAAGCATAATTGGATATCTGACAGCGTGTGAGTGCATGTACAGACAACGTATTGATTTCCACTGTCTTCATAATTAAAATGATTTAGCTTCAGTAAAGAAACACTCCGGCTCTTATTGGCTCACCGGCGAGATCATTATTGTGTGTGTTTATGTTGTAGGAGGACGCCCTTCCTCTCCTCCGATACGCTCCCCCCCCCGCCGAACAAACGGCTCGCTCCAAATCGCACCATCAGTCTCTGCTGGGTTTGAAATGTGACGACGGCGACCTGCTGCTGGGATTTCTATTGGATCATGGTCATCAGCTTCCAGCCGCCAGCGGGGGTTCGACGGAGGAGCGGAGACGAAGAAGAAGAAGCAGAAGCAGGAAATACAGTTAGAGATGTGGCTGTTTTCATCCTGACTGTTTCTAGAACAGATGCTCTTTATCTGTTTATCTGTTAATGTTTTACTGATTAAGCTTGTTGAGATCCAAACACAAGAGTTTAATACATATAATAATAATCTTGGTAAACCACAGATGCTAAATCTAACAGTTAAAACAGGTAGTAAAGGTCTCCTGTCTCTGAGCTCTGCAGGCAGTTCCTCCCACTTCCTCTTTGCTTCTTGCTCTTTACAGACAGGTGTGTGTGCCTCTCCTCTCCACATCATGTCCAATCAACCACAGGTGAGACTCCAATCAAGCTGTAGAAACATCTCAGAGGTGATCAAGAGAAATGGGAAACACCTGCAAAGAGTCTGAATACTTGTGTCGATTTGACATTTCATGTTTTTCCTTTAAATAAATTTGATTTTGATAAATTTGATGAGCGAAAACTTTAGTTTAAAAGACTAAGACTGCAACATAAAATGTGAAAAAAGTGAAGAGGTCTCAATACTTTGTGAAAGTACTGATATAGTATATCAGCAAGACAGCATTGTGAGTGCCTTACAAACTGCATATTTCATTATTATACTTAATCTGACACTTTTGTTTTCGGCAAAGAAACTACTGGGTTAAAGATCATGTTGATGGTTTAAAAGAATCCAACATGGTTGATGCAAACAGCTGTCTCACGTGTGAGAGTCACATATTTTTAGACATATTTTAAGTGTTTGTCCTCAACGGATAAATATTGGTTATTTGGTCGGTCTCGGTTTCAATGAGCAAAGAACATAACCCATTTGTGATAGATGAAGAGCTCGAATGTTTCAGAGTTCACATGACTAGTCAATTTGTTATTATGTGACCACCATCACCATTCAAATGTTTTTGATTCTGGTCCTGCTATGATGAATATCTAACTTTATATTAACTCTTTTCCTTTCACAAATTAAAGTTTTAGTAATTCATTATTAAATGATGATATTTTCTCTCATACTTGCATCAACAGCTGTATGATCTTATAAAAATGACAATAAAAAGCATGAATTAATGAAGTGACTCTTTTTCTAGCAGCTTCCTTGAAGCAGTGGGAGCTTCAGAGGAACAAATGGAGTCCTCTCTCTCCTCGCTTGGAGTTTAGTCTGGTATTAATCTCCTGCTGTCCTCTCCCTCGTCACAGTCTGTGGTGTTTCTGTATTAACGAGCTCGTGTTAGCGAAGCCACTCGAGCAGCATCTGATCGTACGTGGCACTCTGTACTTTTATTTTTTTATTTTCTCCCGTAACTGTTTTCCGTGAAGCAGAAAATGTGGGCCGCAGTGAGCCGAGAGCAGACGGCCATATCCTAATCAGTTGTGATAGTCTGGTAATTAATGGGATTTGTTAATTGGGTCTGTCCTCCCCGGGGACGTTTCCTGTGAATATTCATGGAACGCTCAGCTAACCTTCCTCCCGCAGTCACTTGAACTTCAGCCGCCTCAAACGCGCTAATTTTGTTTCCTGTCGCCGTCATTTTTATCTCCACGACAACAAATCTGCCGCCGACTATCCAGGCAATCAGCACCTTCTAAATGTTTAATGCTGCAGTACATGGGCAGATAATTCCCACAATGCTCCTCACTGTCAGGAAGCCAGGCCGCCGCCGTGAAACGCTGCAGTCATAATTACGTTGGCGACATCCTCGCAAGTTCCAATCAGGTTTGTTTTCTCTTCAAACAAGGCGTCCCCCCTCGGTTTCGTCTCGTCGAGCTGACAGGTGGAGAGCCGCCGTCCGAGCACCACACACACACACACACACACACACACACACACACACACACACACACACACACGTTGTTAGCCTGTTTGCTAACACAGCGTTGTCAGCAGCTACAGGTGTAGCCGAGTCAAACACTGACACAGCGTTCACCGGGGAGGAGTCATCAGCGTCAGTTTGTTTGTGTGAGGCGTTCAGGTGCTGCTGCTCTCTGTCTGCATCCAACACAGCTGTTTCTAATGTTTCTCTTCCACTGAGGCTGGATGTCTTCAACTACTGACACTTTTTTTGACACTGTAATTTTTTATTAGACAAAAGAAACAACACAAACAACTGAAAAAACTGTAATCTAATTACATTAAGCTGATGCTTTTAGCTGCATTCAGCCATGTGGATACACCTGAAAAAGTGCACGAATCGTGCATCAACGTCATCAGATATGCTGATCTACTTCAAGTTCTACACTTAGAGACAATAAGTGTTCAGTCTGAACAGATGATGCGTAGAGTTTCTTCTGTCCTGATGTCCATGGGGAGTTCATTCCACCATTGTAGACTTTGCAAACAGTCACGAGGGAGCAGTTTGCACGAGAAGGTGTATAAATGCCAAGATAATGCGCAAGGTGTTTAACGCGCAATAAAAACGCCTTACTTGATTTCCACGTGTCATGTGTACGCCATGTATCCTGTACTGACTGCAATGTAAACGCATCCATGTATAAACGCTACGGTAAGAGTTAGTCATGTAGTATAAAAAGAGAGAAAGACCAGTTCTGGTGGGCGGGTCCAACAAACACAGGACTTTTAACCAGGAGACACGCGTTCAAGACTGTCGTTTTGTTTTCTAAGTTACGCTACTGACGTTTGTTACATGTTTCTTATTGACGTTTGTGACGTGTTTTCCGTAGTTTACGTATATTTTAAGCCCAACCATTACAGGTTTTTTTTCCCAGCGGGAGCCAGTGAGGATGCGGAGGAGCGGGGTAGTATACGGGAAAACTTAAGGTTTGAAGACCATCCATGACCCTAAACTCCAGATCTGCTTCCCATTATACTGAAGGGAAATCCAGATTATTTTTTTTTAACCTGTATGGCGTTTTTTTTAACCTGTATGCGTTGAGAGGAGGTTACGCAGCTAAGGCTCTATCTGATTGGCGTGGAGTGGAAGCTGCTTGACATCCTCCTGGATCCACCTTCTCACATATATTCACATTATATGTATTCATTTTTGTCATGAATTGTCTATGTTGTGTTTTCATTATGTTGTTACTCTGTACACGCGACATCTATTGCACGTCTGTCCATCCTGGAAGGGGGATCCCTCCTCTGCCGCTCTTCCTGAGGTTTCTTCCATTTTTCCTCCCTGTTAAAAGGGTTTTTTTGTGGTTAAGTTTTTCCTTAGCCGATGTGAGGGTTGCATTGTCAAGGACAGAGGGTGTTGTATCCTGTACAGATTGTAAAGCCCCCCGAGGCAAATTTGTGATTTGTGATTTTGGGCTATACAAATAAAATTGATTTGATTTGATTTGAACTAGATATTTTTGGGAGAAAAATATTCCTCTTCCCAAGGGCATGAATCACGGAAGAAGTCTGGTTGTTTAGAAGCTCTGGAAGTTGCAGATATATATAAAGAAACAAAGTCTTTGAATGAGCGTGTGCCCTGTTTGTGTAGAATCATGTCTCTGCTAGCAGAAAAGTAGTTTTATCTGACTGTTCAGACTGCTAGTAGCAGCCGGTAAACTGGGAACGCTGGGCCCAGGTGCTCCAGATTACACAAATCAGCCAGCTGCAGTGCCAACGCCCTTGATTAAAACCTACCAACAAGAAGGGCTGAAGAAGGTCCTTTTTAATACAAATGCACCTTCAGGGGCAGTATTGAGAGTGTAACTTTAAATTTACAAACTGTAAATGTTGCCTCACATCACTCGACCTCCCTGAGAGGACACGGAGACACAAAGGACAGGACCGCTGTGTCCTCAGCAGCTACAGCTGCATTCACAAAGACAGAGAACAAGTCGACTTCTATTAGAAGTAGGATGTTATGTTATTGACATAAAAACACCATTTTCTGTCTCTAAAAGTAAGTAAAAATAGCCCCAATGTGATCAGGACACTCCTGAAGAAGTAGTTTGAAACTTTAGGAAGAATTAAGGATTGTTTTTAATAATACCTCTCATGTCGGTAAGTTAAAAGTCAGAGGGTTTTGTGAGGTTTTAAAGTTGAAATATAATGCTGCATCATCACATTTCAAACAGAAACCCCAGAAAATCACAGCAGGAACCTTTCATCTGACTCCTCTTCCTCCTCCTCCTCCTCCTCCTCCTCCTCCTCCTCCTCCTCCTCCTCTGGGCCTCTCAGCTCGTCCTTGAGAACGCTCCGTCCTCCCTCCCTCCCTCCCATCGTGTCCTTGCTGTCATCAGCTTGGCGTTGGCGTCCTGACCGCGGTGTTCTCACCGTCCTCTCTCCTCCTGTTCTCTTCTGTCCTGGCTGCTATATCGGGCTGCTTCTCTTCTCGCTGTTTCTAAAAGTGTCTCCGGGCTTCCTCGCTGCCCTTGTCCCTCCCACCGCACCGGGACAGCTGCTGTTTGGCTCGGCAAGGAGAGGACGAGGGGGGGCGTCTCGTGGCCGATTGGCTCTCCGGAGCACCGAGAGGCAGGCGGAGCCCCACCCTGCCGGAGCTGATGGATCACCTGTCCGGGGGAGAACCTGCTCTGTTCGGGACGGGACGCTCGCTGCTCTGCGGAGGAGGAGGAGGACGAAGGTTCATCCTGATCTTCTCCTCCTCCTATTGACACGCAGCATTCAGAGTTAAACATTTTTAAAAGATCAGTCGGGTGATATGCTTTATTTTTCTTCATGTTCAGACTCAATCCAACAGTGATGGTATCTACTAACAAGTATCCCAGCCTGATATCTCTTCTTCCTCTGAGCCATAGAGCTCATTAAGAACTCACCAGTGAGCCTCACTGTTCAGGCTAGTCTCACCGTTTGTAGCTTTACCTATAAAAAGTAATGCACTGTAAGTTGTATATATCCCACAAAGTCAATTCATATGTAGTGCACGTTTGTGAACGAGGAAGTCTGAAGAGCGGCCGCGTAGGGAGGAAGTCGGGGTATCTGGGGGGCTCAAATAACACCGGACCTTCACCCAGGAGACCAGCGTTCATGTCCCATCTGAAACCACAAGTCAACATTCGTACCTAGGTTACGCTACTTCCAGTGTGGCGTAACTTAACTACGATCTTTTCCTAAACTTAACTAAGTAGTGTTGTTGCCTAAACCTAACAAAGTTGTTTCCTGTGAAGACGGAAGTTTATTTTGAAAAGACTGGAGTGGAAATTGACCCTGGACATTCGTAGGAAAATGCACGAAAAATGAGGAATAAGATATCATACGAGCTGGGTGACATGTTCCTTCATCACCATTAACACACACACTGTAGTTTATTCTGACTCAATCCCACATCCACCGTCCTGCTGCCACTGATACTCACTAGAGCTCCACATGTGGATTAATCCACCGCTGAAAGTAGTCCCCAACAAATGCACTATTTCCTCCTGTTTGTTTGATAAAAACTACAGTGAGGAGTTGTTTTAGGAAATTGCCATAGTTGGGATTAAAAGTTCTACGTTTGTACAGTGAAAATGTCACTGAACGTTGTGAACGTGGGACACGCACGATCAGCTGGTTGTAAAGTGAAAGTAAAACGTAACGGGACACAAACAAAAAGCTAAATGGTGCCTTGTGCGGCGGTATCAAACGGCGATGGCCGTGACAAAGCGTCTGTATTTGACGCTCTGGGAATGAGAACGGGTTGGAAGTCAATACTTTTTCTTTTCTACTAAAGTTCAGAACGTCCCCGTCCACATAGAGTACTTTGTTTTGAGTTTGTTTTTCTTGATTTTGGCCTCTCTCTTCCATTAAAAGGACATTTTAATGCCCAGCTCACAATTATATTTTAGACTGTTATTTAGACAACAGTGTTCTTCCGACTTTGTGTTTGTGTTTGTTTCCTGTTTCAACATGTCAGTGAGCTCAAAGCCAGCTCCACAAAGAAGTGGTTTTCTTTCTTTTCCACTGTTTTTTTGATGTGGAAAGACTCGACTGTCCTGCAAACATGTAACAAACAGAATAATTGGTTAAAATGACAATCTTTTGCAGTGTACTGTCTCCTCAGTCTGAGTGGAGGAAATTAATCGTCGCACATTCAATAATTTATTTGTTTCTTTGTAGTCGTCCCATATCCCTGATCATTTTCATTTTGCTTTCTTGGAATCCAGCAGCAGCGTCGTCCGCTTCACAAAACTCTCATTTTACTTTCCACGCTGTGTGATTCAGAGCATTAAAAACAGCAAGCAGAGAGAGAGAGAGAGAGACAGTCATCATCTTCTCACCACGGTAGCGAGGCAAGACGTAGAAGAAGCAGGAAGGAAGCGAGCGAGAGGCTCCATGGAATATCATCTCCAAAGAAAAGTCATTACATGAAATAATCATGTCAGCAGCAGCAGCAGGAGGACGAGAGGAAACATGAACAAAGTATTTATAGACTCATTTCCAGCAGCAAGATATTTGGTGACATGATCCGCTACCATCCAGGAACACACGTCTTTGTCTCCGTCTTCTTCTCTTATGCATCTTAGTTTTTCTCTAATTCAACTTTGATTTATTGGCTTGACTGTAATTAAAGATAGATTCTACATTAAACCCCTTTTACATATTCAATTAATGCATTCAAACACGTGTCCACCGGAAACATTTCAGAAGAGTTTAGAGATGTTTTATCAACATCTTTCATGTTTCACAATCATTTCCTTTCCCCATTGCGCCTTACTTTGCGCCCAGATTATGCGCCGTTTAACTATCAAAAGTGGAGTTGGACACGCCCTAAATGCACTTTAGACGCTATAGATTGTTAAAATAGGGCCCGTAGTCTCTGTTTTAAATATCTTGAACACCATTCAATTGATGGTAAACTACTTCATACATCCATTTTATTATACTGCAGTAAAGTAGTAGTTAGTGTTGAGTCTCTCTATCGCTACAGCAGGTGGTTAAACGTCTACCATTTAGTGTAATAGTTCAGAATGTACGAAAGAAAATGGTTTTATTGTAAAGCAAGAAAAGAAATCATTGCAACAATATGATATAGAAGATGTGATGAAGTTCGACAAGCGGTAATGATAGTTCATGAGAACCGTAGCAGAGAAACAATAGAGTGAATAATTCTTAGTGTCTCACTCCCCAACACCTCCATCTTCCCTATCTCTCTGTGTTTCTCTCTGATCTCTGATCTGTGGTTGGTGGCGTCTCTTCAGAAGACTGTAGAGCTGGGTATCCACATACTTTTGGCCTTATACTGTCATATTTTCTTAGAAACAGTTGCTGTACTGAGGTCTGTTAACCTAAAGCTGGGCATACACTGTACAATGATAGCCCGTTTCTGGCCCTAATTTTGCGCCGCACCACTACTTTTAGATTTGTAGAGTCGGACGACTCATTTTAGAGTCAGACCGGATTTCAGCTTCGGCGGGCGTCGTTTGCCGTGCAGTGTACAGGAGGACCGAGGACCGATTAACTCCTCCAGACCGGCCATTGGCCGTCCACAGTTGAAGCAGAGCCACGAGCCGATTCCCCAACGTGTAATGGTAAAAATTGTTTTAACCATGTATACCACACGAACATTGCATGAGACAGACAGACTGTCTTTTCTGTATAAAGGTTGTTTATGTGTTCCTGCAAACTATGTGCTGACTGAGTCTTCACTCTCTAGTCCTCAAGGCCAGACGGGACGTACATCCGATAGATAAGATTTCTCAGTCTCTGTGGTGTCTGACACAAAATGTAATCAGGTGATGTTATACTTTGTACTGCTTAAAAACCTACTGTGAACCGAGAGACTTCGCACAAACCTGCAGACTGCACTCTGACTGTGTACTCTGTACTTTGTGTCTTCTTGCAAGAATCCTGACTTTTAATAAATAACGTGAAAAGACAACTCTGAGTATACTTCAATTCATTAATTCTCTTTCTCACCGGGAACTACAGATCTTTGTAGCAGAATTTCAACAACAAACGTCAGCGCCTTTTTTTCTGTTTTTTTCTAACAGTAATCAGAGTATAGCTATCAAGATAACGATGTACAATAGATATAAAGTAAAACGTAGCTAGCTTACCTCCAATTCTCTCTGCAAAATGGACAAGCCATACTGTCCACGTCTTCCTCGCCACCCGCGTGTCCATATAACGTTACAGCGCTGCCTCTGTTTTTAGACGTTTCAGCAGACAGGATGTCACAGATGATCAAGGCAGCACGTTTCTGCCTTGTTAGCATTGTGACCCGTACAGAACTCTGCTAGCAAACACACTTAACCTGCCTCGGAGCTTTCAAACAAATCTTTATTGACAACTGTCAACAGCTTCAGAACAGTTTTTTTTTCTATTTTACACGTACAGTGTGATCACTCAGGTCGTGGCTGACGATCGGACCGTACAGTGTGAGCACATAAATCGTGAGCTTTGGCTTCACATCGCAAACGATCTACTGGTACAGTAGGAGAAGAACGTATACAACAACATTTCTATAATGGTACAGTTTAAATCTGACCTCCTCGGGTGTCGTTGAGAACTGGTGTTATTCTGGTAGTGTCTCGTGTTTGATTGCCTCAAAATGATCAATGTGCAAATCATTTCATGAGATTCAACATGGCTGTTAAAACGCTGTAGTTCATTCACTGTAACAAAAGAGTCAGGATGTTTAATGCAAAGCTGCTTCTCCGTGCTGACAAACCTGACATGACAGTAAAATGAGCCTTTTCCCGAGCCTCGTCAGCCCTGCGGAGATTTGAATAAAACAAAACGGCGGCCTTGAAACAAACAGGATAATTATGGCCTCGGGTGCCGGCCGCCTGTCTGTCTTCCTGTTGCTTTTTATTCCACAAACACTGAACCGAAAGAGTCGCCTCTTGTCGCCGATCTGCGCCTCCAAACCGCTCCGCAGAGCTTTCGGCGGCAGATATTAAGACCGTGACAGATGAGAATGAATCTTGAAAAAAAAAGGAGGGAGACAACAGAGGGTTGTGAGTTATGTAACGGGCTTAAAACCATCAAGCAAACTGAAAGCAGAGGAGGAGGAGGCATCGCTGCACTGCTAAAAAATCTACATTTTAATGGAGATTGTTGTCTGTTTTTTACTGTGTCCCACTTCCATACATTATACTCACAATATATAATATTATCTGTAAAGTATATAGCATGAACTAATGCTCTACTTCTGCAGTTACACAAGAAATGAATCAACTACGTCTACTGATTTACAGCCAACGATAGTCATACAGACAATTTCTAATGTGAAAATTTCACAGATAGTGAAGGAAAAATGTTTTTCTCGTTGATCATTTTATTTTTTTAGCCTTCTGCAGAACCGTTTTCACTACTGTTGAATATTTGTTCACATTTGTTCCGGTTGGAAGCAGCTCTTCAACGTTTGTTCAGTGAGGTTTTTATGTTTTCCCAAAAAAATCCAGAGCTTTTTGTCTTCATGCTGCTATTTTTAGTTGTACTTCATGAAGTACTGCAGATTTAATAGTAGGAAGTATTGAGACTGGGAGCTCGAGTACTAAAATCATAAAAACAAAAAACATCAATGGGGTGATTTAGTTCTTATTTTTGACATGAGATTTCAAGAACATGCTTGAGATTCAAGTGGGTAAAGTCAGGAGAACATTGTTGCTGGGCAACTGTCAACAGTAATGGTCATTTGTTCTCCTCTCAAATATTAGCATTTTAAGTTCATGTTTAACAGTAAGAAGCAACAAAAAACTGATGAAAATAGAAATTCAGTATGTGTCTGAAATGGGCTGTTGATGTGAACACTAATATTTTTATGATTCAAATTAACTTTCATAATTTCCCTTACAGAAAAAGTAACATATTTCAATTTTATTTTCTGAAGCATACTTAAGTAAAGTTCAAGTATATATTTCCCAAGTATACTTTATGTACTGCTTATACTTCTTAGGACTAAATTGGCCCACTTTTTAGTTTATAAAAGTATACTTTTAAGTGTACTTTAAGTATAAGAATAGTAAACATTGAGTTCAGAACTATAAGTTTTATTTTGTACTGCAACTATACTATAAGTATACTGTTAGTTTACTAGTTTTATACTCGTAGCCCGCTTTTTAGTTTATGAAAGTACACTTTAAAGTATACTCTCAGTAAACCACTTCTTTAATAGTTTTTTATACTGCAAGTATACTTGTATATATTTGTACCCCACTTTTTTTAGCAGAGATGGGGATACGAGTCTGCGACTTGGACTCGAGTCACACCTAAGTCGTGCACACAGTGACTTGAGACTTAACTTATTATTATATAACTGCTATTGTTATTATATTATTATATTATTATCGTGAACGGATGATCCCAAAACTTTGAATTGAAGCTAATTCATATCATAACTTCAGTTTACAAACTCTCACAAACTTTAATAGGCTACTCTATGAAAAAGTATGCACAACTACAAGCCAAGTGTACCTTTCTGTAGGCCTATAAAGGTAAGAATACTTAATTATACTTTTCTTAAGTATATCTTGATCCAAAGATTAAAGTACAAGTAAGACAAATATACTTAGACGTTTCTGTATACTTGTCAGTATAAGCCAAGTATACTTTTGTTAAGTATATCTCTGGTAAGTACATAAAAAGTAAATTGAAAGTATACTCTCTTATTTTAAGTTTAAGTATGCTAATAGCTAACTTGAATAAACTTCCTTTTTAGGGTTAGCAGATTCTCTTAATTCTAGTGTGATAATGTCAATAAAAATGTCATCATCTTAGTCCAGAGATATTAACATTCTTGCAAAAAATCTTTAAAACAAGAGACATTGGTCAGGGAACAAGTGGAGTTTCAAGATTATTTTCAAGTAATTGTACTGTGAAAAAAGGAGATAGCCTGGGGAGGGATGTGGAAATACAATGCAGGAGATAGCATGGCTCGCAGGCTAACAACAGCAGGCCACAAAGAAAAAAAAATTATACAGTTTCTTATCAGATATTTAACTGTCTTACTGTCCTTTGACTCACTACAGCCAAGCAAAGTAAAATAATGAAGATCATTGCACTATAAAGAAACAATGATGCTTAAATCTTGAAGGTTGATTTGATAGATGAAGGTCATTTTTTACAGTGTATGAGGAGTATCCACCCAGTGAGTCTTCGGTGAGAAACGGGCTGATGAATTAAAGAGGAAGCTCCTCTTTTGAAAATGAACACGGACAGCAGCTTACACAGTATTTGCTTGCACTTAGTGCCCGAATGAATCATTCACTCATATAATTTATTGACTGGCACCTTTAAATGATGAATGACCGGGACAGAGCCTTTGGCAGCAGCTGAAATCCTCTGTGGGGGGGAGAGGAACAACAAGGAAGCTGGAAAATAAGAAAAACAGGCGGCCATAAATAAAACAGCGGTAATCACATATTGTTGTCACAAATCCCAGAACAAAGACGGGCGTCCTTCTTCCCTGAAGCCCAGCGGAAAAACAACAGTCACCCAGCGAGAAACATAGCCATATGCCTCAGACACACCTTGGCAGTTCCTATAATTACACTTTATCCTACAACAGTATTCTGCTGCTAGGACAGTTATTTACTACTGAGGATTTGAATTATTCATATTTCTTTCGGTCTGGGTAACCCCCGAAAGAATTGGCTCTTATAATGGATGTAAGGGTCCATATGTTGTTCAGAGGAAGAGGAATCTTCCCCAGAGTTTGATGAAAAGATCAACATTTGTTTCATCGAAATAGGCCCAGGTTAGCCTAGCTTAGCACAAACACTGAAAGCAGGGGGAAACTGCTAGCCGAGCTGCATCAAACAGGAAGAAATACATCCTTCCACAACTCCTCTGATTTACATGTTGGATCTTATTAGCTGGATACTGAGACACAGATATTATGATGAGCAACGCAACGAAACAACACAACAGAACAACGCAACGGAACAACGCAACAAAACAACGCAACAGAACAACGCAACAGAACAACGCAACAGAACAACGCAACGGAACAACGCAACAGAAGCAACAAAACAACGCATCAGAACAACGCAACACAGCAACGGAACAACGCAACGGAACAACGCAACGGAACAACGCAACAGAATAACGCAACGGAACAACGCAACACAACAACGCAACAGATTAACGCAACGGAACAATGCAACAGAACAAGATAACGAAAAAACGTAAACAAAGTAACCAAACGACATAACTAAACAATGTTACATGACAACACAACAATGCAACGGAACAATGCAACGGAACAACACAACGGAACAACGCAACGGAACAACGCAACGGAACAACGCAACGGAACAACGCAACACAACAACGCAACACAACAACGCAACAGAATAACGCAACGGAACAATGCAACAGAACAACATAACGAAAAAACGTAAACAAAGTAACCAAACGACATAACTAAACAATGTTACATAACAACACAACAATGCAACGTAACAATGCAACGGAACAACGCAACGGAACAACGCAACGGAACAACGCAACGGAACAACGCAACGGAACAACGCAACGGAACAACGCAACGAAACAACGCAACGAAACAACGGAACGGAACAACGGAACGGAACAACGGAACGCAACAACTGTAACAACGTAACTACCTTAAGAAAATAACAACCATCCTTAGTGGACTTTCTTACATAAAGTCAACGTTTACTTTAGTTTCAGACGGGACACGAACAGCAGCCTTAGTGGACTTTCTCGCTTGTTATACCAGTTATTATTCCACGTAACTCTCAATAACGGTTGCTAGATATACTACATCACCTGCTGTGCATTACTATATATTACTATAACATGCAACGTATACGTGGTTTCCATAAATGTACAATGCCACCATGTTTTTCCTGGTGATGGGCCGTCACAGTGCAGTTTTCCATAGTTTTCTCAGACATAATAAAGAATCCTGTCAGCGTCTCGGCTGTTGGTTGTTTTGGTTTCATGCTTTAGAAAACAAAACTCAATTTTATGACTGAATAACTGGTACATTTTTTTGCAGTGTAACTGATATGAGATACTCATTCAGGCTCTCCTTTATGAATCCTCTGCACGTTGTTTTTCTCTCTCTGCATCTATATTTGACTGTTAAAAGAAATTACACTTCATCTAAGGACAGGACATACATTAAACACAAAAGGTTGTTTTCCTGTTCACACCTCTTGTTTTTTTGCCCTTTTCTTCTCCGGTGAGATGGTTGCTTACTTCGCACATTTCTGGCGAAGACTATTTCTTCTCTGTCACACCTGTCAGGGTGACAAAAGAGCTAAAACAGAAGCATTCCCTCATATGTTCTCGCTTTCGCTTTATGCAACCTATTTATTGTCTCACGTCGCTGCTGTTTCTCTCTACGGCAACACGGTGGTTCTGACCTCCTCCTCCGAACCTGACCCCGGATCCACCGCTCTGACGACGGCTACGCTCAGACTCCCAGAATACCCGGCGATTTATGGGTGTGTGAAAAACAGAGGACGTCTATTCATGAAACACTCATAAATAAAACATGGGGAGGGGGGGGGCGTGTATTTGTATGACAGGTGGATTGGACCGGGGATTATTTCTGCAGATACAGGCTGTCACACACTAACTGGGCTAATGTTGGCGACGCTGATCGGCGTCTGCGTCCCCGTACCACGCTGCTGGCTTTGTTTTCTCACTTTGTAAATGCATTTCTTCCCGGCTGATGAGTAAATCAGTGTAAAGTAGCTGTGAGGTGGCTGTTAAATGTGCTCAGTAGCTCTGATCCCAGGGGAGACGCAGCGCTGACGTGCATTGTGTAGAAACTGATAATAAAACAGTGACTAACTGGAGAACTGATGTAGTTCACTGTTTGTTTCTATTAACACTGCTGTTATGTTCATAAAACACTCAGTCATTATGTTTACCTGTTGTGACAGAAACCGCCTCTTCACTCTACATATTTTCCTCTCCTGTTGTACCTTCATAACATCACACATCCAGCTAGTTTAGGTTTTTTTAAATCTCAATATTTGTTCAATGCAATTTTGTTCATGTGGAAGTTTTGTTGCCTGGAAGAAATCATGATTATCAGAAGCAGAACCCCTAATGCTGTGGTTCTCAAACTGTGGAATTAAAGTTTAATGATTAATAACGTTTGGCAAGATTTATCAAGACAGCAGAGGAACATGTACTCTACGGGACGACGTATGAATACCACAACATTACACGGACATTATGCGTGTCATGAGTACGCATTTAAGCCTTTTCCTGTGTCATTTGTGCGCCACGCAAACGTCATCTAAACGTAGCCTACAACAGAGGTTGATAGACCTACAGTAGGCTATACCTGGTGGTGTCTAATAGTATATATGTTAAAACACAGAGAGGTCTAGTGTATTAGGATGCTGTGTGTACATATTACTCAGAACTGAATGTGAAGCTTGCTGTTTGCTGTATTGTAGCCAGTCATTTTCGGTAAACATCACAATATAAAACGTGTGTTTTCTGTTTAAAAAGTAGGCAACAAAAGTAGGAAGATAGCAAATATCACCCATCTTTTAGGTGGTTACGTCTCCAGTCTAATCTCGAGCTCACAGCTGATAGGTACGTGGTTTGCTTATGTGACGTAACAGAAGTTCATATTGAACAGATTCAGTGTGGACAGAGAGCTCCGATGATATAATACGTAAATAAAAAGACCACAAAAAAATATTTTGTTGGTTGTGGTATTATGAAAAAATATAGATATCCTTAAATATATTTTTGGCTACGGCCACTAGGGGGTTCAGTGAGCCTCCTGAACCAAAGCAAACTGTGCCTATTCTTAAAATAAAAAGTAAAACACAACTACGGAAAACACGTCACAAACGTCAATAAAAAACACGTGACAATCGTCACTAACTTACAAAACAAATCGTCGGTCAACAACGTTCTCAAACAAAAAACAAGAGGTGCGAACGGGATACGTGGCGTACAAATGGAAATCAAGAAAGGCGTACTTATTGCACGTTAAACGCCTCGCGCATTATCATGGCATTTATACGCCTTGGCACACTTGGATACCCAAAGTGTGCCAAATGGTTTTTCTACCTCTTGAAAGGGAATCTGGCTCTAAAATACTACTGATTTCCACTACAGGAGGCTATGAGCACACAGTGGAGCCTTCGGCCATGACATTTACCCTGTGCATCATCACATTCTACCATTGTGCACAGTAGAAAATCAATAAAAAACAACTAAATTGTATAATTTTGACCCCGAATTGAGTAGTTTTATTATAATAATGAAATATGATCAAGTAAAACTTAGATAATAACAAATAAGATCAATAAAAATGTAAATAAGATAACAGAAAAGAATCCAAATTCTTATTCTGTTGCGTATTTGCTTCCAAAAGATGATTGAGACTCTAAAAAGAGTTCCCTGGTGGCCACTTGTGTGTTTTGTTTTGTATTACATGTACTGTATTTGTGTGTATGTTCGACCTGAAGCTTCGACCTGTTGGTTTTCTATCTGTAATGATCCATAGAACAGATGGATTACTGAGTTAATAAGATCGACTGAAGCTCGAAACGTGCCTCTGTGTCAATTCCTCTCCCAGCGGACTCAAAACAACACGTCTACAATCCGACTCCAACAAGCCTCCGAGGTGTCACAAACAGCTGACTTCAAACATTCAACTTGGCTGAATTCTCCGATAAGGCCCCCGAGGTCTGGTGGCGTCCTCCTCCTCCTCCTCTTCTGGCTCAGAGGTTAGCCGGCCGGGGACCAGCAGAGATGGAGAGAGAGGGGAGAGTGGGGGGGAGAGGCAGCCTCGCTGATGAGACTGAGCTCATACATAACGCTAATTGGACAGAGCGGCAGCTGCAGGCCTCGGGGTAATCAAAGCATCAGAGCCACGAGCACGCAGCCTCACATCAGCGCTGATGGAGGCGGCTGTCAGTGGCCGAGCCCGAGTGCAGAGAGGTGGTGGGAGCAGCCTGCAGATCAGGCAGCCGATTGGTCGGCCATCTTCACCGCTGCCATCGCCATCGCCATCGCCATCGATCGGCCCGTCGGGCTGTAAACGCTCCGTCCTCTTCACCACGACCCGCTTTAAAAAAAAGGCTTCTGCTCTCATAACAATCACTGATATTTCTTCATGTTCCTGCAGGACTGAAGAACTGAAATTTAAAGGTTTTTGGATGTTTGTGTGTTTGCTCTTCTACCATCTTTGTGAGGACCAATTTATGTTTTAGATCTTCAAAAGTGAGGACTTTATTTGGAGCTTTGATTGGAGGAGTGAAGACATTTTTAGAAAGTGATGACTTTATTTTGTAAAGTGAAGATTTTTTTTGGAAAAGAGGGTCTTTTTGGAAAGTGAGGACTTGTTTTTAAATGTGAGGACTGTTTTAGAAAGTGTTTAGTGTTGAGGTGATGCAGTTGTATGTGTGTAGTTTTGCAGTTTCTGTCACCTCACCAAAAATAAGTTTATTCAAGTGTGCTATTAGTAAACTTCTTTTAAACTTAAAATAGGAGAGTATACTTATCAGAGATAAATTTAACAAAAGTATTCATAAGTATACTTGGCTCATACTGACAAGTATACAGAAAAGTCAAAGTATGTTTGGCTTATACTTAATCTTTTGATCGAGATATACTAAAGAAAAGTAAAATTAAGTATTCTTGAGTCCCCATCTCTGCTACAAAGTAGGCTACAAGTATACCTGCAGCATAAGAACTATTCAACTAATAGTATACTGAGTATATACTTTAAAGTGTACTTTCATAAACTATAAAGTGGGCTACAAGTATATACAAGTATACTTGCAGTAAAAAAGCTATTAAACTAAATTTACAACTTTAATCTTGGAAATTTTCAGAGGCCGTCTTTTTCATAATAACATTATTTTAGGAGCAATGAAATTCAGATAGTGGCTGCCGTTACCACAGATTCTGCACAAATTTATGACTTTATAATCTCAGAGAATATTGAAGTATTGTTCTTGTAAATTTTGAAATATTTGTACATAATACTCTGTCGTAAGTATGGGTCTTACCAACGATGCCACAATACACTTTGTATCCCGATAACGACAGTACTGGACTCAGTGAAGAAAACAAATCAACATAAGGCCATAATTATATTTGTTGTGAATTCACTGTTCCGTTTCCTGTGAGGTTTTATTGCTTCAGCAGTGATTTTTTACTGAGCGGCGCTCTGCTGGAGGAGTCTTTTCTTCTGTTTAATGGTTCCAGCAGCGTTTTAGTTGTGCTGTTTATTTAAATAAAGAAGCTCAGAAAGCTGAGATCTTCTCTGGTAAATGCAGCAGCTGCATAAAGAGAAGTGATGCCGTCTGAGACGCTCCAGAGCCGCCTCACTTCTGACATTAATTCACTTCTATACAGAAAGCTGGGCTCTTATAGACGCAGCCCGGTCACGTCCACACGCCAGACATTAATCCATAAACTTGTACAGTATGTAATTTTACGCTCCAGCGTCGTCCCCGTGACTTTAACGGTTCCAACAGATAAACAGAAGTGAGCGCTGCTTTTCTCAGAGCTTATGGAGGTTTGAGTCGAAGCTGTTTGCGGATCCAAATTTAAATCCGAGACGTTTATTTCTGACATAAAGAGAGATAAGAGTGGGGGGATGATTAGGGATTTTCGTTTTGCTAATTAAACCATCTCATTACTCTTAGGATCAGATTATGCCAAGGACTTTTCACACCACTTCTGGGAATCCTCTACATCCTGCTACTGCAAACAGCCATCGATCACCGCTCACATCAGCTGTGTGTGAATGTGTCTCAGCTGAACGGTATGCTGAGCTGAAGTTTTCAAACTTTTTTGTTGTTTCAATCAGCAGCTGAAAACATTAAAGTTACTCAGACACGAAGACGCAGACGCTGTAGCTCCTAGTGTTACTGTGTTGATTAAAGCGGCACTCCACAGGGTTAAAGGACACTCCAGTGATTTACTATTGGACTTCCATAAAGTGTTGGGACTTCTGAGAGAAAATGATCAAAAGTGGAATATCAGAAGCCGCCTGCTTCTAATGTTATCAGCATCATAGAAGGAGTCTGCTATTAAGGGGTGGGCGGATCGATCTGAAAATATCGATACTACCGACACCTACGCCTCGTTTTGAAGATCGATTCTGGCGTCAGTAGGATCGACACCTATTAGTATTTCATCAAAGAGTAGAACTGTCTGTGCAAACAGTGATCTGTTGTACCGTTTGCTTCTCACTGCTGTTGTGATGTTGTGTGCATTCAAACAACAAACGCGTAATGCACCCAGAGACTCGTTACTCCGACACACACGTGTTGGCTGAAGAAAGAGGAGCATGTTTGGAGCTGTTTCACAGCTGTGAGTGATGATTTAGGGTAGTTTGTGCAAGTCATTTGCACTAAAAAAAGTTTTAAAATGTTCATTATTCTCAACAAATAAATGTTTGCACTTTGTTGATTAAAAAAAAAAGAAAATTTGTTCATGTTTGCACATTCACTTTACAATAATACAAAACTACATTTTTGATATTTTCCTTTAAAAAAGTGTCCTTTATTTTCATGCACCACTTTTAATTACAGAGTATTGTATCGGTATCAATATCGGCGATTTTGGCGCTGTATTACTTGGTATTGAATCGAAACCAAATTCTGCGGTACTGCCCAGCCCGACCTGCTATACCTGCCTGGATCAGATGTATTAGAGAACTGGAGACAGCGTTGGAGGCGGAGGCCCGATCATTCCTACGAAAGTTGCTCAGCGGTGCATGAAGCAAAAGAAGCTCGACTGCCGGAAACGATTGTTGGTTTGGGTCTGCACATGGGACCATTTAACAACATCCCTCTTTACTCAGTGATATATTCATTAATCTTGTCAAAACTTTGGACTTAAAAACTGGGTATTATTTTGTTAAATCTTGTGAATCAGTACAGTAAAGCGTCCTGACAGCTGAATTCACAGCAGCTCATCTTCTTCCTCTGCTGCCAGCATACTCTCTCATTCAGGAGGAGATGACAGCTGGACTTTTACATAAAAACCTGATGGCTGCAGCTTTAACAAACCGATGAAGCTCAACAAACTAAAGTTGGAGCTGCTGGGCCCGCCCGCACATTCGCTGCGAACGCAGGTTGGACCAAACAGCTGCCAAGCCGGTGTGCCGCGGCGTCGGAGGCCAGCTTTTCCATTAGCGCTGGATGTTAGTGAGGCGTAGCCGGCGGTGACGGCTGCTGTTGGCACCGGCACGTGTACGCTCGCTGTTTTCTCCCACACTCAGGAAAACAGGAAATGCAACAGGGAGTAATGTGGAACAGATTTGAGTAGTCTGCAGCCAACGCCGCGCCAACCGCAGCGGCCGACAAATGGAAGACAAATTAAGACAGACAGGATGAGATGATACAATACAAGATAACACGCGAAACATAGATAGATAGTTAAAGTGAAAAATGACATGTACCACTCCATCAATTCATTTCTGCCTTACGGATGCAGGCGCTAATTAAAGCCGGGCCGCTGCACGCCGGCGCTGAGGATCAATACCAGCCTCCCACCCTGCAGAGGAAGAGGAGGCTGAACGCCTGCCTTCTTTTATTGAATTTCCACTTGCTTTACAACACGCTGCTAAGCAGAGGCACGAACCTGCAGCTGCTAACAGCTCACCAGCAACACACCGGACCTCACAGCTCCAGCTTTATTTACTCAAGACACACTAGTGAGGGCTTCGTATTAAATTACACTCATCTACTGATGGATCACATTTAATTAATAACCTTTTTATAATTCTAACATTAACCACAAACCAGCAAAGTGACTGTGTGACCCTCACGAAAAGTAGTACACTTCAAGTTTATTTTATGAGGTATACTTAAGTATACTTTATGTAGTAAATATACGAATACCAATGTACTAGTAGTATACTTGTAAGTGTGCAATACTTCTTGGGACTAAATTGGCCCACATTTTAGTTTATAAAAGTAAACTTGTAAGTGTAAGAATAGTATACGTTGAGTACACAACTAGTTTACATCTAAGTTGTATTTTAGGTAGGTATACTCTTAGTTTACTAGTTATATACCCACTTTTTAGTTTATGAAAGTACACTTTAAAGTATTCTCAGTAAACTACTTGTTTAATAGTTTTTATACTGCAAGTATACTTGCATATACTTGTAGCCCACTTTTTAGTTTAATAAAGTACATTTTATATACTTTAACTTATAGTACTTAGCCAGTGATTTATGTATTACATAAAGAGACTTTTGCTATTTGACTTGATGTTTTGTGATGATAAAAAAAAAAAAAATGAAAATGTTTTTTCTCTCATGCCTCCACGGTGAACGGAGAATCCAAAAACATAGAAAATTCTTCATGAATTGAAGTAAATGTATTACACATCTGTTTATAAACTGTATTTGTATCAAAAAGTAAGAACGACTACAAGACAAGTTGACCTTTCTGAGGTACGAATAATTAATTATACTTTTCTTAAGTATACCTCTATCAAAAGATTAAGTATTAACCAAGTATACCTTTCTGTATAAATGTCAGTGTAAGCCAAGTATACTTAAGTATACTTTTGTTAAGTATATCTCTGATAAGTATAAACAAGTATAAAAGGTAAACTGAAAGTATACTCTCTTATTCTAAGTTTAAGAAGAAGTTCAAGAAGTATACTAATAGAACACTTGAATAAACTTCTTTTTGTTGATTTTGTTATACAGAAACTGCAAAACTACACACATACACCTGCATAACTTTGTATGTATGTCACATTATATTTGCATTAATACAGCTACAGATGATATGTATGTAATGTTCTCTCAGACAGGAGCTGCTGCTGCTGGAGTGTTTTAGTGTATTTTCTTCCTCTCTTTATGTATGTGACTGCAGCCAAACAGGAGCTGACACCTGTAAGTGGCGAGGAGACGGGATGTGATCTAAACTCTCAGGAAATCAAACCGAGCCTCTCCGAGAGTTTTGACTCGCTGTCAAAGAACAACTTGACAGCTTCAAATTCACGGCTGCCGTTCTCCCAGACAAGCGAAGCCGAACATGTCATCAACTTTTCAGAAACAGGACACTTTTCTTTTCAGGCTTTTGTTTCGGTTTTTTTTTTTTTGCCAGATGAAATGTTCCATTTCATGCTGCCCGGAGGAAAAAAAAAAACGGTGAAATGTGGAGACACCAAAGACATCATTTTCCATCACGCTGCACAATACAGCAAAGCCGTAATCAACATTTCTCACTGATTCAGCTGCAACTCTGGACATGTTTTTCTTTTTCCTGCCATCAAACTTGAAAAACTTCCTTGACGCCTTTACAAGTGTGAAAGAAACATGCAACGAAGCGAAGAGAAACCTAACCGCCGCGCTATCAGGAGCTGGAGTTCACTTCTGTAGAAGAGCACTGATAAAAAAAAAACGGAGCCTCGACACGACTCTTCTTTTTATGAATCGTTATCCCGTCCCTCCAGGGCACGGACCGGAGCGGGAAACAACACAGAGAGCATGCTGGGAGAGGAGTGCTCCTCTCCTCGCCGCACATTATGAGCTCCAGATTGTTAAGTGTCAGGCTCCTGGTGAGCCGAGTTAAGAAGCGACAACAAAAGGCATCTGCAGCGCCAGCGTGAGATTCACAACACAAGAAGGCCGCCGTCAGCAGCCGGAGTCAGACGCTCCTCACATCTGGACGCTCGCACTCACTCAGTCCTTTATTTAACTGCACCAAGGTGCTGATGGAAACTTACATTTAGGACTTTTAAAGACTCATTTTAGTTTTTCTTTGGACAGATAATGGGGGAAGGTTTTAATTGATATCATAGGATGTACTAAAGTGTCACAAAATCCTCGGTTTGGGGTCATAGTTGGTATGATTCTGGTTCATCGTTTCACCACTTTGTCTAGTGTCATTCTAACTCACTAGATAGATCTAATGACATGAGAGACTCTTCCATTTTTAATGTCTAATGCACCAGACGGACCTCACTCACCATATAAGCTATACTACCAATATTAAACTACCACACCCCTTTAATGTGTTGTACATACCTGCTTTAGTGCATCCATTTAAAACCCAAAGCACTGGCGTCTCTTTGGGATTTAAAAGAAATAAACTTCTGATTTCATGCTGAAGAAATTCACTTTTTTGATAATTCTGGACAACTTTAAAATCTTGATCTATCCAGAAACCAGACTGTCAGCTGCAATCGGCCTTAAACACCCTCAGGTGCTCCAAGTTGCTCTAACGATCACCTGAACACAGATAGGTAACAGTTGAATTGATTAATCACCAAGCAAGCTACAGAACACCACACAAATGTTTAAGCTGAAGTTATGTCTATGTAGATTTCAGTCTTAAAAACATACTTTCTTACAAGAAGTGAAACAAAATCCTGCCTTTGCAGCAACAACACTCAGTGCACAAAAATAAAACTTTACATTTAAATTTTAGAAAACACCTGAAGTTTGAAGCTTGAGAAATGTACAGTCTACTGTATCTACACATGTATAATTAGTTTGCAGTTAAGCAGACACACTCGTTCTGCTCTCTACATATTTACATGCGTGCTCACAGCTGGGCGGGTGGTGAACCGTTTCGAGGTGGAGCGCTGTGACTCCACCGCTGCTGGGGTTTATCTGCAGCTATTGACGGTTTCCAAGCCCCGTAAGCTGAGACGATAGGAGACGTACAGTCTGAGCAACCTGAAGCTCCTCTCATACTGTAAGCTGTGGAGACTTCAGGAAACTCGGCTGAAGTTCAGCCGGATGGAGCAGTTGGTTTCAGTCTGAGCAGACTTCATCAAGGAGGTTTAGTTCAGAGACCTTCGATCTCAGATCTTCATCTCAAGGGTTAGTCCGTTTCTGACCCGTCTATTTTATCTCAGTTGATGGGTCAGTTTCAGGTGACAGTTCATGTCACATACGGATATATGACAGCATCACATCCACATTAATATTAAAAAAAGACTCATAAGAAGGAAAATATTCTGCAAGTAAATGTGCTTTTTGATTTTTCAACATCCATCCTGCTGTTTTCTCATAATAAAAGACGGGAGTAGAAGAATACAGATCACATTTCAGAAACCAGGATGTAATATTTCAGCCTGTTCGGCATTAAATACCGACGCCTTTGTCACGGCCGTTGGCGTTCGGTACCGCTGCACAAGGAACCCTTCAGCATCCTTCAGCAGCAGTATGAAACGCACCAGGCGTTCCATAGACACAAATTTCCCTTTTTTTTCCCTGACGCTCAGCACGACTTTCAACAACATATTTTCCGTGCGCTTTCATACGAATGTCCAGCAACATGTTACACACATGTGGCAATTTCTGCTCCAGTCTTTTAAAAAATATAACTACTTAGATAGATTTAGGAAAAGATCGACTTTGTTAGGTTTAGGCAACAAACTACTTAGTTAGGTTTAGGAAAAGATGGTGATTTGGGTTAAAATAACTCCGGAAGTTCTGTAACTCTCCTGATGAAAGTTTGGTGATTTTTGACCCACCCATTCACCCCGACCTCTTCCCTACACGGCGTTTGTTGCTCTCTACGCTTCCCCGTTCACAATTACATACGAATTGATTTTGTGCTGACCATCACAAAAACATTTTTTGAAATTCGTGTCTATGTACACGAATCAACACATTAAATTTTGTGACTATTTCACGAACTGCTGTGTGACCGGGCTGAACAAACACAAGGCTTTCATCCAGGAGACAGCTGTTCATGTCCCGTGTTCATAACGTTCAGTGTCATTTTCACTGTACAAACGTAATATAGTTTTAAGCCCAACCATGTTGTTTTTTCTGAAGTGTTTTGGTTTAATTCACAACATGAAGTATGTTTTTACTGCGACCGAAAAAGTGACACCTAAAGGTCTGACAGAGCGTCAGTATGTGACGAGAACGTGTTGGATATTTACATACGTAAACCTGAACAGATTTTTCCAAATGATAGAGTTTGAGTCAGTGACATCTGAAAGAGTGTGTGAGTGTGTATGAAATATAATAACGTGAAAAAGCTGCCATGTGTGAGTGTCGGAACCCCGACTGAGAGACTCTCGCTGTGTTCACACTCGTCCTTCACTCTCTTTGTTTCGTTCTCTCCTGAACACACCGACGGGTGATCTCAGCGTCCTGAACATCACCTCAGATTCATCTCAACAACCACAAATGTGAACACACAACAGCTGTAACTGTATCTGAGGACTGATTCGATTCACCTGGCCGTGTGGGTAAATTCTGACTGGAGGACATAACGGCGGGCGCGGTGGGACCCGGCGCCTCGATGGGAGAGGTGCTTAATGTTAATACCTTCATTTATTTCTGCACAGAGAGGAGGGAAGGGCTCCGATAAAAGCAGCTTTTCACCTGCAGCCGGTGGCAGGCCGCTAATAAAACATTAGCCATTTTGATCTATCCGCCGCATTAAAGTGTCACTTCCTCATTGTGTGAGGCACGGTCATTGCAGGCCTGAGCGGCTGCTGCAAATATCCCCTCTATACGGTGTCAGCGGGAATTAACAGCCGGGCAGCTAATCAGCAGCTGTATATGTGCTTTTACAGACACCGAGCTTTCTTTCTTCTTCTGCTGGAACAGAAACACAGAAACACTCCCTGCCTCTGGGAAATAATTACAGTGTTCAACCTACACCGTAAAAATACATACCGGTCATTTCACCTGAACCTCCACTGGCTGACGTGGGGGGGGGGGATGTGTGTAAAATGATGCACGAGATATCCAGAATATTTCCATTTGATGGAGTTATACAGCCAGAACTCATTAATAGACAATTCCTGAAATAAGTTGAAATTAGTGCAACAAATCTTACTTATCTCACCCCACTGGGCTGACATTTAGCTTATTTTAAGCTGAAAATGTGTATCTTTAATTAAGGCTGCATGCATTTAATACATTTTGGACACTTGGTGAAAAAGAACAAATTGAAAACACCTGATTAAAAAATCCAAAAAAAGGATCTAAATCGATGCAGCACAACCAGAGATAATGTCTTTTTCATTCAACACATTCCTCTTCCTTGTCAAAACCTGGCGCCTACATTATCCACAATGCAACTCACACTCACTCATTCAGGTGCGTTGTGTTAGTAAAGCTAGTAGCGGCTAGGCTAACGTATCCTGGATCCCCCAGCCTGCAGCAGAGATGAGCAGCAGGCTACAGAGGTCTGATAAACCAACCTAATCTCATGGGGAGACGTATAAACAGAACAACATTTTAAGGACATTCCACGTGTCATGATGATGCATTTTAGGCTTTTCGCATGTCATTTAATGCCACGCCGCTGCCGTGAACTGGTCGCGGTTATATTTAGGCGTCCTGGTTTGGGCAATAACATTAACGATAGCTGCATTCCGCTTATAGGGGAGGTCCTGGTATTGTGCATGCTGGCTCAGCTTACTGGGACTTTTAATGGAAGTGAGCCATCGTTAATGTCATCAGTTTCACCTGTGCTTCTCCTGCTGTGCAAGTCAAAGTGTCTGTTGTGAAAAGAGACCACTGGAGTCGTGTTTGTGTCCATCTGATGAATCAAAGTCCAATATTTACTCTCCTTTTAGCTCTGGTTTTGGTCTCCTCCAACTCCTGAGAAACATATCTGTGTCTTTAGCTGCTAAATGCTCCACTGTGTTCACCAGCTAGTCTCTAACAGCTGTTTGCTGAGACTGAACCAGACAGGAAATGTGCTGCAAAACCAAAACTAGGAGCTAAAAGAGCCAATAAAATCTCTGTAAAGCTGCAGAGATGGAAATTATTCGTCACTGGTAGCAATCCCTATGACTTTACACGATCCATTGTTAATGAAAAAATATTGATTAGTGCCAATGATTTTTGCAGTGTATTTTTATGTGCAGATAAATAAAAGCAGTGATTAACGCACTCAGCTGCAGAGCTGAACTTCTTCCTCTAAAGGTTGAACATCAGATGGTTAACTTCCTTTCTGTTGGTTCGTTCTCCTCATCCCTCCGTCAGGAATCCCAGGAGCTCGGCGGCCGGCCTTCACCGCCGTTAAACAGCCTCTGTGTGTGCAGGTTCTCCGCTGCTCTTTTATCGCTTGCTGTTGGGCTCGGGGTTAATGATGATCAGCTCTAATTCCTCCTATAAACTATTTTTACAGCTGCTGCTCTGGTCTCTGCTGACTCCCTCTGACCTGAGTTAGCAGCTTACACACACACACACACACACACACTGGTCTTAATTCCCTCCATAAACTGTTGATGGAGTTTCCCATCAGTCCATAGAGGAGTTATACATCAGTTCTATGTTCAGTTGTTCATGTCTGTGATGTTATCAGGCAGCAGTTTCTCACAGGAGCTGTGTAGATGTTCATGTCCTCGGTGAATAACGGAGGTCAGCAGGTTAAACCATTTTAACATCCTGCTACAAAACATACTGATTCTCACAGCCCCTCTTTATGTTCTTTTCCCCTTCAAAATAAGAGCTGCAGAGACCCAATATCTATATTACAATACTACGACAATACATTTGTTATTTAGCTGTATATTGACTCTTATCCTAATTATTTCTAAATATTTAAAAGTGTAAAAAAATACTCAACTACTAAGATCCTTCATTTGTGACAAAAAGACAGCAGAGGTTGTCCTGCAGGTCATCCAACCTGAAGCCACCAATAGTTTTTGATCAAGGCAGAAAATGCAGACTTGCACAGGTAAGATCTGAGGGGACAGGTGCTTGTTCAGAGCTCTCCTCATGAGGTCGAAGATTTTACTTCCTCACACAGAAAACCAGAAGTTGTAGATCCTGAACGAAGGTGAACGTGTCACTTTAATCTGATGTTGTACCTGTCAGCTCTTTAAACTCCCAGTTTCTCATTAAAAGCATCTTCCAGGTGTTCTGTAGATCTTTCCAAACATCCCTCTCGATACTGCAGGACTTACACGAGTCTTAAAGCTGTGACGTCACCGGCTCTGCAATGTGAATCCGGCCTCAGCTGTGCTGCTGAATAAAACAGAGGCAGGATAAGAATAATCAGTGAAACCTCCCTCTGCTGAATGAACTCCTGTAAACTGCTGATTCCACTCTGTTTCATTTTTAGTAAACACCTGCTGGTCTTTCTTTTTTTTTGTGTTTTTTTCTGCAGAGCGCAGCGGGAGCCGTCACATCCTGAACAGACCCTATTATTTGGCTGTTTGTACCTGCGCAGCAGACACCTGTCAGCTAGATTAATTACACCGCCTTAGATGCAAGAATGGTGAAAACGTGTGAGAAATGCTTCCAGCGTACGGCAGATTCTCGGTCCGAAATGTAAAAATGTGAACAAAACCCAAGCGAGCAGATGCATCCTGGTAATGTGAGTGTGGATATAAACAAAACGGGCCCACAGCTGTCCTCATATCAGGACCGCAGGTGGGCACGAACCAACTACATCTACTCAGGTAGGTACTAAGAGCTGCTCTCATCAATACTTTCTATCATAGCAATGACAGTTGATGATTAACTCACCAACTCTGCAGCTTAGGCTTGAGTATGTGGATGGGATGCTGGTGTGGAAGCAGGCAGCTGTTTGTCAAAACAAAGTTATAACGGGATAATATGTCAATTTTGTTCTTGGTGGCCAAAACACCAGTTAAGGTAGTTTGTTGTTGACACTACAGGATGTAACACTGTTGTTACCAATGGACATGTGACATGGAAACAGTAGGCAGGACGTTCCAGCCCGTTCTCATTCCCAGGGCGGTAAATATTGACTCTTTGGGGACTGTAGATTCAGCGTTTTTTCACATTAAACTCTGTGAAATTACAGTTGAGTTGGACCAAAGCACACTTGGTGATTGTTAGAAAGAGTAACGACGACGGTTAGGTGAGTTTAATTTTGTTTCTGTCCAGTTTGAATGAAGTGTTTTACGATGCTCCGCTACTTACAGCTGATCTCAACATAAACAAAAATACATGTGGATGATGGTGCAAGCTGAACGGAGAGGGGGGGGGGGAGGTCTGCGCTCTCCGAGTGCCATTCCAGTTTGTCATGTAACTGACGTACTTAAGTAACGCCACCTCCCGAGTTATTTTAAGCCAAACTACGATCTTTTCCTAAACCTAACTAAGTAGTTTTGTTGCCTAAACCTAAGGAAGTTGTTTCCTGTGAAGATGGAAGTTTATTTTGAAAAGACCGCATGCTTTTTTTGTAAGAAATCATACAAACGGTTGAATGAGAATACGTTGCAGAACTATAGTGGTTTTGTTGCCTCATCGTAAAGTGATGCCAACGGGCGAGACAAAGCTGAGCTGGGATGAGAACGTGTTGGACGTGCTTCTTTATTGTCTCACATTTTCAGTTCAACACCCTGCAGTTCCTCATTCTGACCAGAGGGGTCACCATTATGTCAAATTACAAACATTCAGCTTTAAAGATTTTACTTCAATATTTCTGTTTTGAGAGACTTTTCCTCCTCTGCATTTCAGAGTGATCTTTAGTCCTTTACTTTATTTGACATCTTGAGTTTCACATTTGAAATAAACCAATAAATATCAGTGTTCACTGTTTTTGATACAGTGCTTGAAGTGGACAAAAATAAGTGCCAGTACTCCTCTTAGGGATAGGTCGATATCAGCATGTTAAATTCTGAATTTCTACAGTGGATAAAAGATACCAGGAGATATTTGGGTTTAGGGGTCCTCCAACAAGAATATTTTAAAGGCACTGACTTAAAAATATGCAATTTTTTTCAATCATTCTTATTGGATTTGTGACCTAATATATTCCCATAACTTCCGCATTTAAGTTACGACACTTCCAGAGTAATTTTAACCCAAACCGCCATCTTTTCCTAACCCTAACTAAGTAGTTTAATTTTAAAAGACTGGAGTAGAAATTGACACGTGCGTCTACGTGTTGTCTATAGATTCAATTTCGTGACTATTTCACAAACTGCTGTTAGACCGTGTTGGCTCGTTGTTCTTGTGAGACAAATTCACACCAGATGTCCATTAAAACAATCAGGATTTTTACTCTTTGTACTATTTTACAGCTCGAGACTTGTTACTATCTATAATTCCAAAACTCCTCCCTGCTCAAAATGGTCTTCGCCTTCCAAATAAGTCTTTGAGATCATTGCATCATCTGAGGCCCGGCACGCGGCCGACATCTCATACATACAGAGGAAGTAGTGAAGCTACAGAAGCCGCTATACTGCTGCTTTTCTGAAGACCTAGTGTGTGTTGATGCAGGGAAATAAGGCGGTGGTGCTGAAGACACTGCTGGTGTTAGTTAAATAAAATGTCCCTACTTTCAGATTATTTTTATTTTCCAAAAATTTAGATTTCCACACGTTGAATTCAGGAGCATTTATCTTGTCTTCAGAAAACAAGGTTTTGATGACTCAACGAGAAACTAAATTACTTTAGAATTGAAAATTTTTTCTTGCAGTGTTTTGTGCATTTCAGGCAGGAAGAAGTAGTTTCCTTCTCTCTGCCTGTTGTTCTTCCCTCAAAACAATCAACAGCAAACAGCTTTGGACAGATGCAAATCACCTCATTAACTCCCTAACCTAAATCCATTCTGCAGCAGGAGAGACGAGCGAATGCGAGAAGAGAAGGGAAAAGACAGGAAGGGGGAAGAAGGAGAAAACAAAAAAAATAGCGGTCTGATAAAACATCTGCTGGATTCGCCCATCTGTGCCAAGCGGAGCGAGCGAGGCACGCTGTGAGAGGGAGGAGGAGAGAGAGGGAGATTGAGAGGTGGTGGGCGAAGAGAAAAGAAAGGAGGAGGAGATGGAGGCACGGTGCCCACGTCAACAAGTGCCAGGAATTGTTTTGGGGGGGAACAAAATGCATCATAATGAAGGCGGGGGCTGGGCGGGAATCCACGGCTAACGCTAAATCCCTCCGGAAACAATTAAAGTGCCATTGTTTCTCACGGCCAGCTCAGATTCATGACATCTTTTTTTCTCTCTCTCTCTGTTTTCACACCTCTTTTCAGATGATATTCTCTCCTAAAGAAATACCCCATGTTTTCTTCTTTTACTCTCTTTCAGAGGGATTTAGCGATTGATACGCCCGAGGCTCAGCTCTGTTGATCAGATGTGTGTCTCCGCCGTTGCCGCTCCTCCACCTCACTTTTTTTTTTATTTCTTGTAAGTGCTTAGCTAAAGAAGAAGAAGGCTTCTGGGTCAGCAGAGGACATGATGTCTGCCTGATTATAGTTGAATTGGAGGAGATTATCCTCATGCTAAAAAGAGATTATAGCATTCCGCCTGCACGCTGCATGTAAAGACTACAGGCTGAGGTTTTAGAGTGGATACAGCAACAAACACACAAAGGCAGCTTCAGCTGTGAGGACTTTTAAGGTTCAAATCTCAATTTAAGATGACAATACAGCAAACATCATGTCAGCCGAGCAGAAGAAGTTAGAGTAAACCTCTGCAGAGGTTCCAGTCCGGCTCCCTGAGTCAGGAATCCCTCTCAGGATGAGGTGTGCGTTGTTAAAAGCTGGATTAGCGACTGGAGCTCAGAGCTCCCGGAGGCCCTGAAGGCCTCGTGTTCACCATATGTCGCTGGGTTTGGGATCAGTTCATTGAAAGCTAATTTTTCTCAGAATATGCATCTTATGAAACAATTGATTTCCCCTGAAAGGATTAGGCAGACGATTTTTTAGAATTTTGTTATTGTCAATAAATCCCATTAAAAGACAAAATGAACAGCGAATGTCCAATCATAGCTTAGCAACCGCAACTAGGCACACAAGGTCTGTCATGCTTTTGATTTCTCAACATGTTGAAACAGTGTGCTGGAGTTCTTTAGGTGGAGAGAAGATTGGTATACATAATGTCAGGCTAGCTAGCGTACTACCTACTACAGTTACTTAGCGTTACAAGAACAAAGTGTTACCATATCATTACTCTGCTCTTTGTTGGATTAGGTAAAGTTTATCCAGTCATTAATCGAGATAATGTTACATTAACATATTAGTGTCAACCCAGTCGCCAGAAAAAAAAGTTGGCATTGTAGCTTCTACAAACCATGAATACGTTGAATGTTGACGTTTCTGAACCAAAAATACGTTTCACGAATAGCAGTTTCATATCAGCCTCATATCACATTTGTAGAAATGCACAATGCCTCGTGGTTAACGTTAAAAAACATCATGCTTTGTATTAAAATAACATAATGTAACAACGTAACGTAACAACGTAACTTAACATAACTTAACAATGTAACTTAACAATGTAACTTAACAACGTAACGAAACAACGTAACATAACAACGTAACATAACAACGTAACATAACAACGTAACGTAACAACGTAAGGTAACAACATAACGTAACGTAACAACGTAACGTAACAACGTAACAACGTAACGTAACAACGTAACATAGCAACGTAACATAACAACGTAACATAACAATGTAACATAACAACGTAACGTAAACGTAACAACGTAACGTAAACGTAACAACGTAACGTAAACGTAACAACGTAAGGTAACAACGTAAACGTAACAACGTAACGTAACAACGTAACGTAACAACGTAACGTAACAACATAACTTAACAACATAACTTAACAACGTAACGTAACAATGTAACGTAACAACGTTACTTAATAATGTAACAACATAACTTAACAACGTAATTTAACAATGTTATGTAACAGTGTAACGTAGCAACGTTGATTGATTTTATTTGAGACTCTGGAAACATTAGAGTGAGTTTCCAACCAACTAGCCAACCAGTTTGGAAATAACTTCCTACTATGTTTTTTATAGACTAAATGTTTTATTGATTGTTTGGAAAAATGACTGACAGACTAATGGAATGAACGTAGACATTATTTGAATTAAAAATAATAATGAGTTGCTGCGAGTGAAGATCATAATCCAGTATGGAGGGATGATGGAGTAGTGATTACATGTTCTTCAATGTTTGAGTCACAGCTGGCTGGAAGCAGATTAATGAGAAAACCGTGGAGGCCCTTATGTACAAGTGTGTGTACGAGTGTGTGTACGAGCGCGTGTGTGCGTGTGTGTGTGTGTGTGTGTGTGTGTGTTGTACATGAACATACATGTACAGAGTCTACAGTTCTCGCTCCACACATCCATCACAGCAGCTCATCCATGACGGTGCATCTGTGAGCAAAGCTCTGGGCAGCTAATCCTGAACCGTGCTAAATCGCATTAGCATCAGCATTTAATTAGCTGCTTGTTGCCGCCTTTCTCTCCGGACTCCTGAGAGACTGAAAAAAATGATTTTCACCCACCAACACATCTGTGAATACTGTATATACAGTAGGATATATATAGGAGAAATCTCCCGGAGAGACAAAAAGTAAAAGAGTTTGTCGGGCTCTCCGACAAACATTCATTGTTGGTTTTGGTGATGATGATCAATCAAGAGATAAATGATATTACTTGGGTTACTTTAAGAGGAAATAAACCACAGTGAAATCAAAGCAATATAATATATATGGTGCTATATAACCTCAGCTCCTTCCAGCTCTTTGCCCAATCTGTCAAAGATGGTGACGGTGAAGTTATTAAGTGCATCAACTTAAGAGCACCGTAATAAGAGACACACTAGACAGAAGAAGTAGTCAGGCTACAGTAGCCAATCCTGGGAATGAATGTCCTGCTTTCCTGGAGAGTTGACATTCGTCGACGCGGGGAAATAAGACACCAACCTGCGATTATGGGTGTCAAGACGCTGGCAGTGTGTGAGCAGGAGATTCGTCCAGGACTGACTCAAATAAGCTGACGTTACTTATTTGAACCAGAGATGTTAAAGGATTATGTAAAATAATGCTGAGCCCAAAATTTAAGCTGTCCAGTGCGTTTAGTGTTATTTCTTTTCCCCTTAAAGTATAAAGCTAACATAAAACAGATTTATAAAAGACAAATCTAAATGGAATAAGTCAGAAAAACTGGCTGCTAAAACAGACATGACGCTGGTTCAAACTCACCCTGAATACACGAAACAGAAACAAAGTGGTGAATGCAAATTATTGATTTTACAGAACTTTGAAGCAGGTCGCTTTCTCAAGTTTTTAAATCACTTTTGATGGAATTAGGCTAGCAGTTTCCCCCTTTTTCTAGTGTTTGGTCTAAGCTAGGCTAAACATGTGCTGTAACAACCCGTTCTCACTCCCAACGTGTCAAATACTGATGCTTGCTCGGTGCCCGAGGCACCGTTTAGCGTATGAGATGCACCGGGCTTTCAACTAACTCCAATGTAAACCCATCAGGGTCATAATTAGATGCTCAGAGCAACTGATTTAGTATAAAGAGAGAGAAATCTGCATAGGCCAGGGGGGAGCGGTGGATAGGTCAAACAAACACCAGACTTGCACCCAGGAGACCGCTGTTCATGAAACCCAAACCCAACCCAATTTTAACCCAAACCAAGATCTGTTTCTAAACCTAATCAATTACTTTTGTTGCCTAAACCTGACCAGGTTGCTGCGTAAGTAAATATAAAAACTAAGTAAACCAATGTCTGAAGTTTATTTTGAAATGAGACTGTTTGCATGTAACGAACGGAAAGCTGACATGACCAAAACTGATGGTAGAGCGTCAACACTATCTCCTACAAAATTACGTTCCCATACAACTAAACTGCATTCTCAATTATGTACCGAGGGAAACGTATTTTCTCCTGGATTACGGTTGCAGTTTTAGAACATGCAACAACACTACTTTGTTAAGTTTAGGCAACAAAACTAATTGGTTTGGTAAAAAAAACATCGTGGTTTGGCTTAAAATGACTACTACACTGAAATAAAACAAAAACAAAACTTTCAGTTTCACACGGGACACAAACAGCAGTCTCCTGGATGAAAGCCTTGTGTATGTTGTACTCATACACCTCCTGTCCCACCCGCCCGGTGGCTCTTTTCGCTCTTTAAACTACGTCACCACACTCCGGCGCGCTTTCTCTGAGCGTTTACTGTTGGGTTCAGATTATAGTTAATCTGTGTTTCATACCAGCGCTAAAGGATGCCTCATGCGGCGGTATCCAACGCCGACAGCTGTGACAAAGCCCCGGTATTTAACGTCCTGGGAAGAAAGAAGAAAACGGGCTGGATGTTCTTGTCCCGTGTGAAACCAAGTCAACGTTGACTCATTTTACTTTAGTTTTGTTATGTAACAAACTTACTTATTTTAATCCAAACCACAATCTTTTCCTAAACTTAACCAAGCACTATTGTTGCACAAGTAAACCTACGTTGGAAGTTTATTTTGAAAAGAGACTGTATGCATGTAACGAGCAGAAAATTGACACGTCGTCCCTGATACGTCCAAAAATGACACTAGAGGGTCAACCCTAAACTGCAGTCTCAACTATGTTTCGAGGGAAACACATTTTCTCCTGGATTATGGTCAAACAAAACAAGAACACAATACTTTCAGTTTCATACGAGCATGAACGACGGTCTCCTGGGGGAAAGTCCTGCCTATGTTTGACCTATCCACCTCCCCTGGTATCCACCCATACTGGACTTTCTCGCTTGTAATACTCGTTATTATACCACGTAACGCTCATTAACGGTCGCTCGGTATCCTACGTCACCTGCTCTGCGCGTTGCTCGTTGTACAACGTCACTTCCTGCAGCCTTCCACCGATTATCACTACAAACGTATTTGTGATACGTCAAAGACCAAATAAGTTTCCCTCTAAATGTAATTAATCGTTTGAAGTGTAGCTGCAGTATTTGACGAGTTGGGAGTGAGAACGTGTTGGCTGTAAACACAGAGATGAAACTGATATCCATCTTCTCATCTGATTCCTCATTTCCTGAGGGTCGCCACAAACAACAACTTTTGGTTCCACCTGTTGTGAACCAAACAGAGCTCTGTTCTCAGAGCAGCTCCTCCTTCCCTTCATTCGCCGCCCTCCCTCCCCAGTAATTAGACCAAGACAACGTAATAAATCAATACACAAGTGCTTGTCTGGAAGCTGAGCCACTTGAGGAGCTCGGGACATTAATGCGTTGAGCACAGAAACAGACATTACACTGTAATCAATCCTGCTACACAAATCAACTTATCCCTGCCCGTCGGGCTCCTCGCCCTGCTTTTTCTTTTTTACCACCTGCTTTTGATAAATCCACTTCCTCTACATTAACGCAGGTCAATGGCTACCTCCGAGGTGTGATCTTTGCCACTTAAGAGGAAGCACACTGTGTACCACATATTGAGTTTTCAATATCCAGTAATGCCACGAAAACCAGATTACAGCCGCATCGGTTCACATTGTTGCCTGCAGGGACTTCTGGGACGCCACCTGTGATCATACCTGCTGGTTTGTCACAGCCAGAGGTGGCTCGCTGGCCTTAATGCATCACATTGACACGCGTTATACTGATATTATTACCGGCACGGTGATTTGATCCAGAAAAAGGATGAAAGAGTGTCTGGTGTCGGAGCTGTTTGGTCGGCTGATGGTTCAGAAGAAGCCGACAGAGGTCGACTCAACTCTCCTTTACTGCTGCCAGAAAGAAATATGAGGGAGGAAAGGAATAAAAAAAAAAGGAATACAGCAGAATTTTCTGTATTAAACCAAACCATGATCTTTTACTCACCTTAAAGGGATAGTTGAGGTGTTCCTCAGTAAGGTTGTATGAGGTGCTTCTCCATTGTCAGTGTATTTTACACACCTAAAAACATCAATATCAGTTTAAGTGTACGCTATATTTATAATATTTTACCACTTTACCTCAACGTCAGACAGCCCTTTCTGACGGGGAACTGAAGCTGTTATCTATGCTCTCGCCAAAACCAGCAGACTCCATTAAGAAAAAACATGTAATTGTTTACCTTGCAGAACACGAGAGTTGCTGGTGTACGCTGTCTCCATTGGTTTGTTTTTCCTATTGGTGTTTCCAAACTAACCAAAGTCACACATTAACATAGTGCTGCCTAAACACAACGTTTAATAATGCTGTACTCACTAGATTATATTCTAGTGGAAAACAAATGAAATACGTTGTCAGGGAACATTTTACTGATGCGTTCAATATCAACGTTTTACTTGCCAGATACCAGAAGTGTGGACTTGCAGCCAAGTCACACAGAAGTTTGTGAAATAGTCACGAAATTGTAATGTATTGATTCGTGTACGTAGACAGGAATTTCACATTTTTTCGTGACGGTCAGCACGAAATTAATTCGTACGGTGGGTCAAAAAAACACCAGACTTTCACACAGGAGACCGCTGTTCACGTAACTTCTGTACTTAAATTACAGCACTTCCAGAGCTATTTTAACCCAAACCATGATCTTTTTGTAAAACTATCTAAGTAGGTTTTTGTCAAGGAACTTCTGTACTTAAGTTACAGCACTTCAGGTGTTATTTTAACCCAAACCGCATTAGCAAGTATTAACTATTTTGAAAAGACTGGAGCGGAAATTGACAAGTGCGTCACGTGTTGTTGAAAGTCGTGCTGAGCGTCACAAAAAATAAAGAGAAATTCGTGTCTATGTACACAAAACAAATAGATTAGAATTCGTGACTATTTCACGAACTGCCTTGAGACTTAGATGTGACTCGAGTCACAAATTTGATGACTTTACACGTCATTAGAAATAAAAAATACTTGCAATTTAGACTTTAACACCAATGACTTTAGTTGGACTTGAAAATACTCAACGCCCCCCCCCCCCCAAGCCCAGAGATTATAAAGTCTGTTATTTAATAAGTGAGTGCACGGAGACGATTAACCGCAGGACAGCGTCAGAGACTTTGGGTTTATTTACTTTTTAGAGATTCTTTATTGATTTGTTTTGGGAGAGGATTTACACAGGGGGGAAAAAAAACTCACCTGAACTGAATTTTTTATCTTTCGTTGTTTATTGCTGAATCCCCACAGAGTGGTGTTGAACTCTGGACTCTTTATTTTTGGTGAATATTACTGAGACTTATATTTGATTACCAGAATCAGACTCATAAATACTTTATTTATCACCAGGGGGGAATTAGGGCGTTGCAGTTGCTCTTATATAGACATAAAGAAATGTAAGAAAATACAAATAAAGGAGTATGTAACATGTAAATTATGTACAAACATTTGCATTAAGGCGTGCAATGTATCACCTATAACTATAGTGCAAATAAGTAGATACAATACAAAATGCATGGTATAAGTAAGAATTAAATAAGAGTATTTCTTGAAATGTACAATAGAAATACAGTATTAATGACAGAGTATTGCACAGTTGAATTATTGCACAAATTATTGTACAGTTGAGTAAAGTCAGTATTGTTTATAGCAGCTGAGATAGATAGATAGATAGATAGATAGATAGATAGATAGATAGATAGACAGATAGACAGATAGATAGATAGATAGATAGATAGATAGATAGATAGATAGATAGATAGATAGATAGATAGCAACTTTATTGATCCCGAGGGAAATTCATGTTTCCAGCAACTCAGTTCCATAGTGCAAACATATAAGTATAAAGTACAAAGTATAAAAAAATATACCGGGAGATGAAGAAACTGTTAAAAATGAATATAGTGCAGGGTAACAACTGAGATACGGGACAAATAAAAATGTGAATATAGTGCAAAAAGTGATATAGTGCTGGATAATAAAATATAGGAGATATACAGTAGAGACCAGGGAATTAAGAAATGTCAAATATGGAATATAATGCGGGGTAAGACCTGAGAGTTTTTTAAAAAAATAGACTAAAGTGCAGAATAAAGCTGTACATTGTTTTTAGAATACAGTAAAACAAGTCTATAAAGGTGCAGAGTAGAGCTGTTTGTGGTGTGCAGAATTAAAAGTAGTAGTAGTCTGTTAAAGTGCACTGTGTGCATTATCTGTCCTGCAGACCGTCCTCCTTTGTCAGCATCCAGTCAAGTTGCAGGAGAGAACCACGAAGAACTAACGTAACGCTGCTGAGCGCCAGTTACTCTGTTGTTAATAATAACATTACACTTGATGAAGAGCACATTATGACTTGTTTAGGACTCGGGAATTGTCAGTCTTGACCTCTGCCAGATACGTTAATTAACATTTCCTCATTATCTTCATATTAAATGTTCTCCAGTCTGCATTACGATTCCTTCCAAACGTTTCTGATGTTGTAAAACGTATTTTCTCAGAGACACAGTTGGATATATTTTTCCAACACGTCTTGTGAACTGATGATTAAACCAGCAGAGTTTCATCAGCCTCCCAGATGTCTGATGTAACAGGGTAATAGCTCTCTATTTTACCATCTCTCACCTTTCTTCCTTCCTTCCTCCGGCGTCCATCGATCGCAGCACTTCCTCAACCTCTGCCGTCGAGCCGCGTTCACAAAACACTTGATAAATAGTCGCTTTTGTCAACACGTAGTGACACAATAATAATTTAATAATTTATTACCTTGATTTATACATCAGGTTCAATTGATTTTAATTAATGCAGCAGGCTGTGAACAAGCATTATTAAGGACACACATTATGCTGACAGAGATTTATGCCATAAATGAGGTGGCAGTCCTCATTATGCGAATTTATAATCTATCACCTCTTTAAAATGCAATTATGTATTATTAGACTAATGGTGGAATACAATTCAGAGCAGGGGGAGAAAAAAAAAAGGCAATCATTCTGAAAGTGAAATCAAATGGATGTTGAATGAAAAAAAAAAGACTAACCAAAGTTTCCCATTACACATAAGTATGACTTGGTAATTATATGTGGGTAATGAGTCGACATTCCTGCATGTTTTGATTATGCTTGGGGGGGGGAAAAAATTCACCTCCGCTCCATTTGTCTTCTCATTAGCTTTAAATCTGTGTTAGTACTGACTGACTTCCTTTCATAATTACACACACAGTCAGTCAGATCTGCTGCTGCTGCTGCAGGAAAATAACAACCAATGCATCGCTGGAGTTTAAGACTTTTACTCAACTTTTATTCTCAGTTTTCTGAGAGATTTTCATGAACTTTGACTTCTAGAATCCTGCAGTTTTTTAACAAGACTATAGAGTATAAAACCACACTGAGTGAGCCTCATTACACCAGAAAACTAAAATCAATACATGGATCATAAATTGTTTTTTTGTTATGCTCAGCTGCCTCGTGATGCACACATTGTATAGTTTGAGCTAAAGGTGACGCTAGAAGGTGAGCTATCGATTCAATACAGGTTCTGCATGATGAGTAAACGGATGTAAGAAGTTTATTCAAGTGTTATATTAGTGGACTTCTTAAACTTAAAATAAGAGAGTATACTTTCAGTTTACCTTTTATACTTGTTTATACTCATCAGAAACCTACAGAAAGGTCAACTTGTCTTGTAGTCGTGTTTACTTTTTGATACAAATACAGTTTATAAACAGATGTGTAATAAATTTACTTCAATTCATAAATAAATTTCGATGTTTTTAGATTCTCCGTTCACCGTGGAGGCATGAGAGAAAAAAACATTTTTATTATTTATTTTTTTATCATCACAAAACATCAAGTCAAATAGCAAAAGTCTCTTTATGTAATGCATAAATCACTGGCTAAGTACTATAAGTTAAAGTATATAAAATGTACTTTCTAGTTGTAGTAGTAGTAGTAGTAGTAGTTGTAGTTTAAACTAGTGCTTTACTGAGAGTACTTTAAAGTGTCCTTTCATGAACTAAAAAGTGGGTATATAACTAGTAAACTAACAGTATACCTATTCACTTGTACTGTAGCTCATAGTATAGTTGCAGTACAAAAGTACTACTTAGATGTAAACTAGTTGTGTACTCAAAGTTAACTTTTCTTACACTTAAAAAGTTAACTTAAAAGTATATACTATACTACTAGTACATTGATATTAGTATATTTACTACATAAAGTATACTTGGGGGAACTTGAATATGCTTTACTTCAGTATACTTCATAAAATAAACTTGAAGTATACTACTTTTTTTGTCAGGGTATATAAGTGATAAGCGATGCAGTATGGAAACGTGGAATATGATTTTAGTAATTTTTCAGGTCTGGATAATTATGGAAAAAAGAAAAAGAGAGTATGGAAAATATTTGTGTTTCCAGAGTATTGTCTCTATTCTGTTTTCTAAAATATATAAAATTAAGATTTTCTAAAAATAAATTGATCATTTTGATTGATCTTAGTGAATTGTACGTGAACATATATACAATATATACAGTTATTTTAAATTTACATGACAAAAACTGAATAATTTTGCATTGTTTTGCTATTGTAGCTTGAATAACGTGCTGTTTTGGTGTTTATTGATTTGTACGAGATACCGAGCTAATAAATTATTTGACAACATAATAGCTTATAGGCTACGCAGTCAGGATGTAACATACATGTTTAACAACTGGATTTTAAAACCTTTTATTTACATAATAAACATCTAGCTGTCACATGTCAAATATCGTCTGAAAAATCTATCGAGAAGTCTGGATTTTAAAAATGTAAAATGTGTAAGAACCATCTCCTCGTACAGTAGGAGTACAAGTACACAACAGCATTTCTATAATGGTACAGTGTATGTGAGAGTTCTCAATGGGTCCATCACTAGGAGGCAGAATCTACAGCACATTCAGATTGTCCTCTTTACTGTACAAATATTTTATTTTCAGTATTTGTAGCTGAGCTCAGAGTTCTAGTGAACTCACATTTTGTTTATTTCTAGATTATCCTATATTATCCTATATTATCCGATCCAAAACCTCAATCAAAGTACACTGCATGAGCTGAAACTTGTTTTAAATGCAGATAAGACCAAACTTTTGTTGTTTTCCAAACGCAAAGTGTAGGTCACAAAATGTTCCTGTGGTGCTGACTGTGGATGGAAAGGAGATAAGAGGTTGTCGAGGTCTACAGATACCTCGGCATTTTGATTGATGACTCCCTTACTTACTTTTAAACCACATGTGCTGCACCTTGTAAAAAAAAAACTGAGGCTAAAACTGGGTTTTTGTTGTCCGAACAAGTCGTGTTTTTCTTGAAATGTAAAAAAAGCGTCTTGTTTCTTCAACATTTTTATCGGTTTTAGATGATGGAGATGTTTTGTAATGCACACCTCTGCTCAATGCCTTCATATGGTTGATGTAGCTCACCATGCATCCTTGAGGTTCATTACAGGCTCTCCCATTGGCACATCTTTATATATATAAGGTGGTTCTGGGTCCGCTCCCACACTACTTAAGTGTTTTTATTACGCAGAAACATTGTGGACAGTATTCACTCAGTTCACAGGACTTATTTGGGGAAAGGGCCTTTTTGCATATTCTGCACCCTCAGCCTGCGATCTGCTCCAAAATGACTTGAAAATCAAGGAGCTGGTATTATTAAACATGTTTAAATCTGAAATGAAGGCTTTAGAAGCAGACTCTATGGCATGCCAACGTTTTTAGCTTCCCTAAAAAGTTCTCTTTTAATGCACATTTTAGTGCCTTTGAACTGTATTTTTGTCTCTGTTTGTGTCTCTGACTGCAACTTTGTGTTCTTGCTGCTGACTGTCTTGGCCAGGTATCCCTTGTGAAAGAGGTTGTTAATCTCAATGGGACTAACCTGGTTAAATAAAGGTTTATTAATAATAATAATAATAATAATAAAAAAATCAGATGCTGCTGTCATTTTATGCGTCTCGTCCGACAAGAAGGACACGTACGGATGAATGAGGACAGAAACGTCAACACGTCTCACTTCACCATCGATGGAAATGTTCAGCTAACGATTGAACTAATCTTAAAATAGAGTTACGTTGCTATGGACGCAGTTCCAACCGTTGCTATGGACGCAGTTCCAACCGTTGCCATGGACGCAGTTCCAACCGTTGCTATGGACGCAGTTCCAACCGTTGCTCTGCAGTTCCAACCGTGTCAAACGTACTATTTTTTACCAGCGGAAGCATTCAAATCATTTTTATATCAATAAAAACATTTTTTTAAATCAATATTTTGTGTCAAATTATTGATTTCTTTACTACTTAGCCGTGTAATAAGCAGAATAATGTACAGCGAGCCGGTTTTTATTGCGAAACGAACTCCCTCAGGGTTATTCAAGACCTCTCCGCTCACTGTTACCCCTTACTCGTTAGTTTGATGGTAGACAAAGTTCTGGCTATTAATATGCTATAACAAGTCACCTTCAAGTTTCAAGACTATTTCTGGTACACCTGTAGCCTCGTAAGGTTTTCAGCTGTTGCTCTATAAACACAGAGGAAGCAGGAAATATCAGTCCTTGTTTGTAATTAACATTAACATGTTCTTCTTCAACATGTTCTTCTTCTACAGCAGATAAACGACAAGATGACGTATCGGCGTTTAAACTGAGCTCTCAGACGGTTTATCACGTGGAGGCAGCAGCTTTTTTATTATTGAACAAAATGAAGAAAAGTGAATATGTTACACACAGTGACTAATCACTGCAATTAGTCTGTTTCCTGTGTGTTTCTGTGTGTGTGTGTGTGTGTAGTCTAAATAAAACCAGTTAATTAGCCTGGCTGTCATATAGTTTCACAGAAGCTCTCCCCAGAATTCCATTTAAAAAAGTCTATTACTAACACATTTAGTTTACTGGCACCACTTCAAGTGCTAAAAAAGAGAAGTGAAAAACAATAAAACTTGGTGTCTGTTTTCTCAGGTGTTCTGTCAGGTAATGAGGGCGGGTTATGTCGTGATCAGCTGTGTGTACGGGGGGGGTTTAACAGACTATTGACCAGTGGAGGACCTGCTTCTCTGTCTGGGTACTGTTGGCACCAATTAGCAAGTTTATTTTAACATTCAGGACAATTTTATTCACTTGTTTTATGTGGAGACGGCATCGTTTGACACACAGAGGGAGGAGGTCAGAGTTCATGGATGAGTCAACAAACTTGACTTTAACACGATCGCTCCCTCTGAGTCTTAATCTAATCATGACAACAAAGGTCCCCTTGATGAGGTGGTTATTTTAACCAAAACCACAATGTTTCCCGAACTTTAACTATGCTGTTTTTGTAACTAAACCTTAAAGGTAAACTATGAAGGATTTGACTAAAAAGAATCCTCTCAATCACTAGCGTGTGGTGGTGGCCCCCCGAAAAAAACGCAAATATAGCGAGACAAGGGCTGCACAATAAATCGAAATCACAATATGACCTACTGCAATTTTCAAATTGCACAATTTGTTAAAGGTGAAATGAGTCCATTTTAAATTAATTATTATTGTGGTGCTGCAGAGACGTCCCGTCCTACACAACATATTCTACAGACTTAAGGAAACATCTTTGTTTGGTAAAGATCACCGCAGAAATCACACCATAATCATCTTAATATGTTTTTAAATGAACATGAGAATAATGTAAAAAATAATCTAAATCAAATCATATCACAATATATCAGTCAAAATATTCGCAATTAGATATTTTTTCAAAATCGTGCGGCCCTAAAGTGGACAAAGCTCGTTACTAAACAAGAGTAAATCTGGGGTTCACTTTCACGTCTCTATGTGATGCTGCAGACGGCGCACCGGGCCGTGTTCGGGAAACCGCCGTCGGGGGGGCGTGGCTTCTGGTGTCGTTGAGGGCGGAGGAGGGGCTAACTTTGGATGTTGTGTTTACGAGCAAGTAAGCCACAATTCCTGCATAGCATGCCTTTAAAACTAAATCTTAAACATATGAGTGTCAGATCAGAAAACTTCAATTCAAAATAACTCCTGATTTTTGCAAAAAAAGGTTTCAGGTTTTGAAGTTTACTTTATGTTTCCAAATTGTCATTTCATCCATTTGTCATTTCAATATAAAAATTGTTGTGCTCAGCTCGTTCAGCAGCATATAAGGGAGGTCCACACAGCAACAGTTCAAGTAAACAAGTACATTTATTAAAGATAACTGAAGCAAACTAAAGTCAGTAAGTGTGTAAAGTCTGTAGTGCTGTGCAGGTGTTGGGTGATGTGAAACTGTAGTGTGACTCCCAGCAGGTGAAGCCAATCCCTCCAATCAGTGCTGAAGGAGTTAAAACTGGAGCAGGTTAAAACATGTCATCATGTGGCTCAGACAGCATGCTGTCCATGCATGTATCCTCATCATCCAGTTTTACCTCACCTGAACCAAATCCAGCATCAAAGTATGCAGACCTGATCCAGGTTCAGCCTCCGGCCCTCAGCTCTGGTTTATACTGTAATCTCGTATAAACGTCCGTGTTTGTGCAACAAATGTTCTCGTCTCTCCGTTACAACCAGATTTACATGACAAAAAGAATCAGTGCTTCATCACTGACTCACACTTGAATGGCTATTTCTCCTTGTTTCTCATTAAAATGAAAGCCAGCGAGGTCCTTTTTTTACTTTCTGAACACGCCACATTCACTTCCTTTGTTGTGTGTCTCTGAAACATTCCTGTTTGAGCAGACTAATGGGCTCCACTAAATAAAATGTGAGCTAATGAAGATCCCTCATGTCATCAAATTATCTAATTAAAATTCTTCCATTTGAACTTTTACTAATGAAGAAACTGAAATATTTCCACTCTTGTCCTCGTTTGAAGCAAAATGAAGCAGCACCTGCACACAAGTAACTGATCCTCCATCAGTATAACATCTGCTTTATTTATGTGAGGACGCCTTTCTGTAGGTTGAGGAGAAGCAACCACCCAAGCCTATTACACCATTTACTAACAAAAACCTGTAGTCTAAAGTCAACAGTGCACTATGTTCCTGCTACTACATAAGAAATGTCTGCCATCAGCCATCGGTTCACAGCTCTGTGTCACAGCGATGCCGCCAAATCCACCTTCTGCTGTGACAAAATGACCCGGTCAAGAGTCGCCGCCGAGCGCAGGAAGTCCTTAACCACAGAAGAAGAGCGGAGCCGAGGCGGGAGGAGAAAAAAGATTTGGTGTCAGGCGTTAAACGGGCAGAGCAGAGGTTCGGGGGACTTTTAAAAAAAATGACGATACTTTATCCTTAAATTGTTTTGAGAGCCTCCTGCCAGCCGGGTCATGAATCAGCCTGTCCGGCGGTCCTTCTGGCGTTTCTGGGGGACGGCTGCGGGGGCGACGGCGGGGGCGACGGCGGGGGCGACGGCGGGGACCGTGACAGGTGAGCCGTCCCCGCTGCTCGAGCACGGCCCCCCCCTCTTCATCATTTAACATTTAATCGAAGCTGCCACCTGTCCCCGACTCTCGCCACCGCTGCCTCCCCTCCTCTCCCCTTCATTCATCTCTCCCAGCTGAAGAAGAGCAGAGGAGGAGGAGGAGGAGGAGGAGGAGGAGAAACACACAGCTTCCTCCTCTCCTCTCCCCTTCATTCATCTCTCCCAGCTGAAGAAGAGCAGAAGAGGAGGAGGAGGAGAAACACACAGCTTCCTCCTCTCCTCTCCCCTTCATTCATCTCTCCCAGCTGAAGAAGAGCAGAAGAGGAGGAGGAGGAGAAACACACAGCTTCCTCCTCTCCTCTCCCCTTCATTCATCTCTCCCAGCTGAAGAAGAGCAGAAGAGGAGGAGGAGGAGAAACACACAGCTTCCTCCTCTCCTCTCCCCTTCATTCATCTCTCCCAGCTGAAGAAGAGCAGAAGAGGAGGAGGAGGAGAAACACACAGCTTCCTCCCCTCCTCTCCCCTTCATTCATCTCTCCCAGCTGAAGAAGAGCAGAAGAGGAGGAGGAGGAGAAACACACAGCTTCCTCCTCTCTGATGGTTTATGGTGATCAGGTGTAACAGGAATATCAGTCTACCTGTCAAAACAAAGAGCAGGAAGTCCCATCCATCAGGAGGAGGATCGTCCTGGTCCCTCCCACCTCTGATGAGAACAGACTAGAGTTCATATCTGAAGTTCACATTTAAACTCACAGCTGATGATCACGTCTCACCCGGACTCTTCACTAACGCCGGCTAGCACGATGCTAGCAAGCTAAAGAAACAGCTAATGCAGCATTGTTGACGTCTTATTTTGAAATGAAAGAAACACGAGTAGAGAGTTCTGTTATTGTACTGATTGATTGTGCAGGCTGTTCTCATTCACTGTTAGTACTTATACCTACGAAAAGTAATGCACGCCATGTACGTAAGTTACATAACAAACATACGTATTTTAACCCAAACCACGATCTTTTCCTAAACCTAACAATGTAGTTTTGTTGCCTAATTCTGCACCACAGGCGCACTGATCGCTCGTGTTGTTGAACATTTGTAGGAGAATGTACGGAAAATAACTTTGTGGCTCTAGGAAAGGAAAAGTTTAGTCAGTTGATGGATTTATGGAGTAACCAAACTGAAATATATCAAATTCAATACAGAGAAAATTGGAGGCAACACAGTGTTATTGACAGGTTTACTGTGGGCGACAGGGATAAAATCCCCTCTCGTAATACATGTCGTTTTATATCACAACATTGAAAAATAAAGAAATCTTTGGTTTTTGTAAGCCAAAAAAATAGACAGACGTGTTATTATCTAATCAAAGGATCTTGACAAATGTATCACATTATTGCAAAAAAACTAAATAAAATACAATGTTCTCATTAATGAGTCCTGCTCATTGATTTGCTATATTGTTATCAGATAATAAAGGGATGTCTACTGTAATTTATTTATAAATTAATATCATCTGACAGTGTGTTGACGTTGATATTATTGATATTATTTGTCACGTAACTTCCGTACTTAATTAACGCCACTTCTGGAGTTATTTTAAGAAAAAACACCATCTTTTCCTTTACTAAAAGTAGTTTTGTTGCCTAAATGTAAGAAAGTTGTGTTCTGTGAAGATAAAAGTTTATTTTGAAGAGACTGTATGCATGTAACGAGCGGAAATTGACACGTGTTGCTGGACATTCGTAGGAAAACACACTTTTTTCGTAAGATATCAAATGAACAGTTGTATGAGGATACGTTGAAAGTCATACGATTAACCCTGTAAGGCCCACAGTTGTAACATTACATGCATCACTTTTAGCTTTCCTAAAAAAACACTGTAAATGTTTTTTTAGACCACATTTACATTGTCAACAGGTCCTGTTGTTTATCTTCGCAATGCTAATGTGTTTATAGGTCCGGCCATCTGGCCATGAACTGCAAATTTTCCTCATCACTGTCCTCTTACAACAACATCATCTGAAAGGTAAAACTTTTCTATATTTGGGTTTTACAGGATAAATGTTGACATTTTGCAAAAGTTGTTTTCCCAACAAACACTAAAATGTGACGCCGGCGTTATTAGATTTATAACAAGTTTATGAAAAAAGCTCCGTTATTTTAGCGAGAAAATCACTGGTTCAGAAGACAAACAGACACAAAATGTGTTTTCAAATTGCGCTGGATTAATGTGGACGTCTCTTAATGTGTAGACTTCAGTCTAGAGCAGCGGCTCCCAGACTGGGTTCACTATTCGACTACACATTTAGACTCGTCAAACTCAGGTGTAACCAGCTAACTGCTTTACAATAATTGCTGTTACAGAGCCATCGTTTGTGTTATTAGTTCCACCTGTGGTTTTATCTGCTGGAAGTCTGAGTGTTTGCTGTGTAGAAGGTCTATAAATCTGATTCACTCAGGAACAATAAAGAAACACGACTCAGGTTCACTAGATGAACAAAGATGGTGGATCAGTACGTGTTGTTTTTTTATCTGAAATGTGGGGAACAAATAAAAATGTATCTTGACCTGCAACATCCAGCGTCTCCGCCCCTTCTCTCTCTCTCTGACCTTTCGCCACAGATAACAAACAGGAAACGGCGGTTATAGATTGGAGTCGTAGCCGGCGTGCGCGGGGTCCAGACGGATCGATACATCATACTAATAAGTAAAATCTGCAAGCGCCAATTATTGCGTGTCATGTTTACCCGCCCGGGTGAGTAATCGTCCAATTTAGTGAGAGCTCACAAAGGTAAGCGGAGCTGCCGGGGAGCTCGTTATAAATCGCACGTTCTCTCTCACACACACCGACGAGTAATTAAGATCCCAAAACACACATTTTAATATCGCTCCAAGCCTATTAGGCCTGCAGGGCCTCGACGTGTGTGTGTGTGTGTGTGTGTGTGTGTGTGTGCAATGAATGAGATTTTGCTGACTTGTTTCCCAGAATGCTGTTCATGTTTCCAGCACAAGAGCTCCAATAAACTACATCTCTCACTGGAGACTGACGCCATCTTTGAATCCATGAAAGGAGAACATGTCACAATAAACACGACTAAAGACCAGATACATAATTTATAATAACACTATAAAGTTCACACTGTTTACTAATGTTTACAGTTCACTATTGTGGCAGTTTGCATACAAGAAATTAACCTTGAGCTGTTGTTTTTGTTCTTAAAAATCAAAAAATTATTCCTCATTGTTCTACGAATGTTCTTCAAGACGTATACATTTCTGCTCGTTACATGCACACAGTCTTTACAAAACAAACCTGTGTCTTAGATCGACTCGGTTAGGTTTAGGAAAAGATGGCGGGGTGTGTTGAAATAACTCCAGAGGTGGCGTTACTTAAGTACGGAAGTTACGTTTGTTGCTTATACTTCCTGGTTCATGATAATGTGGATTCAATATGAATTGATTTTGTGGGATATATATACGAATGACAGTGCATTTACTTTTCTTAAGTATGTCCTTGTAATGTCATTCCTCCAGTCTGAAAACGCCTATTTGGACATATCTTAAAGAATAAAGTCCACTAGTTTCCCCTTTAGAGGCTGATATGTTCTTACATCCCTCTGTGTAAAAGTTATGGATGGATTTCTTAGAGACGTACCACCAGCAGAGCTAAAAGTATAAAGTTTGTCCTGAGGACGACACAAGAGGAAAGATGATGGGATCAACAGGGGTTCATTCTCTGAGGAGCAGGAATGTGATCAGTAAATTTCAAGAATGTTTATTAGATATATATATATTAATATTTTCAGTGTAAGATATAAAGCGTCAGTGGTTCAACGAAAACTTAGGGTTGTGTTTAATATGTTGTCTGTGATGAAAGTGTTGGTCAGGAGTAAATCCTGAACTTATGTTGGTGCTGGAGGGAAGGTCAGAGGTCATTAATATTCACATCCATCATAAACAGTAAAATAAATCCAGTGATGTCTGCAGGTGTTCTGTTCTGCTCAGAGTAAAGTTAAAAAAAAAAAAGAAATCTGACTGTGAATCGACGGCAGGTTTGACCTCCGGCGAGCCATCAGCCCGTTGATGATGCGTTATGGATCGATGTGCGCTACGCCGGCGGACAGACGTGTACGCCGGATTGTTCCTGCAGGTCGACCTCGCTGACTCCAGCTTGAATGCTTGTTCACAACCAGCCGGCGGCTTGTTTTTCGCTGAGAGCTAAACCGATCCGAAGGTGTGTTTCACACGCTATTGATATTCTGCCTCTGCCTCAGGTGTGTGTGTGTGTGTGTGTGTGTGTGTGTGTGTGTGTGTGTGTGTGTGTGTGTGTGTGTGTGTGTGTGTGTGTGTCTGTACTGTATGTGCGTCCTGTGTGTGTCTGTAAGCAAATAGTTTGCCTGGAGGAACTCTGCTGAAATTAATGACTCTCCTGCGGATGCTGGAGGCCCTCCTCCTCCTCCTCCTCCTCCTCCTCCTCCTCTTCCTCTTCCTCTTCCTCTTCCTCCTCCTCCTCCTCCTCCTCCTCCTCCTCTTCCTCCTCTTCCTCCTCCTCCTCCTCCTCCCTCCTCCCTCCTCCTCCTCCTCCTCCTCCTCCTCCTCCTCCTCTTCCTCCTCCTCCTCCTCCTCCTCCTCCTCCTCCTCCTTCCTCCCCCTCCTCCTCCTCCACCTCCTCCTCCTCCTCCTCCTCCTCCTGGTGGTTTGGATACCGGCTGCTCCTCTCAGGAGGAGGTACGGCCGAGCTGACCCCTTCCCACCATGAGGGAGGGAGGGAAGGAAGGAGGGGGAGGGACCCAAGTCCAGCAGAAATAATGGGAGGTGGCTTCGATCCAGCTCTGGTAATTGAGGTGATGTGAGCGCTGAGAGCAACCACACAGATATAAAAAATATATATATATATGATTCCTACATTTTTTACTTTTCTACAACAATCAATTTGTTTTTGAAAAAGCAGTTTCAGGGTCAGGGTCCGTTCTGGAGCTTTTGATCATATCACATGATCATCAGCAGCAGAGGCAGAAAAATGGATATTTGAACTCCAGAACAGCCAATAAATGGACATTGAGGTGAGGTTGTTCAACCCGTTCTCACTCCCAACTCGTCAAATACCGACGCACGGAGACACCCATTAGCAAGGCACCGGGCTTTCAACCAACTCCAATGTAAAGCGCAGCGTTATTCGACGGTCGGAGCAAGTGACGTAGTATTAATAGAGTGGGGAGGTGGATGGGTCAAACAAACACATCACTTTCTACCAGGAGACCGCTGTTAGTGTCCCGTGTGAAATTAAAAGTAACGTTGACTTATTTTGTCGCGTGAGTCGTCAGTCTGTGAAGTTAAAGTTAGGAAAAGATTGTGGACAAATAAATTAAAGTTGATATCTGGTTTCACACGGAACACAAAGAGTGGTCTCCTCGTGGTGAAAGTCTGGTGTTTTTAGACCCACCCATCCAGCCCGACTTCCTCCAAACATGGCGTTTGTCGCTCTTTATATTTCCGATTATGTGGATTACATACGCATTGATTTAGTGGTATATATATATATATGAATTACTTTTCGTATGTGTACCTATGAACGGTGGACGAAACCAGCCTGTGAATTGTTAGTTGAAGTTACAGTTTGAGGGATGTATTTTGCAGGTTTCTGACAAGAAGAAGAGAAGAAGAGCGGCTCGGGTCCGTCTCCGGCCCGGTTTGGTTGGGGGGGGTGAGGTGTTGGGGGGGTCTCTTCTGCCCGTTTCATGATTGACAGGCGGTGAGATCGAGAAGCGGGAAGGGAGCCGGATATTCTCCAGATTCCATAAATTGGCAATTAGCTTTAATGAGCACTTTAATTTTAATGAGAGGCTCGCACATATCTTCTCTTCCATTTGGTTCATTTCATGCGTGACCCCCCCCCAAAACTCCACCCGCACCCCAACCCACCCATGGTAAATGGGCTGCATTTATATAGCATTTAATTATATACCATCGGGAGCAGTTTGGGGTGGAGAGTCGTGCTCAAGGACACTTGTGGACACGAGGAGCCGGGGATTGAACCACCGACCCTGTGATTAATAGACGACCCGCTCTACCTCCACCCTTAACATGGAGGACATATAGACTGTTGGCTAACAGTCCACTGACCTTCCACCCAATCAAAGCTGATTTGTTCCACCACCACCACCACCACCCCCCCGCGGCTAGCTCCTTCTTTCTTTAATTTTTTAATTTATCTTATTTTTTTTTCCTCTGGAACGTCAATCCATCTTATTCTAATGAAGCTCTGATTTCTCGGCGTTCAGAAGCATCCGAGCGGTAACGATCCTCAGCCCACAGCCACGGCCTCAATTCGATTATCTGTGGACGCAGGGAGGGATGGAGGGAAGGAGGGATGGAGGGATGGAGATGAAGAGGGGAGAGCGGTGGTGGAATAAGGGAGATGATTGGCCTGATGGTGGATGTTTGATATAAATTGTGTTAATGGTTTTAATCCCTCTGAGTGCAGCGTGGACAGCGTGGAGTCGGCAGCAGAAGAGAGACCTCGGCTCTGTGCCGGCTGAACCTCGGCCCGGTTAACAATACAGACGGACCTGGAGCACTCAGGACAGGAAGACCATCTGCCTGCTCCTGTGCTGATGTTTAGCATCTTTAGTCAGTCTACAACAGCTAGCTACTAAAAGAGATGGCACCAAAATGCTGTCTCGACCCAAAGGACCACACCAGTATTTGTGCATCGCTGCATTGCACATTACAGTTGACAAATGACACGCGGAATGTCCGTGTAATGGTGTGCTATTTACACGTTTTACCGTGTTGCACAGATGGTAAACCAACAACCTGATGTCCACCTTAAGAGTTTTTTGTGGTACTAATAACATATCACAATACTTCCTCTTTTGATCCACATCAGGCATAATTCACGCAGCCAATAGAAATCTTTGCCAGGTCAACAAACATATATCTTTTCACAGTCTCGTTGGGCTAAATTTGGATAAAATCTGTATAAAATGATGTGCAAGACGTCTAGAATAAAGTCACACCCTCTCACTGTAAATACTGTTGAGATCCTGCAGGCTAAACAGATCCTGTAAAGTAAACAGTTTGAATGTAAAACCTCTGGACCTCTAACTCTCCCAGCAGGGACATTTCCCCGCTCCTCGCTGCGTTAATTGCGATGCCATGATTAAGGGTTATCACTTTTTACTCCCCCACAGACGTGAGAAAAACAATTCAAGTGGGCGTTTTAAAATAACATGTGGAACTATATATACAGTCTGTGATGTATGTTTCATACAGAGAACCAGGATTCATGATTAAAGATTAAAAGTTTTTTCTTCTGATCAACAAATCTCAGAGAAAAAACAACAGTGAGTGAATCTACTAACAAATATATCTGATATGTCTTCTTCCTCTGAGCCATAGAGCTCCACTAAAAACACATCAGTGAGCTTCACTGTTGAACTGGGTGTCCCGAAATTGGAACGTTTGTCCCACAACATTTTGAAAATCGTAGCAAATGTCCCACATTTCAATGATCAGTCCTATTACTTTATTTTCATAGTAAAAACATTTTATATTAACCGTGTTCTTCTATCATCTTTTACGAACACAGGACTTTCACCCAGGAGACCGGTCACAACATCAACAACAACTTATTTTAAATTAATAAACTTAATTAAAACAAACGTAGGTTACTTATTTGAACCCACTCATGATCTTTTACTTGCTAAATCTAACCACATTGTTTTGATGCCTAAACCTAAATTGTTTCCGTGGTTGCAGCACGTGATGTGTTTTCATTACGTGCTCAGAGGTTTTGGTCTTTTCACGGATTTCTGTGAGGTCACGTTGGCGGTCCTGTTCTACGGCTGGCTACAGACGGACTAAAACATGTGCATGTTGGTTTGAGTCTGCACATGTTGATAATTTGAAAAACGTAGAATAATAATCACTAAAGGCCGGTACACACCGGGAGCATTTTTGTTCGTGTTTTTTTCATATTTTTCTTTCACACAGAAAACAAATGTTAAACGGTGAAAATGCGACACATGTTTCAGGAATGACGTTGATTCTTTTCAGCTTTAGCACCGTGAATAAAGATCTCAACCAATCACGTTGTGCAGAACGAACAATTACAAAACGTAAACTGCTATAGTTTACGTATACAATCAACCGGAGGTGAATAGATAGCACGACATTACAAGGACATGTTGCGTGTCATGAGAACGCATGTTAGCCTTTTCCCGTGCCATAACGGCTGCAGATATGTTTAGGCAACAAAACCACTTAGTTAGGTTTTAGGAAAAACGACACGGTTGGGTTTAAAATAAGAATGTAAACTAAGTAAAATAGGTACATAAACAACGCAACAGCAGTATGGAAAACACGTCACTAACGTAACTTAAAAGTAACTCAACAACACTTTGGTGACACGAACACCGGCCTCCTGGTTGAAAGTCCATCTTTGTTGAGCGAACTCAAATCAGCTCAGAGCATTTCGCTAAGAGGAAACTCAATAAAATAACTTAGAGTAGTTTAGATACAACAGTTTACATTCAGACAGACTGCCAGACGCTGCTCTGGGTCAACAGGATCCTGGTAGTTGGTCTCTCCCTGCAGGAATCTATTTGAACCTTTTATTGAACAACTGTCGCAAATTTGCATTGCTGCTGGTATGAATAGTTTGATGCAAAATATTTGCAGGCGAGTATTTTGCATTTTCGTGTTGTTTATTCGTCACGCCACAGTGTGTAAAGGCCTTTATCAAGTCTTAAATACATACTCAACAGTTAGCTGCTTTTAGACCACAGGACCTCTTTAAAAAGACGTCTCTGCAGCTTGAAGTGATTCAGAAACCGATTCCGGACTTTAACAAAGTTTGTTTTTTTAAAACGGCCACGATTACAGTGTGGAGTGTTTGTCCGATCAGGTGGAGGAGTTTATGTAGATGTGTGAGTGAAGAAGAGAGCTGTCAATCATCTCCGGTTCAGCCTAATGATGTCCGTCTGCAGCAGACTACAGCCCAATGAAAAAGTGTTCATGTCAGGATATTTTGGAGCCCAGGCTGTTTTCCTGTATCACAGCGTCGGTATGAAACAGCAGCCAGCCTCCGACAGAATACCAAGACATAAACACATTAGTATACTGCTGCATATTGTAATGTGTCCCTGACATTTCCTCCCAATTATTCACTAATGCTGCATCCACAGCACAATGTCTCTGCATTTATCACTGGAAATTGATGCAATTTATATTCATCTAGCACAATGACACAATACCACAGTATGGGAATGGATTCCCTACTTCAATGGAAACCACTGAGTGTGAATGGAAATGGTGAGATAAGATATTTAACAGGCAGCAGCAGCAGCTGCAGGAGGAGCAGAGGACAGGAGCTGAAGATTTAAAGGTTTAAGGACAAATCCAGCGTGGGGGCTTTTTCTCCTCAACTCATTTATTTCTTCACAATTTACTGCGTTTCAAGCACCTGCACAATTAGAAATAGTTTCACAAGAATGTTGGGGATGGCATGATAACAGATGTGATTTATGATACACAACAGAATGTGAAAGTTTCAAGGCAAAGACCGCATTTAATTTCCAACAAAAAGTGTAAACACGGTGAGCACGGACGGATTATCAGACAATAGCACCCTGAGCTCATAAAAAGCAGCCTCTCATAGCTGTCAGCAAGGTGAAGGGGAGGAATATCTCAGGGAAGTAAACAAAATAAACAAAGATCTAATGAAGATATATATCTGGATTAGATCAATTATGATGAGATGGTATTAAAAAGCTCCGTCCTGATCTGAACCTGAGCTCCCCTCACCAGAAAGTAGAATACTTTTATGAAGTATACTTAAGTAGAGTTCAAGTCTTTTTTAGAAACAGACAAACACTAATACTACTCTAGAGGCTATAAGCGTGGGGGTTTGGAGACCAGTTGCACCAGTAATGAGATAATGAGAGAGGGCTCGTTGCTATTAGCCTGGCTGAGGCCTAACAGGTGTCACCACGTCAGGTTAACGACCTCCCTGACTTCATCACTTCATTCTACTGCAGGACATCGAGGCTCGGTACTCACGTTCACATGCAGTCTGAAAAACCTCTTCATGTCTTTGGAAAATCTCCTAAAATACCATCGACGGCTGCAGCCAGAATAAAAAAAAACACATTTCTCCTCATTCTTAAATCACAATCAATGACTGAGGTTTTATATATTATTATAAGAGGTTATGTCTCCTCATTTTCCGTGTGTTCTCCTATGAATGTCCAGCCACATGTGTCAATTCTCTGCATGTTACATGCATGCAGTCTTTTCAAAATTGACTTCAGTCTTCACAGGAAACATTCCCAACTCGTCACATACGGTAAACACGTGGTTAACGTTGTGAATTGAAACAAAACTATACTTAGTTAGGTTTAGGAAAAGACTGGTTTGGGTTCAAATAACAACTGAAGTGACGTTAATATGTGACTAATAATGCCTATAACTTCAGCCCCGACAGAAGCCCCAAATCAGAGGCAAATCGGCGATCAAGCGTCATGTGTGAACTGCTCAAAGACGCAAGCCGAGAGACACATTCGAGATATCTAGCGTGCTAAATATCTGGACCTGTCAGGGACTCCGGCCACGAGCTACAGCCAATGAAAGCACAAGGTTGATGGTAAACCTGGGGGGGGGAGGGGTCGCCTGTAACAACAGGAACTCACTGTTCTGTATTCGCAACACGGAGCAAAGTTGTTGTTGCAACTGGAGGAATAAATTGTAAAAAAAAAGAGTGTGGAGACAGTGCAAACAACACAAACTATTTGGTGAACACATGTGCCAACAACAACATCAGCAATGTGTCTTGCGTACGACATCATTAAACGTGTATTTCTGAAGATCTGAAAGATCTGGTAGTGTGTGACCTCCTGTCTCCGGTCAGTCTTGTAGTGTGAACGTTGACTTCTGTTTTCACACTGTACACAAACGGCAGTCTCCTTGGCAACAGTCCGGTGCACCCATCCCCCCCGACTTCCTCCCTACGTGGCGTTTTGTCGGCATTTATACTTCCCGGTTTGTGTGCATCGGAGTGCCGACCATATGCTCTTTAACGTGGACTGAATAATATCTCCAGCCGGTGTGGTGGAGAATTTTCTGAGCGCTGTCATAATCAAAGCGGGGGGGGATTTGTTCTGCTTGGGCGTATCAGGCGTCAGCAGAGAGAGGAGGAAGAGAAAGGGAAGAAAGCTCTAAACACAGTGTTTGACTGCCACACTGCTGCTGCCCCCCAGATAAATTTGCAAAGTGTGTTTCCATCAAACATGACCCCGCTGCTCGCCAATTATCTCTCCAGGACTGCATCATTTCAGCGTCCGGGGTCGACCCTGTCTGTCAGCCGCTGTCTGTCCTCCCGGCTGACGGGGAGGGAGGGGGGGGGGCGTTGGGGGATGTAAAAGCATGTCTCCGTCGGCAAATAATCTCTCCCAGAAAGCATGCAATCTGCAGGGTCGGAGGTCGAAGCTTCCATAAACAGACGCCACCTGGCTGTCAGGGGCGGACCTCGGTCAGCTGCGCCGCAGAGCGGATGAAAGCCTCTTTGCTTCCTCTCAGCGGAGCCGTTGTTTTCCTGCTCGCCGACGGGAGCAGGTGGAGCAGCTCGGCGTTTTGAGCGCCGCCGCCACCGCCGCAGGCTCGACCTCTTCACACTTTTCACCACGAGCAAATCTGTGTCTGTCACAACGCCCGAGGAGGCTCACAGACCGAACAGGTTTCATCCACAAATACCTCGACCCCTCTGGGTGAGATGATAAATGATCCTTTAAATTACATGTTGAGGAACTTGCAAAATAACAGTGTGAAGCCCTTCAGGCAGCTTCCTAGAGGATACACTTTACAGCACAAGACACAAGTGTTGGACAGAACAAATATACAGATGATTTAGAGATACCGTGTTGTTGCACGAGATTTTCTTGCAGAGATTTTTCTGTGGCAAAACGTGTAAGAACATTTCATCCTCTTGGACTGTGAATATCCACAGTGAATTTCATTGCAGCATTTGCAATCTTGTGTGCAAATTTGACAGTTTACCCCGACGGTGTCGCTACATAAAAGGCCAAAGAATTGCAAAAATTGAACTGGTTCATCTTCTGGGAAGCAGGAATATCCACAGCAAACTCCATGGAAATCCAGCACTTTTTGACTCTAGAGGAAAGGTCATGGGGGTCATTAAAATCAGAAGGGTTCATCCCATAGAGAGAATGAACATGCTCATTAAAGTCAATCTGCCTACTTTGTTTTCATATTTCTTGTATATAAGTGGAAATGTTGACCTTCATTCTATCAGTGGAGTTAAAGGAAAGGTCCGGAGGTCACCATCCTCTTGGGAGCATGACCCGCAGGTTTAATGGAAATCTATTCAGGAGTCGTGAAGATCATCGGAGCAAAGTGTTGGACAGACAGAGGGACCAAGGTGGTGCTTGCTCTCTGCCTGCCATGTTTGTTTGTGAAGTGAAGCGTGCATGACCTTCGGTTCAGATAAAGAAGAGCTGCATTTCAGGAAAGTACTGCATTGTTTCACAATTATGGTACTTTTTTTAAGTATCTTTTGAGAGTTGTGGCAGTCTTCCAAATGAATGGAAGAGCTAAAACGACAAAAGTCATGCTGGGTGTGATAAAACCTATCAAAGAGATGGTTTCTCAGTTGCGGGCCCCACTCTGTGGAACAAACTGCCCCACCACATAAGATCTGCTCCATCTACGGAGTCTTTCAAAGCTCAGCTTAAGACCCACCTCTTTTCTTTGGCCTTTGATTGCACCTGAATTGTGACTGCTAGTCTTTTACTCATGGTTTTTATCTTGGTCTGTTTATGGATATGTGTTATTTTGTTGTCTGCTCTGTTGACTTGTTTTTATTCTGTCTATGCCTGTAAAGCACTTAGCTCATGTTGTTTTAAATGTGCTATAGAAATAAATTTGACTTGACTTGACTTGACTTGATGCCCACCAAAGCGTTTTTTTTTCGCAGCTGAAAACACCAGTAACTCTTCTAAACACGTTCAGTTGAGAGCGCTTTGGAGGGCTTGCTCTGGATGAAGGGAAGGCTGAAGCACATACAGAGAGAAGACGGAGTTTATGTGATTTTGTGGACGAGGAAACATCTCGGCGAGTACGATCGTTTGGTTCAGATTCAGATGAACTTTATTATGGTAAATTGGTTTGCTCCAGTGCTCGGGTCATGAGGATCGCATAAAGTCCACAGTGAAATCAATAAAAACATACACAACATGCTCATAATAAAACACATTTGAACACGTCTTTGTGTTAAAGACTATTTGTCCAACGGCAGTGTGAAAAGTGACAGAGACGAGCGCAACGTTTTACCCAAATTTGAGCATTTTTCAACTCTGACAAGAAAAAGCCAAACGTGCAGCGCTCAGTGCAGAGTAGACTCTCAGCGACTCATCATGCTGCTGGCGTTTCTAGCAAAGCATAAACGCAGCGCTCCCTTTGCAAAGAATTAAAAAAAATACGCTGGCCTCAGGATAAAACGCTTTGGTGGACACGGCCTGTTGAAGCACTAGCCTAGACTAATATCTAAGGTTGTATTTTGTGACTGTGGGTTAATATCATTTTATTACTGAAATTTGTGTTTGAGGTGCAGCATCCTTTATGTTTGTCTCTCATTGGATTCAGCCATCTTGTGTTTTTTACCTCTTCTGAAGACACTGAGCTGGTTGAATGAAGAGAAACCACCTTCGGTCAAAATGTTTTCAACTTTTACCTGTTAATAACTCCGTTTGCTGGAAGGTTCAAGCTGCTTTTGCATCCTCATAAAAGCGTTGGCATCAAGCGAACACTTTCACAGCGCTAATTATGGGCCGCCAGAGCGAAAAAAAAGAGAGCAAGCACACAACGGAGAGGATCAAAGAGCTTATTTACTGAGGAGTCAGCGTGCTTCAACAGTCTGACTGGAGGTAAGAAGATCAACGGCGTGCTGAAAGTCATCAGATGTGGCACCGACTCGAGTAGGTAAGTAGCGGTTCACGGCCGTACCATTATCGTGCTGAGGGGCCGCTGGCTGATTATAGCCTGTTGCCCCAGCCGCGGGCTGTCGAGCCTCGTTAATACAGCTCTGAAGGTGGGCTAATTGGTGCTTAATTACTGTAGTCGGCCCACCAACAGTCAGCGAGAACAGCTGCACCCAGCGACGGAACAAAAAGGAGGAAGAAAAAAAAACGGAGGGATGAATTAGCAACCAGAGACAGTGAGCCATTCAAAGAGCGTTTGTTCTGTAATTGTGAGAGGAAGCAGGAGGAGGGCGAAACACGCTACGGCAGCTCGTTGGGACAAATTGTGAAGACGTGAATTATAGATTTCAACAAGCTCTCTCTCTCTCTCTTTCCTTCTCTCTGCTCTCAGCCTTCAGAAACAGCATTGCTCATGAAATGTTAAGAGGACAGATGGCAACAAAAACAGCACATGGCAACCAGGAGGGAGAGACCTCAGCAGTTCCACTGTACATCCATACAATAAGAGATTAGAGCGGCCCTGAGCAGCCACAGATAAGACCTGCAGACCGCCAACCAGGACGCCTTCGCTTTTTCTTTTTTTTTTCCCCCTTCGCCCTCGCTGATTACTGCACTCAGACACATTTGATTATGCAGGGCAATTTGTGGAGGAAAGTGTTTATTTGGCAGGAAAGTGAAAGAATTGATGAAAGCGGTGAGTCAAAGGAGAGGGGCTTGTGTCGCCGGGCTTGTTGACAAGTGTTTTGATTTGGCTATTTATGGCGTTTAAAAGTGCGGCGCTGCAAGAAAAAAACACACAACACAGCAGCCTTTGAGTCAGAAAACAAAGAGTACAAACGCAGCACTGTTTATTCCTCGTGTGCAGAATATATGTATTAATATCTGTATTGTGTAAACGCTGGTGTAATTGCATGCATGCTCTTACAGCTTTCAAATGTGCGGAGCGCCCAGCGTGGGGGTCATGCAGCGTTACGTGTTATTACAGCTCCTATGGCAACCATTTACTGCAGAGAACATGCTGCTGCATTCACTGTAATGAGAAATCCATTTGTGGACAAGGCAACAACAAAGCCCTCAATTACCGCCAGCACACTTCCAATCAACCCAATGAACATTTCTCCAGCAGCACACCGCCCCCCCCCCCCCTCCACAGCCCCTCGCCTCATATAAACTCCACAATATTATTTTTGACAAGCCTGTCTTTGAATCGCATTAAAGACTTCCCAGATTATTATTACAAATGTAAAATTACATCAGCTCGTCCCCTGGCTGCCGGCGCTGTGATGTGCGCTGATCACTGCGTTCTCAAGAGCATCTTCCTTCGGATTAGAGGTGCCACTGTTCATAAACTCATCAAAGCGCAGTCAGCGCCGAGCCTCTCCAAGATAATGAAAATGTGCCGACAATAACACTGAGGATTAGAACGGGACTGTGTGAGAGAGAGAGAGGAGGAGGGGGGGGGGGCTTCAGAAGAAGAAGAAGGTGAACAGAGGAAGATAATAATGACAAATGCCTGTGGCAATTAGATCATGTATGATGTGGAAGATTCCTCGCAGGTTAATGCAGTGGAATGATGAGCGGCGGCTTCGCAGATCGAATTCCTCCTCAGGTGCTTGCAGGCGGTGACGGAGACAAAGCGGGGGGTCAACGACACGGCGGCTCGGGCCGGATCATTAGGTCAAAAGTGACAGGCTTTCTGCCGAGGACTAATGGTGTTATTAATAACCACACTGTGGAATCCAAACCGGCCCAGTTGGAGACGTCAACGCTCGGCCTTGATCACACGAAACACAGGAAGTAGAGCAGCTCCGTCAGCTCAGTGATCACAACACAAAGGAGAAGAAGAAAAGTTTCATCGGTAATGTGACCACATTTACACTGAGGCACCTGGATGTGTTAATACAGCCAAGACGGATTCTAGCCAGATGTTGAAAAGGTGTAAAAGCATCTGTCTCTCCAACACGGTCCAAATAGCGTCGCTTGGTCAGTGCTCCTCTGCACTGGATACCACACACTAGGTAGCCTTCTAGCATTAGTTGTCATGGACGGCGTGTCAGTATACACTCGTTACATGCATAGTGTCCTTTCAAAAAAACTTCCGTTTTTACAGGAAGTTAGGTTTAGGCAATACAACCACTAATGCTCTGTCCACAGGGAACGTCAGAAGCGAGTGGTGGCTGCGTGTTTCACGCATGTGTCGTCCACACTGGCAGCATTTCTGCTGCTGCTGCTGCTGTCAGCTCTTTCTTTCTACATATAGTTTACCTTTCATAATGGCCATTTCATTTCATTATAAATGTCATTTATATTTATTTTAGTCAGAAAAAGGTTAAATAATTTATAAATAATAGAAATAATCCACAACTAAAACCTCGTACTTTATTCATTCATGGAGCTGTGCAAGTCACTGCATGTTCTACAACACTGTCCTGCACATATTTCAGAATAAAAGCCTTGTGTTATCAAATGAAGGAATTCTGTCCACAGAAAAAAAAAAAAAACACTTGAGGGCTTTTATTTTGAAATGAAAGCAGGAAGTGTTGATTTAACAATAAATCCTTATATTTTTCATGTCATGTGTTTTTCATGTGACATATTCTACAGAAAAAGACATTGAAACAGTAGTAATGTTGCTGGTATGATGTTAATATACTGTCAATAGATCACCTTCACTGTCTGTTGTTGAGAGAGAAACAAAGTTTGCTTCATGAATTCAAACACGGGGTGAGTATGAATAAGAATAAAACAGTCGATGAAGGTAGAAGGGTTATTAGCCTTTTTATTATATGTCTCTTACAGCCTGATGCAGGTTTGAATGTTGTGGTTAAACTTTTACCTGAAACCTTCCGGCCAATCAGCAGCTTGTCTCAATTAAACGATATCTCATGTTCGTATGTTAAACTTTGGTGTTTCTATCCTGCACTCGTCCCTGGTTCACGATGCTGACCACCTGCTGCTTCCTGTCTGCGGCGGAGCGAGTGAATCAAACGGCGATGGACGAGGAGGAGGAAGCGAGTGGCGCGGCGCTCCAGGAAGACAAACACACTCATTACTCTGTGAGCTCCACAAAACAACTCGGAGCAGAGCGTCCACTCGACACACTCATTTCTGAGCCATCACGGAGAGGACGAGGGGCCACGGAGGCGAGAGAGCGGCTTCTGCTTTTGTCTACTCTCATTTCCTCAGAAAAAAAAACCCAAAAAAGAAAAAAAACAGACACTCAGAGCGGGATAGTCCCAGCCATTAACCGCTGGCTGATTGCTTTGTGCAAAAGGTGCCCGAAGAGCGAGGGGAAGGAAATTAGGGAATAATGGGAGGGAGTAATGAAAGAGGATGAAAAGTGGCAGCCCAGCTCAACAGGCACCGCTGAAAGAAAAAGGAAGAAGAAGAGACAGAAAACTACAGCAGGGGGGAACAGATGTAGTCCACTGTTTCAAACATTTATCTCTTTGTCCCGATGGAGGGTGATCGGAGGAAGCTGAGGTCGAGGTGTTCTGATGGAAGCTGTTTCCTGTCTGAGGTTCTCCTCACATCAGCTTTTATAACATTTAATACAATTTAGTGGAATCTCCCCGATGAGGTGATTCATACTGAGGTCAGGTAAATCTGCACCTAGAGTTCAGCTTTAGTGGTCTTTGGCAAACCCTCCTGGCGGTGCTCACCTCTGAGATAACGGAGTGCAACGTTCAGGAAGCATCTGATTTTCTATTTTAACTAGAGACGCAACGATGGCAGTTTCCTTGGCCAAATTTTAGTTTTTAGAACTTTTCTTTAATGGAAAATTCAATCGTATGTTCATAAACCATCATCTGTTATAGAGAGTCAACTATTTATTATCTTTCTGAAACTGTATTTATATATGTATTTATATAAAACAATATGTATGGGTCAGTATCTATTTACAAGAATGTAAAAGTGTGCGTCCTCCTGCCTGTCCCACACCTACTGACAAGAGGAGATGGAGCGACCCTGTGATTGAAGTCACCGTGAGCAGCATGCATGGGATATATAATATAATATAATATAATATGTAAGGGATAATGTACAGCGAGATGGTCATTGTTGTGAAATAAACCCCAAGAGGGTGACGCAAAGTGGAGGAGACCTGTCTGCTGTACATTATCTCGCTTATTACGCGGCTACTTACTGAAGAAATCAATAATCTGACACAATAACAGTCCTCCAGAGTCCGACATCTTAACTGTGCCCATAGCAACGGTCCGTTATACATAGCAACGGTCTGCTATACGCAGCAACGGTCTGCTATACGTAGCAACGGTCTGCTATACATAGCAACGGTCTGCTATACATAGCAACGGTCTGTTATACATAGCAACGGTCTGTTATACTTAGCAACGGTCTGCTATACGCAGCAACGGTCTGCTATACGCAGCAACGGTCTGTTATACGCAGCAACAGTCTGTTATACATAGCAACAGTCTGTTATACGTAGCAACGGTCTGTTATACATAGCAACAGTCTGTTATACGTAGCAACGGTCTGCTATACGTAGCAACGGTCTGTTATACGTAGCAACGGTCTGCTATACGCAGCAACGGTCTGCTATACATAGCAACAGTCTGTTATACATAGCAACAGTCTGTTATACGTAGCAACGGTCTGTTATACATAGCAACAGTCTGTTATACGTAGCAACGGTCTGCTATACGTAGCAACGGTCTGTTATACGTAGCAACGGTCTGTTATACGTAGCAACATCTGTTATACATAGCAACAGTCTGTTATACGTAGCAACGGTCTGTTATACATAGCAACAGTCTGTTATACATAGCAACAGTCTGTTATACATAGCAACGGTCTGCTATACGTAGCAACGGTCTGTTATACGTAGCAACGGTCTGTTATACGTAGCAACAGTCTGTTATACATAGCAACAGTCTGTTATACGTAGCAACGGTCTGCTATACATAGCAACGGTCTGTTATAAAGAAATAACAGACCGTAGAACACCGTGATTGACCAATCAGAATCGAGTATTCAACAAAGCCGTGTAATAAATTGTCGTTAAAATTGTTGCTAGTCACTTTTCAGGAATAAAGTCGCTAAGAAAGTCTGAAAAGTCATTAAATCTTGAGAGAGAGTCGCCAACGTATCCTCGTACAGTTTAACAACGGTTTCTATAATAACCTACGAAAATGTATTTCTCATTTTTCGTGAGTTTTCCTACAGATGTCCAGCAACAAGTGTCAATTTCTGCTCCAAAATAAACTTCTGCCTTCACAGGAAACTACTGGGTTAGGTTTAGGAAAAGATGGTGGTTTGGGTTAAAATAACTGTTAAAGTGACGTTACTTAAGAACGGAAGTTACGTGACAAATAAATCAAAGTTGACTTCTGGTTTCACACGGGACATGAACGTTCCTCCCTACAAGGTGTTTGCCGCTGTTTATACTTCCTGTTTCACGTAGGTATAGCGACGAACAGTGTTTGAGAACAGCACAGAATTGGCTATAATATGGCCGATCATATGATGCGTCTCTAATATGAACCTGCTCTGCTGGAGTATGAACTTCTCAACCAAAGAGATACAGCAGCTTCTTGATTCATAACAAATAATTTTTTGTTCCTCCCACTCTCACTAGAAGAGTAAACGTTTTGTCGACACACATCTCGACTCCCAATATCTCATGCTTTTTTTCCTAATTTTAATAAAAAGGTTATTTAATCCCATTAAGCCCTCCTTCATAATGTGTACTGATTGAAATAATCTGAACACTCGCATTCAGTTTGCTTTTCAGCGTCGCCAAAATCCCATCACGCTTTTCATGTGGTAATATTTCCTTAGAATGAAATACATTACAGCTCCTACAATCAGAGCTGCAAACAGCTGTTTGTTTGTGTTTTAATCAGGATATAATTCACCTTTTCATTCATGTTGGCTCTTTTCTAATGGCAGCTCAGCTTTCCCCTTCCTCCTCCTCCTCCTCCTCCTCCTCCTCCTCCTCCCTCTGCAGGTTTAAATTAGCATCCCATCTCCTGCACTCCAGCGTGTGATAACACATCTGATCTGAGCCGGCGTGGAGTCAGAATACTAAATGTGTGAGTCCGTGTGTCGCTCTGAGGAACAGCAGAGCGCTGCCAACCCATGCTAGGTAATCTCTCACCCCCCCCCCCCCCACCCCCCCATCTCTCCCTCCCTCCTCTGACTCCCATCTCCTCGACTGCTTCAAACACACTGCAAAAAATAAAGTGGCCATTTTAACCATCCAGACTATTATTGAGTCATAAAACCCAGATTTTCTTATGCGGACTGTGTGGGAAATATTCCATTACTCAGACAGGAAGGAGGGTTGTTTCTCTTTCTTTCTGATGAGGGGAAGAGAGGCCTACTATTTTTTATTCTATCTCATTGTAAACGGTTACATCATGTTAGTCGATTCCAGAAGAAAAACAGTCTGTATCAGCTAATGATGATGGAGAAATAAAGTAGCGTATACAAGCAACATGTCAGTTTTGAGAGACAAAAAAGTGGATCTGTACGGTTACTGTCTCGACCTAAATTATTGTTTTTCCAATAAATATCAGCGGCTTAAGGGACCGTTCACATGTTGCATTTAAAAACGTCATATGTGTCGTCACATACTGACGCTTTGTCAGACCCCTCCGCGTCTCTCTTTTCGGACGCAGTAAACACATGCTTCATGTGGTGAATTAAACAGAAACACTTGCTTAGGTTCAGGCAATAAAACCACTTAGTTTGGTTTAGGAAAAACTACATAGTTGGACTTAAAGCTACGACGTTTGTACAGTGAAAATGAGACACGAGACACCAATGAATAGAGGATTATAACTTGATGCGAGGTCACCACACTCACTTTCTCAGAGCGTTTAATATTAACGCGGATGGATTACCGACGCTAAATTGTGCCTTGTGCGGCCGTATTGAATGCCGACGGCCGTGATGAAGCGTTGGTATTTGATGCCCTGGGAATGTGAAACGGACTGAAAATGCCAGCTGTTTCATCCTCTTATGCAAGGTCCTGGGGAGGTTGCGCTCCTGACCCGCCTGCCGTTACTAAGCAACCAAAACCTACACGCTGCAATGATGATGATGATGATGATGAAGTTGCGATAATTTATCAGTAAGCCTCACTGACTAAACAAAGATAAATGGATTTCCAGCACCGTCAAACACCAGACCTTTGACCAGGAAATCTGGTCTTTTCTTTTGTAAGTTACGTTTGTGACGTGTTTTCCGTACTTGTTTCTGTACGTGTTATACTTAGTCGGACAAAAGAAAATATATCTGCCAGCTGTGATTGGTTGTTCCTCGTCACACGACATGCAAAAGTTGAACTATTTTTATCTCGGAGCGCAGCCGCCGCGACTTGAAAAATGGACACTTGGGAATGCTTTTGCGCACCGTGACTGCATCGCTCTCGCTTTAAAGCGTGCTTTCCGCACGTCTATATTGACAATAATGGATTTGTGGGCACAAAAAACGCGGCGTGTGAACGGCCCGTCAGTCTTCACTTGATTCTCCAACATTATTTTATTTGTACAGCACCGTTCAGGGAGTCTGCAGTGTAGTATAGAACATTTAAAAACACAATAAAAAGGGAAATAAAATCAGTTAAAATCGAATAAAATTAGATAAATAAAATAAGATAAAATAAAATAAAAATAGACAAAAAATAATGGACCTGAAATACAGTTTTAGTGCAGGTACAGTGCAGTAATATGTTGTCCCAAATTCAAGTTCTTCATCACACATTGAATGAATCTTGTAAATTTGAGCCCATCATTATTTTTCTACTTTGTAATTTTAGCATTTTTTCATTCCTGAAAGAATAAGAACTAAACTGGGCACCAGAGGAATTATCTTCATCACTTCTTTGAAAAGAAAATAAGTCTTTCAGGGCTCAATAATGGACAAAATGAGCTGTTAAGATGGACATTTTTAGCAGCGCAGAGCTAACAAGCAGCTCAGGGAATACTGAGAGGGAGAAAGAAAATCAACAGTTTGATTTACAAAATGTTGCTCTTGGACAAGATGAAGCCATTATGTGAGCTGGATGAGTGTGTGAATGCGTGGAGGAGAAGGAGGAGAAGGAGGAGGAGGGTGGCAGGGGTTAAGGTCGAAGCAGGAAGAGTGTCGATATCACAGCAGCAATTACTGCTTTATAAATGGGCCCGGTGTCGCTGTGAATGAGCAGCTCCATCAATCTGTCCTGACAGCGCGCTCCTTAGCCCGTCACTCCCGCTCCTGCCCGCAATCTGTAGATTTCAACTTAGCCCAGAAATTGATAATCCGATTGAGGCGTAACCTGGTTAGCTGCTGAATGTGCTGGAGGAGGAGGAGGAGGAGGAGGAGGAGGAGGAGGAGGAGGCTGCAGCAGACTGCCTGCTCAGCTCAAACACACACAAACAAACAGTCCTGCTTATACTGGTGAAATGGCTTAAATGTCTGTGGAGATGATTAATGTTATTGAATGGAGGTTTTAACTCCTTAAGATACACTTCTACACTTTTTTTGTCCTCTTAAGTAGCAGTAGAAGAACTTTGACAGTGGAACAAACACCTGACTTTCATCTGACATCATTGAAAATGAGTGCATGCCCTCAATGATTCCTCGAGATTTACATAAAGGTTGAATGAACGTTGTGTAAGAATGTCCGCTATTTACGCTATTATCTGAACAAAAACCATGATCTTTTTTCTAACCTTAACCAGTAGTTTTGCGTGATACGAGGCCGATATGAAATATATTTTTGGTTCAGAAATGTCAAATAAAATGTCAGACAATTTAGTTTTTCTAAAAAGTCTTGTGGGACGTCTTCCTTACAGCTCATCAACAGAATCGTGGTGTTTAAACCCGACGATGAATATTTAAGTCCTGTTTCAGACTGTATGTGAGGTATAAAGATTTAAGCATGAACACACACACACACACACACACACACAGGGAGATAAGTGCTCGTCGTGCGCTCAGAGAATGAATGGGATCGGGCCGAGCCTCTATAGTTCAGTATTGATCCTCGGCTCTCTCATCCTAAACTGAATGAATGGAGCTTCAGGGATTAACAGCCAATGGGATTGCTGGGTAATTGAGTCTTTAAAAAACACACATGAAGACCCCTCGAGGTGAAATCACTTTCAGAACGCCGAGCTGCTGCCGAATTACACCGTTACAGAGTGTGTGCGATCATACAGATGTGTGCAACTGTTCTTTTATGCAACAATTCGTCTCATTGGTCAACAGCTAACCTGCTCAGATGACTCTCTGACTTCTGTATGTTTCATTTTTAGCTTATCATGCATGTCAGGAAGGAGGCTAATAACGCTCCAGAGTTAGGCTAAACTTTGGGGAGGTAAAATGCAATTCTTGCATAAATCTCTAAATGTCAAAAGTTTTTGATCCCAAATCACAGCATGGCTTTTTCTATGGTGGTCCTCAAGGTCTTGGTGTCTTAAAGCTGCAGTATGCGAGATCGGCGCAAATATGATTTAAAAAAGTTATTTTTAGAAAACGGCCGCTATATGGTGACAGTAGTACATGAAACAGGTAACCTGAGTTAAATCCTGTTCCTCTGTGTCCTACTGTGTCCTCCGGTGCTCCTAACGGCATCTGAAGGATTTCACTTACCGGAGGAAAACAAGGTCCGCTGCCAGCTGCAGTCTATGAGAGCCGGCTGTCAATCACTCTGAACTCTGACCAAACGGTCAAACTAGGCAGCGCTGATCAGATATGAATCAATATTCTGTTACTGTAATGACTATTTCTCTCCTCAAATGTTCTCAGAATCATCTTGTAGTTACTGTTTAGCTGTAAGATGAGAAAGTTTGTGACGCGGCCGCCATTGTAAAATCTGTTGAAGGAAGCCAAGTTCTGGTCACATGACCAGAGAACAGCCAATAGGAACGCTCTCTCTCTCTGAAATGACCTGTGACCTCTGTGACCTCTGCCGTCAGGGGCTAGATTTTTCTAAAGCCTGAAAACAGAGACATGAAGAGGAGCAGAAGTCTAGTTGTCTCTCAGAACACTTGAATTACAATATGCTGAAAGGTTATTATGGAATTTTTGCCAGATTATGCCAAAAAATTGTTGCCTACTTTAAAGTGGTATTTTGGAGGGATTATTGATCATTTTTATCAATTCTCCAGTGGTAAAAAAATTGTTAAATTTAACACCAAATCTGTGTAAGAGATGGTATCAACCTGGAAATTGCTGCAACAACTTATGAATTCATCTTTATTTCTGATTTATGACTAGAACAACTTGACACAGTGCTGAGCTACATCTCAAATTAATCCTCAGGTTACCAGCTTTCAGATAATGTACACCACTTATATGTGACATTTACTGTTGACGTGCTATCTCCCCCTAAAGACCCCCTGTACACCCCTAAAACAGACTAAAACGTGCCTATGGTGGCTCACTTTGCATTGTGGTACCTGCTGGGATAGCAGTCATTATTTTCTGTGATTCACTGATGAAAGTAATGAATAATGAAAATGTGAGCAGCAGCCGTGGACACACAGACATCATAACATTAAGCTCTGTCATATCTCTCACATTATCTGGGCTCTGTTTCTCCTAACCCAGATGAACCCATCCTGCTCTAAATGAATCGCACCGAATGGACGAACACACCAGAGTTCATTAAACCCCACCGTACAGGTGAGGTGTGAACGCAGCCTAAAACTCAATACAAAATGTCCCAGCATGCTCCATTCTGACCTCCTGGACGCTGCGAGCGGAGTGTCTGTTCTCTGGCATCCATGAAGTGAATTAACAGCAACAGTCAGCCAGCAGCTGCTTCTCTCTCCGCCACTGAAACATTATGAATATCCATCCATACATATGTATGCCGACAGATTACCACCTCTGCAACCCTCCAGATGCCGCCGCTGCCGCCGTAATGACATGCAACACGATCGGCTGTGTATATTTGTCTTAGCGGCGCATCGGGCCTCCGTACGCGGGCTTGTTCTGCATCCCATTACATCGCTGCCGTGCAGAACATGCATCACCTGACTGACAGGATATGAGGAGTCAGCCTCTGCAGCCAGGAGCCCCGCTGCTGCCAGGACACAATTAGCATCCAGCTGAGCCACAGGATGCTAACTGCTGGCTCCAACACAAATATGCCCTGACAGAGAGATCACTGAGGAGGAGGAGGAGGAGGAGGAGGAGGAGGAGGAGGAGGAGGAGGAGGAGGAGGAGGAAGACATGGTCTCCGAAACACAACCCTGTCAGATTGATTCACTGAAGGAGGAATTCCATACATACCATTAAACAAATGCCAACTGTTTGTCTCTCTTTGCACAAAAATGATTATTTCTCTGCATGCAGTTTAGTTTAGCTTAGCTTAGCACAAACACTGGAAGCAGGGGGAAACTGCTAGCCTAGCTCCATCAAAGTGGGGACAGATTTTGAAAAGCGACAACGTTTGTGAGGGATATTTTTTGGACATGTTTTATAAATAAAAAGACTTTTTGTCCAGTTCCTAAAGGGCCGTTTTGCTTTTTTTTTTCACACACAAAGTTTATCTTGCTCTCATTGAGCTGAGCTGTGCCAAGTTGTGATCACTTGTTGCCCTCGCAGCAGGTCGGTCTCCTCCGACCAACCAACGTCACGTCACTGCTACATACTGACTGGCTCAACAGATATAAGGCTGGTCTGATGTGTGCTGCTTTTAAAACTCTCTCTGTGTCTTAGTTCTGTAACTTCTAACTGAATCTCTGTGGTTTTGGAGTTTAGTTTCACATTAAAAGTTTTCTATTATTGTGAAGCAGCTGTAGGAAAGGAAACAGCAGAACTTCATTGATATTCTTCAAGAAAAACAGGTCTACACACCAAGATGTGGACATGTTTGGTGCTGTTTGGTCAGTGGATCAGTTTTACCAGCCCGTTCTCTCTCAAGAGCGCCGGGAGTGTGGTGACGTAGTTTAAAGAGCGAAAAGACACACTAAGGGCGGGCGGGAGGGGAGGTGGACGGGTCCGACAAACACAAGGCTTTCATCCAGGAGACCGCTGTTAGTGTCCCGAGCATCACGTTACAATCAGCTGTTCGTTCAGTCACATATTCACTGTGCAAACGTAGTAGATTTAAGCTTCTTTCCTAAACTTAACTATAGTGGTTTTGTTCCTTGCGTGACAACAAGGTGCGTGACGCCAAGAAGGTGCGTGACGCGAAGGTGCATGATGTGACGCCAAGTTGCGTGACGCTAAGAAGGTGCGTGACGCCAAGGTGCGTGACAAAGCGGCGATATGTGACGAGTTGGGATGAGAACGTGGTGGTTTTGAATATTGCGCGGAGGTTTGATACGACCAGAAACAGCCTCGGTGAGACGACAGACTCTCACTGTGGTTTGTGTGAACTAGTAGACAATGATCACGGTTACTCGTGCTCCACCCATAACATTCAAATTGTTTATTCAGCACAGTTTGAGTCCCAAAGATAAACAGACAGAAGCAGCAAATCTCCACACTGAAGCTGAAACTTTGGATTATCAAAATGCTGAATTGAATTATTCTGTCCTTTTTCTTTTTTCTTCTTCTGTGGTCCTGTCTTCCTCCTGCCATGAAGAAACAGCAAACACTGATTCATGATATACATCAGATCCCAACATAACAGCAGCCCTACGGGGCCACACACGCACACACACACACACACACACACACACACACACACACACACACAGCGTGGAGACATTATGGAGACAGAGGAACCCAGCTGGTCCTCCTGCCGTCTGCAGAGAGGACGAGCGGGGGAAAACAGACGGCCGGCGAGCAGCGGGGGAAACGGAGGGAGACACCCTCCGGTGGAGCGGCCATCGCCGCGCCTCCGTCCCACCTTCACCTCGCCCGTGTGTTCCCGTCGCCGTGGTGACGGCCGAGGCTCGGGGGCCGCCGGCTGACGACCGGTGGGAGGATTAATCGCCGTCGGATGGCGAGGCATCTGCTGCTCGCTCGCCACCAACTGCTGCTGAAACATGATTAAATGGCCTCTTCCAGCTAACATGTGGAGCCGCCATGGCTGCCTGCCTGTCTGCCTGCCTGTCTGTCTGACTGACTGTCTCTCTCTCTCTCTCTCTCTCTCTTACTGCCTTAATAACTGTCTAACTGTCCTTTTGTCTTTCTTCCACTTTGATGAACTACATGTCTCCTTATCTGTCTCGCTGCCTCTCTGCAGTACTTCCTGCTTCACCTGTCTGTCTTTCTGTTGTATATCCTTCCTGTCTCACTGACTCTTACTGTCTACTGTACTTTCTACTCTGTCTCGGTCTCACTCCCAGGTTGCCAAATAGTGACGTCCTTATGAGTTCTCCCTCACACCGTTCCTTGACCTCTTGATTGTTTTCCATTGAGGTCCAGGAAAAGTGGTTCGGAAAAGACAGTTTTTTGACTATTTGACCGCAGCTGACTTATTTTATGTTACGTAAAGTACTTAACTTACGTTACATGCATAACGTAGGTTGCGTTACTTAAGTTACGCGACAAAAAATATGTATTTTAACCCATATAAGAAACTTTTACTAACCAAGTAGTTTTGTTGCCTAACCCTAAGTGAGGCCAAGGAGTCCCGACGAAGCGTCCACATGTCACGAGTTCTTACTGACCTTCTGTCTACTGTCCAACACTAAACATCTCACTATCTCCGTTCTACTTTCTTATAGGCTGTTTACACAAGATGCATTTCATCAGTCTGTCTCCAGAGCTCCTGAGAAACATATGTTTCACCTAATAGAGCTGACTGTGTAGATACACACTGCGTAATGTATCTCAGGCCTTCAGCGTCCACTGACAGGAGACTGAAGATGCTGCTAACGTGCTGCTTTCACTGGTGCTACTGTTATTTTCTCTCTCTCTCTCTCTGTTCATCATCCAGTCTGGACACCTGCATGTCTGTCTGCCTGCATGTCTGTCTGCCTGCATGTCTGTCTGCCTGCCAGCTGCTTTTAGAGCCCCGATGTTCTCCACAACTGACTTTCAGTGGCTCTTTAAACACTGCACTTCACTGAGTTTCTGAGCAGACGTTCTGTACTTGTGCAATATATTTATATCAAAATGGTGAACAACATGAAGAAGAGCTTACGTGCAGTCGGCATGCTTACAAGGCTACGTCATAGATATTGAGAGGGAGCTCTTGTGGCAGCCCATTTGCACGAAAAGGTGCACATTTTCTTGATTTCTGCGTGTCATTTGTACGAGTTAGTGACGTAGCATAAAAAGCGAGAAAGACCACTTATGGTGGGCGGGTCGGGAGGTGTATGGGTCCAACAAACACCGGATTTTAACCAGGAGACCGGCGTGCCAGAACGGCGTTTTGGTTGGTGACGTTAGTTAGTTTTTAGTGACCTTTGTGACGTGTTTTCTGTAGTTATGTTACATTGATTTTTGCATGTGTTTTACTTTGTTTACATACTTTTATTTTTATTTTAAGTTAGTTTTTCCTAAACCTAAATAAGTGTGGACGTTTGCATGGTGTAGAAATGACACGTGAAAAGCGGCGTACAAATAGACTTCCTGTCTGTCTCCCTTGTTTCCTAACTGTCTCGCTGCAAAACAGTCTCTTTCTCAGCCCTACCTGTGTGTCTCTCAGCAGCTCCCGGTGTTTGCGTCTAAAGGTCTCAGTCGTCCTCAGATCACATGTCTCAGTTTGCTCTAACTGTCCTGTTTGTGCTCTCTGCAGCTCTAAAACTGTCTGCTGGTTCACCTGCAGAGAGACTCTCTGTTCTTGGCAGCCGACGGCACTCGGAGCCCGCGAGGAGCTAACGGAGACGCCAACGTACGAGGCGAGAACACGTCTGTCCCGATGTAAACTCACCATGATGTCACGGTGAGAGGAGCTTTAGCACGTTGTCACTTACGGCCTATATTTACACCTAGATAACCTTATTATGGGTGTTTGTCATTGACATAATGAGGTCTTTATAATGAGGGTTTACAAAGGTGTTTGAATACCATCAATGGAAACATTGTGACAAAGAGGTTTAGATTGCTTACAAAATAAAACTAATTATAATATTGGCTTTTTAGTAATCTCAACCAGAATGTACCAAATGTCATCCAGAGAGGCAAAATGACAATGTGATGACAGTCGGCTACAGACGGTATTAAACCATAGATTCATAAAGGAGCCAATCTATTCAATTCTATCCTATGTTTATATACCATATACATTACATACTGGAATTCTAATTCCCGTTTAAATTTTGACCATTTTGTTGCTGCATTAAAAAAGTTTACACTTGAAAAAAAAAGTTTTTTTTCCAAGTTGCTAATGTAAGATTTATTATTTTAAAGGGACTCTATGTAAGAATCAGAAATCGCTTTTTAACGGTGACACCTGTGGTCGTTAAGTCAACAACAGTCAGCGTCCTGTTGCTCACACTCTCGCTTGCACTACGTAGACGCGAACGAGCATCGATCAAAAACAGTGAGGCGACACACACGAGTTGTTGACAGCTAAAACCACCATTATCACTGTATATTTCACGTGCTTGACAGTGATGTTAGCTCACCTGTCCAGTAGTAGTTTTGCCAGCTCGAGGCAGGTTTTGATACCTGAGACCGATCGAAGGTCCCTCCATGAAACAAAGGATCGGTCGATTTTGATCCTAGTTTTCACCCGACTTTGGTCACATTCCTGTTTCACTACATACAACTTTGCGTTTTTTGTGCATCCGTGGAGTTTGTGTTGGAGTCTGAGTTGTGGTGGCAGCTGGTCGTTTGTTGGCGTTAGCGGACTCCATTTCTAACCAAACGTTAGCTACGGTTGCACACCGTCAACCCTGTTGCGGTAGCTGAAATCAAAGGCACTCAGGAGCGCGCATGACGTCACATCTGTTGGATTTTCCTGGGAAAAAAAACAACGGCCCACATTCTCCACATTAAAGTCAGTCTACAGGCTGAGAGAGGAAACACAGGAAGTCACAGAAGGTTTCATTTTTGAGGTTAGGTTACAACCTGTTCACACATTGGCAATAAAAAAACCTGTAAAAACGTACATACAGTCCCTTTAATAAAAAATAAAAATTAAATTTGTATACATTTTATAAATTTAAAATGTATAAGTCCAGCCTGATGTTTCCTTACACATAACCGAATGATCCCAGTCACTTCCACACAGTGAGGCATTCGGCTGATTAATTAAACACTGGTATCGGATCGGTACTCGGTATCGGCTGATACCCAAAGCCCAGATATCGGTAACAGAATCAGGACTTAAACATCGGGATCGATGCATCTCTAGAATATACTGTAACTCTTCACCTGCAGATCGTTCCATCGTTCCGATGGCCCATTATTCTGAAACCCCAATAGTCTGAAAAACGTCCCATTGGACTGAAAGCCCATTTGTCCGACAGTCCATTATCCCGAAAAAAAGCACCCATTGCACCGAAAATACACACTCTCCGTGGAACAAACATATGCACATGGCTAATTATTATGCAGAATGACGTCCTTACCGTCTAGTTGCCTTGTATGCCTCTGTTGGTTGGGATGGTTGGTTCGGTTAAGGCATGAGGAGTGACACAACTTAGTACCTTATCAGCAAGTACGACAGCAGAATGTGCCTTACTTACATTATATTCAATGCATTGTGTTAAGGTTTGCCTTTTTTTGTGCACATTTTTTTGTGCAGTGTGAAGTGTATGTTTTTTATGTTATGTGAATTGAATAGGAAATTAAAAAAGCAAAATGTATGTATGTACATACTGTATGTAAGACAGCACCCAGCAGCTGTAGGGTTAATAATTTCCACTCTGTGTGTTAGTAGGCAGCAGGTATTTATCACCTTTAACATGCAGCTGGTTGGTTCACTCAGCAGCTGATGTCAGTTATCCAGTCTGATGTTTTACAGCACAGAGATGATGGAGGTAAAGAGCTGCTGTTTTATTCTCTGTCATTGTCCCTGAAGTATATTTTACTTTAATTGTGCTGCGAAGAGAAAAGTTTTAATAAAATCCCAAAAGGTGCGCTGTCAGTTAACAGAGTAAAAGAATAAAAAAAAAAAAAGGTGTTTCTTTATTTTGTTCTGTCTGGTGAAGGATCAGAACAAAGTGGCGTCTAACTCTTGGTGTTTTCTCTACAAGCTGACATTTCCTGCGCAGAAGGTGGCCAAGGACACGCTGGTTAGTGGTGTTAATGTGGGAGCGATCTGCACTCACTGCGGCGCTGAAATAAACTCTTTAACGGGGAACCTTGAAAAGTTCTCAGAAAGCATGCAGGGTTTTTAAACTCTTTTATGAGTTTGCCCTTCTGTGATCTCCACATCGCAGAAGACAACTGCCACAGCGAAGGTCAAGCCCCCCCCCCCAGCAGCCTCCACGCCATCACAACCCCCAGGAAGAAACACAAAGAGGCTTCAGAACCAGCTCAGAACAGGATCAGAGAACCAGCTCAGAACAGGATCAGAGAACCAGCTCAGAACAGGATCAGAGAACCAGCTCAGAACAGGATCAGAGAACCAGCTCAGAACAGGGTCAGAGAGAGAACCAGCTCAGTACAGGGTCAGATAGAGAACCAGCTCAGTACAGGATCAGAGATCCAGCTCAGTACAGGGTCAGAGAAAGAACCAGCTCAGTACAGAATCAGAAAACCAGCTCAGTACAGGGTCTATAAATGTGTCATACCTCCTCCACTAGCCTCTGATAATATAACTTCTAGAAAAGGAACGTGATTTCATACGTAGCGTATCAATATCTCATAGCGGTGGTACATGTATAGCTATTTCACCACTTAGGTCCTCCAGCAGCTCTATAACCATCCTAATGGAACGTCTGATCCCGACTGCGTCTCGTATCAGAACGAACTAACGAGATGAAAACATGCTGCTGATGCTGATGCTAAATGTTACCACTGGATTCATGATTGGTGTTTACAGCAGCAGCGCCGCAGATACCTACAGCGAAGGTTATATATAATCTAATAATGGTCTTTCCTCCAACGCTGAACTATTGTACATGACGTAGTGTGCGTGATTACTCCGTATCCTGCTCTAATTATATTCCTGTGAAGTCATTTACATTATTTCATTTAGAGGGATGATGGGAAGGCGTAGTGTGATGCTGTGAGATCAGTAGCTGAGGGTCTACAGTGGAGGTGCGTTTCTTAGATGAGTGTTTCTTCATGTTATCGTCACTCTCAACAATCTCCACCAGCATCAGAACCTTTTAGGAGAAATCACAGGCGGCCCAACCCGACCAATCACAGTTCCTGTTGTTTCCACATGGTACCGCTCACATGGAGGATCCCTAACGCCTAACGCAGAAGTGTTCAACCTCCTTAACGAGTGACATCATCCTAAAGAGAAACATGATGGAAACATACTAATGTGACCATATCTTCAGGTGCTTAACATGTAGGAAACCAAAGCTAAAACTTAAATTCAAACTTTAAACTTTAACTTAAAACACTTAAGTTAAACTTAAAAAACTTAAACTTAAACTAAAAAAACTTTAACTTAAACTTAAACTTTAAAAACTTAACTTAAACTTAAAAAAACTTAAAATCTTAAACTTAAAAATTTTTAACTTAAACTAAAAAAACTTAAAACTTGAACTTTCAAAAACTTAACTTAAACTTACAAAACATAAAGCTTAAAATATTAAACTTAAAGAATCTTAACTTCAACTAAAAAAATGTAAAACTTGAACTTAAAAAAACTTAACTTAAACTTAAAAAACTTATAACTTAAAATATTAAACTTAAAAAACTTAACTTAAACTAAAAAAGCTTAAAACTTAAAATAACTCAACTTAAACTTAAAAAAACTTAAAAACCTAAACAAAAAAAAATGTACTTTAACTTAAACTTAAAAAACATCAAACTTAAAAACTTAAACTTAAAAAACTTGACAACTGAACCTAATAAAACTTAAGTTAAACTTAAACTTAAAAACTTAAACATAAAAAAACTTAACTGAAACTAATATAACTTAACTCAAACTTAAACTTTCACTGTGCAATATCAGTATTCATTATTCTGTGCAATATCAACATTTCATATTCATATGTGCAATAATGTGTTGTCAACCCGTCATTCGGTCTATTTTTTCTATCTATTTTTTTTACTTTTTACTGACTGACTTTATCTTTATTGTTTACTTGCTTATTTAATAGATCTTGTTTTGTTTTTCACTGATGCCTCTTTTTGTTGCACTGTCCCACTTTACTGCTGTAAGTTTCTAAATGAGTGTTTTGGCAGGCCCGGCCCAGTGGAGCTATCCATGGTGCTGACAAGGGGATTTAATTCTGGCAGGTTGAATTAGCATTTAACCTTTAGTTTTGTTGTGTATGATCGCATATACTGTATGTCCACATGAGCAGAGGACAAGACAAGAGAGAAAACATACTTGATGAATTAATTTTTAAAAAAATGTGTTAAAATATGTCTGCAAATGCAGTGATTAAATTCAAGTTACAAAATATTTTTATGATTGGTACTGTAAAGTTGTGATAAACTACAATGTTAGCCTACTAAAAACTAAAAAGCTGCCAGCATGATGATGCTAACATGATGTTGACATACAAACTTTACTCTCGTTCCACAACTGTCATTATGTCAGTTAGTTAGTGAATATTTAACTGAACTACTGTATGATGTTAAAGTGACTTTATACCAGCATCACTTTGAGCTATCGCTGGTTCCATTGGTTCATCCAGTAAACTAAAGAGCAATTGAAGGTTCCCTGTGGAGTTTTAACCTCTGGTAACGTGATGCAGCTGTTTTACTATGAGTCGGTACCCGTTGTGTTTACTTTGTGCACACAGTCCAGCCCGTTCTCATTCCCAGGGCGTCAATAACGATGCCGCTGTTCGTGTCCCGTGTTCACAACATTCAGTATCATTTTTACTGTACAAATCTAGTAGTTTTAAACCCAACCACGTAGTTCTTTCCTAAACCTAACTCTAGTGGTTTTGTTGCCTAAAATAAAGTGACACCAACGGGCGGTATGTGACGAGTTGGGATGTTGCACAGTCCTACCAATGCTGTCAGACTATTCAACTGATCTACAGGTGGCGGTAACACACCAAGATGAGCTGCAATGCACCAGCAAAGGTAAAGAAAAGAAGACTGTAAGCTGGTAAACATGGATGTAAACAATGCTGGATGTTAAATACTTAAACAATCTGCTTTGCAGATGTTTAACGAGGAAGGAAATCAACACCTCAACCTCAACGATGCACAGAAGCTTTGGCAGGAAACATCCAATGTAAACATAAGTTGTTTGTTTGCGAGACACCAATACTGCAGATAAGTGTTAGCTGTTCACAGGTTCACAGTACACACCTTTATACATCTGTACCTGTACACACCTGTGTATTTATATAAACAGTGTGATGCATTCGATCCAAACACATTGTTATCACCAATAAAAAACATGTATATACAGTATTACTCTCACTGCACAGTACATCACCAAGCACTTCCTACTTCAGTTTCTAGCTACAGATGTAAGTTTTGACAGATGTGACAGTGTGTTGTCAGTCATCTCATTGACACCCGTGTAGAAACTGAAGCGTATTTGTTGTATCAGATGGAACCAAACAGGCTTCAGAAGCAGATGTCGTTGTGGTTGTTGTGATGAGCGGTGACTGGAGGCCGCAGTGTGAACAGTGACTCTGTGTTTCTGTGTGTTGATGGAGGAGCTGCTTCTGTACAGTAAACCACTGAAGGATGAGAGCGACAGCAGAGTAGACCCATGTAAAGCGTCTGTCTGTCTGTCTGTCTGTCTGTCTGTCTGTCCATCACACCTGCCGTCTCTTCCCTCCATGCTTTCATCCTCTCTGCAGCAGGCTGAGTGGGCAGCAGCAGCAGCAGCAGCAGAGTCGCTCGCCTCTTCACGCCACTCGACGGGAGCATGGCGCCCCCCGGAGGCCGATCCGTCCACCTAATCACCACCACCACCACCTCCTCCTCCTCCTGCAGCAGTGGGGCACATCATGAATATTTCACCAGGTTTAACTCCACTTAAAATATGCATTCTAATTGGGCCTAAGTGCCGCAGCTCCACTCTAAGTAGCTTTCCAGATTTTTTCCCTCTCTAACTGACACGTTTCATATGCTTGATATGTTTTCTTAATGTTGCTTACTAATCTGCTTCTTCCTCTCGATGAACTCTGCTGAACCCTCTTGGCGTCTCAGAGAGACTCCCGATTCACGGCGGCATCGTGTCGTGTAACACGGAGGCACGGGGGAGACAGGGATCCACCTCGCTCACAACACCAGCACACTCAGAGCTGTAGTGGTAGAGTGTGTGAGGCTGCATGTAGATCATTTTAACAGCATCAGAAAAAGTATTAGTTATTATAGTCTTATTCCCTCTATTAACAGATCTTATGTTTGAATTTTGTTAGTGAGTCTACATTTACAGATTGAGTAGTATTTTAACCTGCATTGTGTTTTCTACAAGAATATTTTAAGCTATGGTTAAGCAGAGTATTAGATGAGAACATTTATACCACTCTCATGTCTGTACAATAAATGTTAAGCTAGAACCAAGAGACAGTTAGCTTAGCTTAGCACAACGACTGGGAACAATCCAAAGGTATAAAAATGTGTGAAAAATAGCAAATCCAGTGTTTCATTTGTACAAAAACTGAAGTGTAACAGTGACAAGTTGTGTTTCCTTCAAGTTTTTGCTCCATGAAATCAGCTCCAGACTGTGTGTGTTGTACACTCAGCTTCATAACAGCATATTGAGGACAAGCTGCACCTGAATTCATTCTTTACTGTGAGACCATCAGGTCAAATCTGATGAGTCTTTATTCTATTTTCTAGCTCCATAATTCCACAGTCATTGTTCTTGAAGAGAACGTCGTTTCTTTCCTCTGTAAATAATAATTCTGTGATGGTTGTGGACCAGAAGAAGGAAGAGTCAGGGAGCTCTACAGGACGTTTTGCAGCCTGAAGACAGGGAGTCAGCTCTTGGCTGATGCATTAAAAACAGTGCATGCAGTTCACAGGATGTGTGGAGCCCACACACATAATCATAAAATCCATACGAACCACAGTGAGAGCACATTACTGCCAAACATACAGAGCAGGATCATCAGCAGCACAATCTGTATCAAAGATATGCTGCAGGAGTAGATTATGGAGTCACATATAAAGAATCTTCTGACTGGGAACTCCTCGAGACTCAGACTCGTGAAGAATGACGCAACATTAAGAGTTTTCCAATAAAGAGCAAGACACTGGTCATTTCTGTTGTAGTAAAGTGTTTCACGTATGGATCCACGGGGTGATCCATACCTTACGTTACAGACAAACTGTATTCAGTAAAGAATGTGTTGATAACAGACTATCAAACTATAACAGACTCTCAAAACAGTCAAATTATGAAAACTATTTGAAAATGTTTCAATTACATATCTTATTTTTCTTGCACTAAATGAATCCCTTATCATGAGCTATGTTTAAATATATTGTCAAACTCTAAGGATCCTATATTACACCTGATGCAAAGCGGCGCAGAGAAGCAGAAGCTCAACTGTCATCGCTAGTTTCAGATCGATGCAGTTGTCATTTTCACGCCCACGTTGTGTAAGTAGCAAATGTACGTGCACCCATCTGTGCGTACATTCTGCTTGTGTTGAATAAGTTATCGTGCATTTGCTCAGATGCAGTCAAATGGAGTTGTTGATGGGACGGAGGATTGGGAGACGGAGGAGGCAAAGAGTCAAGCACTACACACCTGTCTCTTCCCTCCCTCCACAATATGCCACCATGGCAGCATTAATTCAACACCCCCCCGTCAATGGACAGCGACAAATAGTAAACAGAGTGGCCTCCTAATCAGTAAACACAATTTGAAACTCATCAATATGAGACAAGTCTAGGGCTGAACCGAACAGTTGGAGGCTTCGAAACTTCAATCATAACATTAACATTCAAATTCTAAATCAACATTGGAATGCTGCACATCTTGTTTTGCATAAAAAAGACAAAGATAAAGATCAGACAACACTAATATTATTAGTATTATACTATTTGTCCAGAGTCCAAAGTCATTTCTAAAATTCACACACAACAGGTTTTTATTTAACGATATATTCTGCTTAAAAACATATTTGTTGGCGTTTAGCCTTTCAAAACACTTTCACGACAGAAAACCGCTCGCTTCTCCAGTTTGTTAAATCCGCCATTTAAGCGCATTAAGGTGCAGACGAACTTTAGAGCATGCACTATACATCGTTTAAACCGCGTTCACACAGGACACAGTTTGAACTTTGGGCGCACCGAGAGCACCGAGAGCACCGAGAGCACCGAGAAAAGCCGTTGTTGCGCCGCACAAGCCATTGGAAATAATGAGTTTCAGAGCCCAGTGGTGCTGTTTCCGTGCTCTGTGTGAAAGGCCTTTTGCTGTTGTATGAAGTAGTGTTTGAGTTAATGTCAACATCAAGTGTTACTTTCTCTTTATTCTAAAGTAGGGCGTTGTGCTAAATTGTAGACATTTACACTGGATATATTTCAAAAGAAGAAACAGACATTATGTTAAAACGATGTCATGATTTGGACTCTGACTAACTAAATTTGCGAACATCTTTGTCACTAAACCTGTGTACACTGCTTAACATTTAATGAAGTAAATTTGATCTTTTATTTAACCCAAAGTCTTATTTTCTCAAAACAAGTACCAGAGCAGTGAGTATTCTGCCTTCTTCTGTTTGCTTCATCATTTATACTAAACTCTTGAAACAACTTCTTTTAATAGATACAGGTTAAAATGGTGCAGGCCAGTTTAGTTCGTCCCTGTCAAACTTTAGCTGGCTTTGTATCACTGTCTGGTGTCGCATTCAGATTTCCCTTCATTGGAACTATAAGAGGAAACAAACCAGGAGACACACACACACTAGAGGATGTGGGCGGGGGTGTCCTTGGCCACATTGTGTGTCTGTATGTAATTTAGTTGACACTCGGGGTGTAAATTTAGGCCGTAATGAGTCACGACTGCTGCAGAATTTAGACACAAACACACACACACAGCGACAACATTTATAACTCCATGTCACACAAACACACACATTATCACACACTCCAAATTTCAAGCTGGCTTCGTTCCATCAAACACACACACACACACACACACACACACACACACACACACACACACACACACACAGAGGGGGTCCACTATGGTTTGGAGTAGAAAGAGACTCACTGTTGGTTTCATCCTCGCTCGTCGCCGTAGTGACCGAGCTGCTTTGATCCTCCTCTCCACTACATCTCTCTCTCCCTCTCTCTCCCTCTCTCTCTCTCTCTCTCTGTTCTGAAACATAATGGACGGCAGTAAGGCAGGCGCAGCGCTTTGTTGCCATGGCGATGGCAAAGGAACTAATAACCTGGTGGAGAGCAGATAAGGCCGTGAACAGAGAGAGAGAGAGGAGAGGGGGACGGGAGGATGGAGGCACAATGAAACACAAGGTGTGTGGGGAAGTATTATTCCTGTAAGTATGAGTATTATTACTTTGAGTACTAGGTGTGTATTCATCCACTGCAGCCTTATATCGTTTATATAATTTCAGGTGTTTTGTTTGATGAACACAAGGTTGGGTTATAATCCATCTCGTCCAGAGGGCCTGACCTCCGGGGGGGAGGTAAAGGTTCAATGCGTCTCAATTTGTTTGTAGTAATTTAATTGTGAGTTTTGGGAGTATAAAATAATGAGGGCTTCAAGGAGGCTCCTGCATCTTAACAGCAGGCAGCAAACAGGTATAATAACTTAAAAAGGAAGCACATATACAGCGTATAGATATGAATGCGAACTCTTCACAGCTTAAAACAGCACTGATTTATCATTGTATTCCTTTAACATTGTCAGACTCTAAGTGCAGCAGGGATGATGTTTTTTTTTACTTTTTTTATTCTTCTTCCTCGTCAAAACCTGATCGAGTTGGGATGAGAACGTGTTGGATTATCTGTCTCTGAACCATGGAAATGGAAATTTTGGTCTGATGATTGTGCAAGAGGAAAGGTCAGGGGTCAACATTTCAAAATAATTAGGAACCATCCTCTGGGAACCAACCATGAGTATCCACATAGTTTTTCATGGACATCTGACCTGAAGTTGTTCAGAAATCTTCTCAGGATGTCGGGACACTCGTCTTCCATCATCCGCCACCAGCAGGACAGAAATCCAGTTCATTTCCTGTAATGGGAGCTCAAACCCATATTATGCAAAATGAATCACAGTCCAGTGATCACCAGGGATCTCTGTTTAAAACAGTTGAACTAAAGGAAAATCCTTCTACGTATAACAGTGGAAAAGAAACCCTGTAATGAGTTTTTGGAGGGTTTCTTTAGCCTTCAGTTATATAGAAAGAGTCATGAAGCTTTAAGCAGCTCTTTCCCCTTATCTCATGAAACGCTGGAGATACGTGGAGTTTAATGGAATTGAGACAAATTACAAAGTTTCCACTTTATTTTCAACTGTCTTGAAGAGTAGAAGCAGATCTTTTCTCCAACACTAGAGATTATTTCAACTGATTTTCTTACAGTACTGCAAGTTCAACACTATTACCTCCAAGAAAATCATCTTTTTGTTTGTCCACAAAAAGTAAATTATTGAGAGTTAAGATGGACTGAAACTCTGATCTCTCTCATTTTACAGTGAATCTCTGCTCAAAGAGCTGCTGTGAACTCCTGGTGGGTTAAACTGGTACATCTAAACTGAAAGCAACACAAACACCTTGTTGACCCTCTCAGTGTGTGTGTGTGTGTGTGTGTGTGTGTGTGTGTGTGTGTGTGTGTGTGTGTGTTGTGGGGGAGGTGTTGGATGTACTTTGAGGTGTTTTCCTCTCTGATGTCTTCCTGCTCTTCATTTGATGTCGATGTTTTTCGGAGCACTTTCAGGTCGACGTCGGAGAAACGCTTTGATCGTATCGCACGCCTGCTGAAGTTTGTGTTTGTGCTGGCAGAGTTTGAGTTTACAGACGCTGTGAAAACCCTACTTAACCTTTGCTTCACACACACACATACACACACACACACACACACAAGTAGCACCACTCTCTCACTGTATGAATGAACTTTGTCACCTTTTTACTAGACAGTTAAAAACAAGACTAACGGTGCTTTCAGACAGCGAGCAGCTGCAGCAGGAGAGGGAGGAGGACTGCTGCGCTCGGGAACATGCACTGTTATTTAAAAGTAGTAGATCCTGAAGTAGTGTTATTATGGTATGGATGACCTCTGAGCGAGGTCCTCTTCCTTATTAAAACACAATGCATGATGAAAACGTGAGACATGAAGCCAAACTTCAGACTATAAAACGTTCCTCTAGTGAACTGCTGATGACCACTCAGTCATTACGGATACTTCCTCATATCAACGAGGCCTCCTCTTCATTTTTATTCAGTATGAGAGGAGGCAGATAATCCTTCACAGTAAACAAAGAAACTTCCTGTTTGATCCCACTAGCTGTTATCTTTCTTCTTCTTCTTCCGGGCGGTCTCATCACTCTCCTCTCTCTCACCTGTCACTCTGCAGTAAAAAAAAACATCTTAAAAACGACAGAGTATGAAAGTGAGATGGAAATGTCAAATATTGTCGATATGGGAGGAATCAGTGAGACGGCGGAGTCTATTTCTGACCTCGGAGGAGATGTGAGATGAACGTTAGCGCCGAACCGTCGGTGTCACGACCCGTAATCGTCCAATTTGCCGAGCGGCGGGCGGAGCGAGCGGCGGGCGCTGAGCTGTTTGTTGTTGTTCTGGGTTGGAGGTCGAATGTGTGAATAATCCAGCGCTGCACCGAGCGACCGGCCCGATGGCTGATATCCAGACGCCTCCAGCTCAAACACACACACAGGAGGACCTTTCTCTTTTATAAATATGTACACTGCCTGAAATATAAAGTTTTACTCTACAATACAAAAATAAGATCCTTCTAATGGGGCTACCAACACTTTACAGCTCCTCCATCACACCGACTGTACTCATCTGACCTACTATATAGACTTCATTATAACAGTTTATCCAGTAGAACCAGTCAACCCATAACTGGAAACCCCTCAGCCCCAACCGAGGCTGACCCTGGGATCTGACATGTACCGGCCCCCCCCCCTCCCATATAAGAACAAGAGCCACAGATTCAAAGAGGCATCTTTTTGGTCATTTTCCATCTCTTCTTAGACGTTTTGTGTTTCTTTTATGACATTTTGCATCTCTTCATAGTCATTTTACGTGTCTTTTTGGACATTTTTCATCCCTTCGTAGTCTTTGCATCTCTTTGTAGTCGTTTTGCATCTCCTCATAGTCGTTTTGTATGTCTTATTGGACATTTTGCATGTCTTTTTGGACATTTCCTATGTCTTTTTGGTCATTTTGCATGTCTTATGGACATTTTGCATCTCTACGTAGTCGTTTTGTGTGTCTTTTTGGACATTTTGCATCTCTTCATAGTCGAGTTTCATCTCTTCGTAGTCGTTTTACGTGTCTTTTTGGACATTTTGCATGTCTTTGTAGTCGTTTTGCATGTCCTCATAGTCATTTTGCGTGTCTTTTTGGACATTTTGCATGTCTTTGTAGTCGTTTTGCATGTCTTCGTAGTCATTTTGCGTGTCTTTTTGGACATTTTGCATGTCTTTGTAGTCGTTTTGCATGTCTTTGTAGTCGTTTTGCATGTCTTCGTAGTCATTTTGCGTGTCTTTTTGGACATTTTGCATGTCTTTGTAGTCGTTTTGCATGTCTTTGTAGTTGTTTTGCATGTCTTCATAGTCATTTTGCGTGTCTTTTTGGACATTTTGCATGTCTTTGTAGTCGTTTTGCATGTCTTTGTAGTCGTTTTGCATCTCTTCGTAGTTGTTTTGCGTGTCTTTTTGGACATTTTGCATGTCTTCGTAGTCGTTTTGCATCTCTTTGTGACTTTGCAACAAGAACTGCTAGCAGTAACTTCAAACGGCCCCCTAACCTGTTGGCGTACAGTAATCCGTCCATGCCTACGCGACATCACTTGAGGACAATAATCAGACTTCACTCAGCTCCTTCTGGAGACACTAAAGTCTTTATGCACCTGTGTACCTGGAAACATTTTGAGGTGTAAAATTGTTGGATTTCCCCTTTAAAGCATCGATCCTGAGACGAGCCGATACAAACAGCAGCATCATTCTTTGGTTCTCAACTCACAGCTATCAGTTGACCGTCAGAGAACTCAGGCTTTAAACCAGCTGCTGGTTCTCATGTTTTAGATGCTCAAAGGGAAACCGGACCAAACAGCCCAGCAGGCAGCACAGTTCCCTTCAGTGTAATCTGTCTCCAGGAGGCCTGAAGTTCATCAGCAGCAGTGAACATGCAGCTCCGCGGCTCCGCTGACAGCCAAACACACCGACACATTATCTACTTCCTGATAACACAATGAGAGAAATATTCAGCAGAGCAGATCAACCTCTCGCCTCAGCGTTTTCTTTTCTCTCTGACGCCGGCGTCCCTTTCTCCCTGCCCTCCGTCTGCCTCTCTCGCTCTGTGAAAAGAGGCCGGAAATCTTTGAAATATTTAACACACATCACAATGAAAAAAAGCTGCATTTATTTCAGCATGTGTCTGAGCCCAAAACTAATGAAAAGATTCCCTGACTTTGGCATTTGAGACTGTGCGTTAAAAGCCAAAGAGGAGAGAGAAAAATGGGAGCTTTCAACGCTGCTATTTGTTCAGCGTATCAAAGAGCTGCAGACGGTCTCTCCCTTTTCTTTTTCTTTCCTCTCTCATTTAGCCTCATCTGAAGCGAGCTTGGTACTTACACATGTAACTATCCAAATTCAATTTTCTGTGGATATTTCTAATGTAGTGCATGCATTAAAAAATGTATTTGCACATACGCGAGCAGAGCTGAATAGCTTGAATAGAGAAACTCCTCCAGTCAGGCTTATTACCCTCATGCCTGGATTCAGGCAGGGAGCAATTAATCATATTTTTGCTTTGGGTTAGAATACTGATTTCCATCTCGGCACACAGGAAATGTAATATTTTCGGAACTGGAAATTCATCCAGCAGTAGGTAGAGTTTGGCTCTGAGGCTTTCTGCTCCACGCTGAGCCGAGCGCCATAAAATAATGTGAAGACAGAGAGGCTGCTGCTCAGCTGGACGCTGGAAATCAACTCTCTGTCTGTCCGTCTGTCTCTCTGGGAGCTGTGTGACTGTGATGCTGATGGTATTTTAGGAAGCGGTCCCATTTCGGCGGCTGGTTGCAGCACCGTAGGGGAACTCTGTGGTTAAGTCAAGTTAATTTTATTTGTATGGCAGCAAATCACAACAGAAGTTATTTTATGACACTTTTCATAAAGGGCAGTTGTTTGGCGTCTCTTTGTGGTTGATTTATGTAATTTTTTGGACAATTTGCATCTCTTCGTAGTCTTTTTACCTCTGTCTGTAGATGTTTTATGTCTCTTTGTAGACGTTTTGTGTCTATTTTTGGTCATTTTGCATCTCTTTGTAGATGTTTTGCATCTCTTTGTGGTTGATTTGTGTCATTTTTTGGATATTTTGAATCTCTTCTAATCGTTTTGCATCTGTTTGTAGATGTTTTGCGTCTCTTTCTGGTAGTTTTGTGTCTCCTTTTGGTCGTTTTGCATCTCTTTGTAGACGTTTTGTGTCTATTTTTGGTAATTTTCCATCTCTTTGTAGACGTTTTGTGTCTCTTTTTGGTAGTTTTGCAGCTCTCTGTAGACGTTTTGCATCTCTTTGTAGATGTTTTGCATCTATTTTTGGACATTTTGCATCTCTTTGTAGACATTTTGCTTCTATTTGTGGACATGTTCCATGTCTTTGTAGTCGTTTTGCGTCTCTGTGTAGATGTTTTGCATCTCTATAGTCATTTTTCTTCTCTATAAGTTTATTTTGCATCTCTTTGTAGACATTTTGTGTCTCTTTGTAGATGTTTTGCTTCTATTTTTGGACATTTTCCATCTCTTCGTAGTCGTATTCCAACTCTTTGTAGTCGTTTTGCGTCTCTTTGTAGATGTTTTCATCTCTTTGTAGACGTTTTGCGTCTATTTTTGGTCATTTTGCATCTCTTTGTAGACGTTTCCATCTCTTTGTAGACGTTTTGCATTTGGCATCAGGTTTAGACCGTCTTTAATTTGAGCAAACATGAGCTAGCATTTGGGTGACAGCGGCAAGGAAAAACTCTCCTTTAACAGAAAGAAACCTCGAGTAGAACCAGACTCTGGGCGGGGCGTCCATCTGCCTCAACAAACTTGTTAGGTGGTGGGGACGATTTGGGAACATCTAAGTATTATGCCCAAATATCACGTCCTTGTAGAGTAAAAGAGGAGCTGGTAGTGAGATAGCAGTGTGCAAACATTTTTTTTCTGTTATGTTTTTCATGTAAGAGGCTCAGAAAGACTCAACTCACACAAAGTCCACACAGGATGTGTTCAGGTACAGTATTGAGTGCTTTCTGGCAGCACTCAGAGCCCAACACACAATCACAGTCACTGTAGTTACACAGGTAAAATAGACTTGAAGGGTAAAAATATACCTTGGGGTCGAGCCTGTGTAGACAGCTGGGTTGTATCTGCTCCGTCATCACGCTGACAGACGGCTGAAAAACATGGCCGAATCACCTCCTGTGCAGACAAACCATGACTGTATAATGCATATAGGGTGAGGTCTAAAGGAAAACCACAAAAAAAAAAAAAAATCTATACAGTTTTGGTTTGGTCAAGGCTGTTAGTTTCAATTAATATGTTGTTTTTTGCTTTTCTTTTTGCCTTTTTTATGTGATAGTCAGTGTAGAAAGTCAGAAAAAATTTATGAAAACTATGTGAAACATTTCCAAAAGATGTGTGAATGTCCAAAGATTATGTAAAAAAAATGTCCCTTAAAAACATGGGGAAAATGTCCAGAAAATATGCAAAAAAGATGGTTGAAAAATTTTGAAAAAAGTCCAAGAAATTAGTAAAAAATATCCACAAAACGTGTGAAAAATGTTGGAAAAATATATTTAAAATGTCCAAAACATTGTAAAAAAAAAAAAAAATGCAAGAAATGTTTGAAAAATATGTATATATTAAAAATGTGCAAATATTTGTGAAAAATGCCCCTTAACATATGTGGAAAAATGTCCAAGAAATCTGTGAAAAATATCCACAAAATGTGGGAAAAATGTTTGAAAAATATGTTAAAAATGTCAAAAAAAGGTGTGAAAAATGTTCTTAGATTGTTCGAAAAATATGTTAAAAAAATCCCCAATTTTTTGAAAAAAAGTCCAAGAAAAGTCAGAAAGTTATCCACAAAATGTGAAAAATGACAACATGGGGAGAGAGAGGTACAACATTGGACGTTATGCAGTTATGTGAAAAACACCTTTAACCTAGTGTAACTATTATTGTAATATTGATGAGAACATGCAGTAAAGTGTCTGCAGCATCGAAGTTTAGTTTGTGTTTCTGGTCTGTTCGTTGTTCTATGGCAGCCATCAGTCAAGGATACGACAGATGTGAAAGGTATTCATACTGCATGTGTGTGTGTGTGTGTGTTTTGTTCGTCTTTCACAACATCAGAACTTTTCATCTGCTGCTGCTTTTAATGACACCTTTTTAATTCGGAGTGCTGATCGAGGCGGCACTTTGAAATGAGAAAAACCTTGAAAAGATCTCGCCGTGCATGAATCACCTTTTGATTTCAAACTCCTCCCATTAGAAGTTTATTAAAATTCTAGTTGTGGATAATAAATGCTTTCTAGCCATTAGTGGGGATGTCAGACACACTTTGAGCGGCGAGGATTATTGTGTGACGTGCCCTTGGTTTTCAGCTGTGTGAGTGCTCACAGAAAGGAGCTGGTGCTTCTAAACAGGAAATGAAAACATACAAAGGCAGGTTTTTATTTCCATGTTTATCACCTTGAGTCTGGATCGGCGGTGAATGAAAACATATAAAGCATCAGGAAAGAAAAACAAAACAAAAACAGAGTGCACACACACACACACACACACACACACACACACACACACACCTCCGTCTCTCCATCTTTTATATTTTCCTCCATGAAGTGAAAAGCTCAGTTGTTGTTGTTTCGCTGTTGAATCAGTTTTCTGACACCAGATCATTTTTCCCTGTATCGCCTCCAAAATACATATGAGAGAGAAAATAGCTGCTGTGTTCCTCCTTCCAGCAAAACAACCAAACAAAAAGTCCTGTTTTTTTTTTTTTTTTTTGGGCAGATATGAGGTGTTCGTGTTCAATTTCAACTTTATTTGTAAAGCTCAATTTTGCACAAACGCAATTTTTGAAATAGCCTGACACAAAAGAAGAGGAAATAAATCTCACAGAGCAGACTGGTTTTTAGGTGTAACAGGTAAAAACGTTGGCTCAAAACTTTAATCAAACCTGCTGCAGTCGTGTGTTAAAAACTTTATTCATCGAGATAGTAAGATGTTGGACGAGGAGGAATATAAGGAGCTTTTTTTAGTGTCCGTCCACACAGATTCAGAGCATTCGGACTCCTCCAATTGTTCACATTTTGTTATGCAGTGTTGTGCTAAAATCAATCTGTACTCAATATCTCATGACTAAAGGAAAACAGGACTTTAATTTATTAAAAAGAAAGAACTGAAATATCACATTGACATGTAAGAAGTATTCTTATATATCTCTTTGCTACGACACTTGCTCAGGTGTTGCCCATTTCTCTTGATCACCTTTGAGATGTTTCTACAGCTTGATTGAGGTCCACCTGTGGTTGATTGGACATGATTTGGAAAGACACACACCTGTCTATATAAAGGAGGCCATGAGCTCTGTCTCCAGTTGACTTGTTCATGTTTCTGTCCCACATTGTTTTGGAAATGAATCCCTCAAAGAGCAGAACAGAGCTTCTAATGCTAAACTCTGATATAGTAACATCTATTGGGGCTTTTGGTTGAGCTGATTTACGTTTCCATTACCAGTTCTAGCGCACGAGTTATGAACAAGGTAACCCACGAGTTACCTTGAGTTTAGTTTTAAATGGGATCTGACAATCAATGGATATATTACACCAATGCAATCCTTGTGTTCTGTGTTTACTAGGGTTATTATACAGTTTTCAAATGAAATGTTTTGGTGGATTTTGGGACACAAAACGTAATTTTTTTCGTCTACCGAGGCACTGAAATAATTGCTCCCCAACCTGATGAGAACACCTATTATATGGTGTGTGCATAAGCTCATACGTGTGCATATGCATGAACATGTTAACACATATGCTTACTTAAGGGTCCCGGCTTGGAGGGTTTAAAATATGGTCACCTTTAGCTAGCCGGGCAGGTAGTGTACAGCGGGTTTATCAGAGCTGCTTTGTGCCATAAACCCACCATAATCTAAAAGACGCTGAAACACCCTCTCACATACACTTAGTCAACTATAAAGTAATGATTATAACCAACGTATTCTCATACAATGGTTTGTATATATTACGAAAAGTTATTCCTCACATTCCGTGTCTAGCAACACTTGTCAATTTCTGCTCGTTACATGCATACAGTCTTTTCAAAATAAACTTCCGTCTTTACAGGAAACTACTTAGTTTTAGGAGAAAATAACTCCAGAAGTGACGTTACTTTAGTACGGAAGTGTGACAAATAAATCAACGTTGACTTCTTGTTTCACACGGGACATGAACGTTGGTGTCCTGGTGAAAGTCTGGTGTTTTTAGACCCACCCATCCACCTCGACCTCCTCCCTACGAGGCTCTTTATACTTCCTGGTTCACAATTAGCCGACGTGGATTACACACGACTTGATTTCATGAATTAGTGCATCACCAGGACTCAGAACCAGAACCTCACAGCAGGTTTTTGTGTTCACCTGACAGCAGCAGTTTGTCTCCGAGCAGCAGCAGTAATGGGCCGACAGTAATGGGCCGAGCTCCCCCCCCCCCCATCTGACTGCTGCCGGCTTCACGTCAGCCGATCATCATGTCAGACAGTTTCTACTCCATCAGGCTCGACTGCCAATCCGGAACAAAAACAGTCGGATGTGCCAATTAAAGCTGCCGTTTCCACTCCTCCTGTCTAGTCAAAGATGTGTTCTACCTCAAAGAGAAACATGATTTATTCATTTATTCACATTTCAGCGTTAACACCTGGAACCAGAGTGAACGGATTAAAAAAACATCCTAAACTTCAGAGATGGATTTGATTCCTCTTTCATACCGAACGAAGAAACACCGTCTTTATTTATTACCCACCTTTTTATTTCATTTGCCAGATCAAAATGTTCTGTTATTCTCTCTTTCCCGGCTCATCAGACGACGCAGACTTCTGATCAAACTTTTAACCGTCTGATCAAAAGTGCCTTTGAGGTTCCGTGCACCGTTTTGATGAGCGCATGTTAAGAATTCTTTTAAATCACTCGCTGGTTTCATCTCCTGCGGGGATCAGATAACAACAGTAACAACAGTACGTACATCCAAGCAGCTTCACTCATTTCCCTCTGTATGCATAGCTGCAGGCGGTCGAACACAGCGAGCTGTACCAGAGAGCAGTTACAAACACCAGGGTGCTGTGGTAGACAGTGGTTCCTAACCTGGGGGTCTGGGCCCTTTTAAAGGGTCACTAGATCAACCTGAAGGGTCACCAGGTCATTAACAAATCAGAGAAGAAGAAGAAACATTCAGCGGCATAGAATTTGGATACTTTACTGAATTTTTTACCAAATCTTTGCCTCTTTTGCTTGAACAAATGAAACAATCTAAAAAAGGGAACATCATCTCAGAGCTCTTTAGGCATATACAACCACGATCACGAGTTATCTGCGAGGATCCACACGGCCAAACTGACTGAGAAAATGGAGAATTTTGAGGAACTTTGAGAATTTTTGCCACTTCATTTTTGCAATCCCAAGTCAGCTCATGTCCGCGTGACCGTCCTTGCAGAAAACATAACCGAAGCTTTAGGTGGTTATAAAGAACAACAAGCAGAAAAGGTTGGGAAACAGTGAAAAAACTGTAGGTGATATATATATCCTTGTGCATTATCGTTGCATTTATATTCCTTTTTGTGCGAATGAGTAAGTAAACTAAGTAAAATATGTACGGAAACAACGTAACACAACTACAGAAAACACGTCACAAACGTCACCTGTTATTTACGTACATAACTCACAAAACAAAACAATGGTCTCTATCACGAGTCTCCTGGTTAAAAGTCCTTTGTTTGTTGGACCCGTCCACCACTAGTGGTCTTTCTCTCTTTTTATTCTACGTCATTAACTCTTACCGTAGCATTTATACGTGGATGTGTTTACATCGCAGTCAGTACAGGATACATGGCGTACAAATGACACGCAGAAATCAAGAAAGGCGTTCTTATTGCACGCCAAACGCCTTGTGCATCATCGTGGCATTTATACGCCTTTTCGTGCAAACGGGCTGAGTTTTCCTGCCTGAATCTAACTGCAGATGTTTGTGCGGCGTACAAATGACACGCAAAAAGGTTAAAATGCGTACTCATGACGTACAGAATGTCCGTATAATGTCGTGGTATTTATACGCCTTCCTGTGAGACTGAGTTGGAAACTGTGACCCAAAAACCACAATACAAACTGAACCCTGGGTTTGTTGAACCGTTGCACCATTAAGGGACGGGGTCTCCTCGCCAGAAACACTGATTTACATATCTCAGGGATGTTACCGAATCAGGACACTCTGTTCTGTTTTAAAATTCAGTTTAAACATCTGGAGTCTTCAAGTTTCACCTGCTGCACACCTGATTGAGACCAACACCAAATATTTGCTCCGTAGCTACAACAGTTTGTCAGTTATTTAATCATTAACCTTCTTAAACAACTGTGGGTCATAAAAATAAAAGCGTAACCAACTCCACTCCCACGAGCTCAGCAGCATCTTGTTTCAGTTTAACGGAAATATATATTTTACTGAGTTTTGTATGAGATGTAACTTGTACAGTAACCCTGTGATCACTCATTATCCTGAAAACGCTCCACTCTCCTGCTCTCCCCGTCGCCGCGCTGACATGAGGACACTTTCACTCCATAATAAAGCTTATCATGGCTGGTAATTGCCTCTCATTACCTCAGCATTTATCTGCCTCCCATCTCCTTAACGGGATAAAAATCAATCAATGGCTGCTCATCTTTGTGGCTGCTGCTGCAGTCGGAGAGAAAATGGCGAGCGGTGGCGGTGGCGGCGTCGGTGGTGGTGATGGCGGGCTGAGGAGTGGATTAGGGCCGCCGCCCGGAGCTGCTGCAACGACACCATACAATCCTAATGGGCTTCTTCACGCCGCGCTCACCTAATCACCCATATCAAACCCTCTCACAGTGGAGCCGCAGCCTCTTATTTATTTGATTTCTCTCACATTAAATTATATAGGATTTAGAAAAGGGATTAATTTTTTACACTTGTAAGAAGCCTTAGCCACTTAATTAAGGCTGAAAATAATACTGCAATTATTTTTGCAGAGGTTGAGAATGGGATTTTTATGGCCTCCGAGTATTTAGTTAATTATAATGTTGCACTCTGACTGCTAATTTCTGCTCCCAAAACTTTCCAGCATTTTTTGTTGTCTGATTTTTTTTTTTTTTTTTTTCCATTCATTCCGCTGTGACTGCGAGGCCATTGTTATGCAGACTGTTGTTTATCAGTGCTGCTGCTATCAGTAACACAGCTCATCATTCACTGCCATATTGTTTCAACAAACAATGGATCTGTGTTTGCAGCGTGCTGTACAGAAATCTGATTTACAGATCAATGGGCTCGATGGTTTTGTCTTCCACACAATGAGCCGTGATGAGACTGTGACAAGCTGAAGGTGGAACAATGGAAGCTTTACCTGTGTGTGTGTGTGTGTGTGTGTGTGTGTGTCTGTGTGTGTTTATTGTTTTGGCCTCATCTGCAAAAATAAAACAGTTTGTTCTCAAAACTGCAGCTTCAAACACAACAGATAATTCAGAGTGTTTCAGTGGAAAAGTGTTGACGAGAACAAACTTGTGATTCAGTCAAATCTACAGATTTATATCACATCCAGTAGATAAACTTCGACAGGTGTCTGATAACAACCTCGACGCCCCAACTAGAGTTCAACCAGGTGAGCGAGGAGGCTTGCTAGAGGAGCTATAAGTGAGGATACACCGGTGTGCGGAAGTGGGTTTTTTTGGCACCCGCGACGTATAAGAGGCGCATCGCCTCGACTCCTCTTTCCTTGCGTGTCTGCCTCCGCTTGCATCTCCCGTGGGAGGGACTAAGACGCGAGGAGAGGAGTTGAGGAAAGGAATCAAGGAGGTACAAACTAAGAAATGGAGAAAGGCTTATTGTGCGTATCCTTGTTTGCATCCTGTTTACCTGCTAGCTTTCTTCTTCTTCTCTGCGTTTCTTAACACATTACCTCCATCTGTAGCTCAGTGGGATAACATGAAACCATTGCCAGGAATGTGGATCACGAGTGTGCATGTGTGTTCTTATGCACGTACATGTGCACGTGAGGCTTTTCTACCTGTAAAGTTAGCTTGTTGACAGTGAACCAGTTAATTTCATAGCACGTGTTATGACATTTTAATGTTAGACTGACTGGATATCGTACATTAAAAGTAATAACCTGCATTAGTTGTAGAAAACTTAACGTAACTCATGAAGGTGAACTCGGATCGGTCACGGATTTCACCAACGCGTGCACTGCTAAGTCCTGCAAAAGCAACTCTTTAAAGGAGTCCCAAAAGTCAATGTTGAGTTATTTTGAAACTACGTAGTTGGCTACGTAAGAAGTTACGTAACAAACGTAGTTATTTTAATCCAAACCGTGATCTTTTCTTTCTTAAACATATGGTGGCACATAATGCGCTGTTAAGAGCTCGTGGTTATTTCACGTATTTCTGTGAAGAGGTCGACCGATATAATAACGATAGTTTGGAGCGGGAAAAAGCCGATTGATCGGCCGATATCTTTTTTACTTCTGCAGCAGCCTAATCGGCTACTTTTACACACGCCGTTTTTAATAAATCACGTCACTCCGAATTTAATAATTCGTAAGAGAATATCCTGAAGTGTGAGATGTTGGATTACATCATTGGAAAATGTTCTATTTATGTACATTGGGCGATGTGCTGTGCTGTGGTTTACTGTACGACTGACCAGGATTACTTCTGTTGGGCGTCTTGTACACTGTTAAATACCTCTATTGCAAACCATTCATGTTGGTGTATATTCCCGGGGAAAGGAGGATCCTGAAGTGTGTGATTTCATCTCATGAATGGATGATTACGTAGTTGGATTATTTGGAAGAGAGAACACCAAATTGGTAAATTAAAGTAACAGTGAATGGTTTCTTGTATCTGGGACAAAGAGCTGATAGTGTTGCGTTGTATATTCAATAGATAACTTTTTTCTCCTCCTCTACCTGGACTTTGTGTATGAAGCCTTCATGCAAAACTCAGTTCCGCCGCTAACGATAGTTTGTAAAACGTCCTATCGGAGCTTCTACCTCTACTTCTGTGAGATCTCGTCGGTATGTGAAACAAACCTGCTGTCGACCTCAGCAACAAGAAAACTTGCTGTTTATGAAATCCTGCGATGCCGACTGATGTATTTTGTTGTTTTCCAGAAAGTGAACGCAGCGTGACACAGCAGCAACACATAAAAATATAACCAGAGCAACTTGTTTCCATCAGTGACTCACACACACACACACAGACCGGTGATGTATAAACAGCAGTCTGCAGGTTAGCAAACAGCTCCGTGCAGCTTCTCTTCTCTCCAACCTGCAGCCTGTGATCCAGGATGTAAACAGCTGGAGGGGAGTCACGCTGTCACTTCATCCCACCGTCCTGTGAATGTTGATTCAGCGTGTGCTTCTTCACCGGGCCGAAGGGCGACGGCGTCCAGCTCTCTGTTTGTTTCTTATTCCCAGGAGACGCTCTCAGATGTATGGAGAGGTGCTGTTGTTTGTGTTGGATACAAACCAAAGAAGAAGAAGAAGATCTCCCTCCCCCCCCTTCACCTCCAGCTCTGCTTTGATTGACAGCTAAAAGAAAAAACAGGTAGTAAAGGTGGAAGAGAAATCCCCGCGGTGCTTCACACTCCGACAACTTTTCTCTTCTCAGCAACTTTTCTAATGTTTTTCTAACAAATTACATCCATTCATCGCTGGAGAAGAAGAAAAAACACGGCGTGTTTGTGAGCGGTAAGAATGAGGCTGTGGATCCTCCGAGCGTCCACTCGTCCGTCATCGGTCATGCCTGTCACGCAGCAGCTGAAGCATCGCTCTCCGTCTTGTTTGTCCCGCTGACGTCCGTCTCTGGATGGATGGAGCTCGGCGCTCAGGAGGCCCGTCGACTCAGGTGAGAAGTTTACTTCGTTAGTCACAGTTGGTTTTATTTTTCCACAGCAGGAGGAAGAGTGATCGAGGAGGAGGGAGGGAGGAAGACTGATATCACTGCGAGAGGCTCGAGTCGCCAGCCACCTGGGCTTTCCCGCTCACAGTTCATGAAGGAGGCGTTCGCCGCCGTGAGGCGTTCAGGGGCTCTGACAGAAACAATGGAGCTGATCATTTGTCTCTGCAGCCGGCCGCCGTTGTTGTTCTGCTTTTTGCAATCAGAGTTTTTCTGTTCAAGAAAACACCAGAAAGGAGAAAATAAAGAAAGAGACGGAGGATGAGAAACTCTCTGCTGCGGGACAAACTAACGAGGTTAAAGAGAAAATGAGAGGAGAAACCAAACCAGAGGAATGTAAATGTAAAACTAACACAAAGTCTGCAGCACATTTACAAGTTGTTTAATCAGATCTGATGAAAACATCTTCAGAGACAATAACTCAACTGTCTATAAACTTGTTTGACACTTTCAATGTTTTTTCTTTTATTTAAATAATTTTAGACTAATCACTGCCTTTATCTGGTGGGTTAGGTTTAGGAAATGATCGTGTTTTGTGTTACAATAAGTACGTTTGTTACGTAACTGGCGTTAGCAAAGTACAGAAGTTACATAACAAAACTAAAACTAAGTCAATATTGACTCGAACAGCGGCCTCCTGGATGAAAGCCCTGTGTTTGTTGGACCCATCACCCGCCCAGTGTGTCTCTTTTTGCTCTTAAAACTACGTCACCACAGCACTTTATCTGTGTGTTTAACATTGACATGGACGGGTTTACATTGTAGTTAATGGAAAGCTCAGTGCGTCGGTATCAGACACCGAGGGGTAATGACCATTCGGCGGTATTTGATGAGTTGGGAGTTAGAACACGTTTCTGCATTTCCTTTTTTAGTTTCCATTAACTTTTAAACACTATTAAGGTTCATTAAATTACTTCTTAAACAGCTAGAATGATATAATTTAATGTGTATTTAAACATCTGTGGTGTTAACTTCAGTGAACTTCTGTCATCAGTGCTGCAGATCCTAGCATCTACCTTCCTCTCGGTGGGTTTAATGATCGGTGCTCTCAGAGCTCTCCTGTAACTCTACTGAACTCCACTCTGTAACAGCGAGGAGTGTTTTCCAACGGCGCCGCGCTGTTTCACCGCCTGCCAGCAGCTCCGTGAGTCTCTCCCCTCAGAGGCAGAAGAATCGCAGAAAAGGTCACAAGTCGGGACGATTGGCAGCTGGTATTTGCGGCGCAGTCAGCCTCCACCCCGTCCGCGCCGGCCCGGCGTGTTACCGCGAGCCGCCGCCGTGACACGAACAAGCGCTGACTGCTGTACGGAGTGTTCTCCTGGCTGACAGAAGGCGCTGGGGGTTTGAGGACCGTGTCATTTAACATGGAACACCTCCTCCTCCTCATCCTCATCCTCCTCCTCCTCCTCTTCCTCTTCGTCCCGCCGGAGGTTTGAATCTCACATCAGATCAAGCAGGCAGAAGAGAAAAGTCTTTTCAATTACTTCCTGCACGGCCAGCGATTAGAGGCTGTCAAAGTGCATTATGGGAAATAAATTCACGATTGATCGTCCATCTGTGTGTTTCCGTTGGTGATTTTTACCTGTTTATTTATAACAGTTGCATGGAAGTTTAGTGCAAACATTAATGTTCCCCGAGGATGACTTAAAATCACTTCTTGTGATCTCTGAACTTTTCATGTTCACGTTTATGACCAAATACCTGCAGAAGTGATGACATCCCATCACTGTTTACTGCTAACATGTTAAACTAAGCTACGCTAAGATGATGAACATGGTAAATATTATATCTGCTAAACATCAGCATGTTGTTTTAACTCTCTGTTCACTATAATTTATTAACCTCACCTCAATGTTTTAGGCCATCTAGCCTTCATCAGAGGATGTTCTGAGTTCCCTTAAATGATAAGTTCGGTATTTTGAACGCTGCAGCTGCTGAATGAGCTGTAACGTAATCATTTGGGGCAACCTGGCTCCGTAATGTCCACTAAAAGTTCTTGTTTTTGCCACTGACAGGCTCATATTGTTATTATAAGTGTCTGACAACATTATGGAGAGGACCCTACCACGTTCTTCTAACATACGCATGTGAGCATTCAGCTCAAAGCAACGCTGCAGAGCTGTCAGCGTTTACTTTTTACATATTTTTATTAGAAATTCCGGATCATTATTTAGTTTTTTTATTTAACATTTTGATCAATGTGCCTGACTTGACTTCTCTATCAGTTACGGTTTAATGATTTACCCATGCGTCCCAATTCTGCGGAAAAAAAGCGGCATGAAGTTGTTGGAAGGTAAATGTTTTAGGCTGGGCTAGCAGTTTCCCCCCGTTTCCAGTCTTTGTGCTAAGCTAGGCTAAAAAAAGTTCCCGGACACACAAAGATGGAACTAATATCCATTGTCTCATCCTCTCATCTGGCTGAATTTGCACCCAAAATGTTGTCAAAACGTTTAGTTATAATTGCTAACGCAGCCTCCGTAATTCTCGAAAAAGGAGCGTACAAAATAAAAAACTTTGCAAAAGAAAAATACAACCCCAAATCACGTGATGCCGATTCACACGGGATTAATATCATCACATGACCTCTGTGTTTGGCCAAATATGGTCGCTTATTTGCAGTGCAACCTAGCGGTAACTAGCGGTCCCCAGGTGATACTAGTCCCGCGTGAATAGGACTAAAGATGGTACAAAAAAAACACTTCTTTAAATGTCACATAAGGGAAATTTCCCAGAATCCTTTGCCAACACATTTCCCAGGATCCCTCAGGACGCTCCTCTTCCTCCTCCTCCTGCAGTCCTGCTCAGCCTGACATTTCCTCTTTCTGCCTTCCTTCCTTCCTTCCTTCCTTCCTTCCCTCTCTCCTTCCTCGGGGCCTCCTCTTCCTCTCTGACCCTCATCGCCGCTCTCTGGCCTCAGAAATGTCATCCTGCCAGCGTCAGGTCTCTTTCAGCGCTGCGAGCGTACGCTTTGCACCGCTGACACATCGAGAGGGGGGGAAGCAGAGCAGCGTTCTCTCAGTATCTCCTGTAAAACTCAATCAAACCACCCGCCGACTCTGAAGAGGCAGAGAGGCGGAGGTGGAGGCAGCGGGAGTCGCTGTATAAAGAGCGAGTCAAACAAAAAGCAGCATGGCAGCTGGCGACTGGCCTTTTAACATCAACACATCCTCCTGGTAAATAAACAGAGACAATTGTTTGGTCACATTGTGGTGGCACACACACACACACACACGCACGCACACACACACACAGTGGCAGAGTGAGTGTGTTAAACGGTTATTTGCTCTGGCTGCCTGAGCCAATAGGATTCAACCAGCCGTGGAGGTGTGGACACACAGCGAGGCTTCGTCCACGATTAGACCGAGAGCTCAGAGCTGAGCCCGGGGATTACCTGCCTCTGTGTGTGTGTGTGTGTGTGTGTGTGTGTGTGTGTGTGTGTGGAGCCAGTATTAATTCTGTTTGTTCGTGAGGAACATTGGTGACATTTTTCTACCAGAAATGGTTCAGTTTCACCAGATGGCATGAATTTAAATAAGCATCATCACTGAATATCATTAGTTTCCCCTCTTATGACATCACAGCGAGGATGCTACAGCATCACATGAGGAGAAACAAAACAGTCTCTCTGCGGTTCGTGAAATAGTCATGAAATTGAATCTATTTGATTCGTGTACATATACACGAATTTCGCTTTTTTTTTCGTGACGCTCAGCACGACTTTCAACAACAAATCTTTTGTATGTTTTCCTACAAATGTCCAGCAGCACGTGACACACGTGTCAATTTCCACTCCAAAATACTTAGTTAGGTTTAGGATAAGATGGTGGTTTGGGTTGAAATAACTCTGGAAGAGCTGTAAGTTAAGTACAGAAGTTACATGACAAATAAATCAACGTTGACTTCTGGTTTCACACGGGACATGAACGCCGGTCTCCTGGTGAAAGTCTGGTATTCTTTGAGCGACCCATCCACCCCGACCTCCTCCCTACGCGGTGTTCGCCGCTCTTTATACTTCACGACTACGTGGATTACTTGCGCATTGATCTCGTGGGATATACACGAATTACAGTACATTACTTTTCGTAGGTATAGCCATGAACAGTGGATGAAACCAGCCTGAACAGCGACAAGTGTCGGGCGTCAGTTTGTCGCTTCATGTCACCGACTTCCATTGAAAATGACTCGTTGCTTACGTTACAGCGTCTCCAGAAGACTTATAGAGAGGAGAAAGTGCATGTGAGAGAGAACAGAAGCGACCTTTAACAGATTAAGACTAAAGAGACTCTTAGTGTCCTAAAAGTTCTTCCTGCTCTAAAGTTTTTCATTTTCTAAAACTCTTCCTTCAGTGGATCCTCCTCTCGGTCTCTGTGGGAGTTAACGTCTGTTAACGACATAAAACTGAAGAAGAAAAAACGAAGAGAAAAAAGGTGACACCAGCCTCTGGTGAAAAGAAGAAGAAGAAGAAGTGATAACTCGCTGCTGAGACTTGGAGTTCAAGTCAAACATCACTAAGGATGTAATTTCTTTTCCCCCCCATCCTGAAATATTCATTGAGTTTAAATATTGAACCCTGGGTGGTTTGTTTTTAATTAGTCAGTTAGTTTTAAAGGCATAAACGGTTCCATCCTCTGCTTTTCATGATGATCCACAGAGCTTTCATTTAGCTCTCCTGTCGTTTATCCGCCTGTTATGATGGTGATGGTGAGAACAGTTCCAGTGAAGACACATAATCAGATAATATTATTCTACAGGAACACGACTCCAACATGGAGCTCCTCCATCATCAGGACTATGAACGTTGTTACTGTAACAGAGACATAAAGCAGCGTGTTGCAGATTACTTGAACTATAATGTGAGCAGAAAACTTAATCGTATCTCAACAGTCAGGTTGGGAGTGTGATTATGTAAAGTATAGAAGAAGAAGTGCTCCTTTAAATCTGTGGGTCCATGCACGTGTGATCGATCTAACTTGTTCTGGTGACGTTAAGCTCATGAAAACAAATCAAAAACTAAAGAACTTTACAGTAGAAAGAAGGTCAGATAAACAGTAATTAACCCCCTGAGACCCGCGATCTCGACTGACTTTACTGTCTTTCTAAATAACGCTCCAAACTTACGCTACATTATGGTGAGGAAAAACTGTCACGTCCATTTTCAAAGGGGTCCCTTGACCTCTGACCTCCAGATCAGTGAATGTAAATGGGTTCTATGGGTACCCACGAGTCTCCCCTTTACAGACATGCCCACTTTATGATCGCATGCAGTTTTTTTCATGCAGTATAAACTATAAAGCTGAGACTCTTGTTTTCCCAGCTAGATTTACAATAAGGGGGTTTCTGAGCAGTTTACACAACACAAGTGCTCGCCATCCAACCGCCGAAAAATGCAATTCTTGCAGAAATCTCCAAATGTCAAAAGTTTTTGATCCCAAATCCCAGCATGGCTTTTTCTATGGTGCCCCTCAAGGTCTTGGTGTCTTAATGTGGTATTTTGGAGGGATTATTGATCATTTTTATCAATTCTCAAGTGATAAAAATGATTAAATTTAGGATCAAATCTGTGTAACAAATGGTATCAACCCAAAAAACTGCTGCAACAACTTATTTTAATTATTTCAGATTTATGACTAGAAGATCTTGACACACAGTGCTGAGCAGCATCTCAAATTAATCTTCAGGTTCTCAGCTTTCAGATGATGTACACCACTTCTATTTGACATCTACTGTTGACCTGCTATCTCCCCATAAAGACCCCCTGGACCCCCCTAAAAAAAGCGAAAAACAGGGTGGGTCTCAGAGGGTTAAAGAAAACAGTCGTAGACATAATCTGAAGAACATCATCATAACTTAATACAACTATTTAACAGCACACTATTTTAATATGTATCTGTATCTGGATTCTTGCTATGTTCCTCATCCCAGCTCGTCACATCCTGACGCCTCGTTGTTGCTTTTCTGTCGCAGAAAACACGTGTTTAATGTTGTGAATTAAACAGAAACTCAGGTTTAGGAAAAAACAAAATGTTTGGGCTTAAAAATAAAACATTACAGTGAAAATGAAACTGATCGCTCAGTATTTGACACCCTGGGAATGAGAACATGCTGGTACTAGTTTCTTCAATATTACCGACCCAAACTTTAAGACTTTGTTAGGTTTATGTCCGAAACACGATCATTACGTTGTGGAGCATCACGTCACCTGATGGCTGCAGCACAAACAGGATGCATCACCAGGGACACCGGTAGAAGGTTTTAAGTAAACACAGTTTAAATTCAATGTTACGATAAAGTCCTCTGTGTGAAACGTTTTTTTGTCTGGTTAATGCACTAACAGAGGACGACATCATGAGGCCATATATAATTTAAATCTCTCCCCTTCATGTACTTTACTTAAACAAAGAGCACAGAGCACAAAGCAGACCTCGTGCTGCAGCAGAAAACAAAGCGTGCCGTGTGAAGAGGTCCAAATCAGAAAAGAAAACAGCCGCCTCACTGATCTCAGCGCTGTTGAACAAACAGACCTGAGTCTCTTTAACCTGTTCAGAAGCTTTAAAATCTCACTCAGAGCTGATTCTTCTCTGCTGCTCGGGGTGCAAACAGCCTCCCCGTTAGTTTGAAGTGGTGTTACCTGCAGAAAGAGGCTCCCGTTACCTTTCAGACGGCGAGATAATGAGAAAGCATCATTTCATTAAAGGTGACACGCGTCTCACTTCCTGCTCCCCGCGCGCCGATCCTCAGCGCCACAAACACTCGCCTCGGGCTCCGACAACCATTTCCCTCCGTTTAAAAAAAACCCCCTCTCCCCTCCGCCTGCCGCCTCTGACATTTGGATTGAGATTACTTTTATTATTGTGGCAAACTCGATGCATTCTGGGTAAATATTGCAGGTTAAGGTCGCACAGGGAGCAGCTTGTTTTACAAAGTGAAGCCCGAGGCTGATGCTGCCGCTCACAAAACACACAATACCTTCAAAAAACAGCAGCTTTTCAAACTTTTAAAAGCAGCAGCTCGAACGCTAATGAATTAGTAATAATGTGTGGTAATGTTCACTGTGTGTGCGTGTGTGTGTGTGTGTGTGTGTGTGTGTGGAGGCTGTTTGCTAACACTGTGTACCACTTGTGAGTATAAAAAGCTTCTCAAACTTTTAAAAGCCCAGACAATAAATTAGCAATGTGATATAATAATTCCCTGTGTGCTCGGTGAGAGTGTGTGGGCAAGGACACGCGTTGGGCTGCAGAGTGCAGATTAAAGTGCTCGCCAGAACAGGAAGGTTACATTTGAGGGTAATGCTGCGTTCATGTTGTACGGTACAGTCTGTGATTATCAGCAGCTGAGAGGGAAAAAAACATGTGCATCAACCTCTTTGTTCTAATTTACATTCTGAGATACTGGGAAACAAATATTTCTCTCACAAGGTGGAAACAACAACTGTTGGCGTACAGTACATGTATACATCTGAATAAAATCTAAAGTTAACACTATTAATTCAGCTAATTAAAAGCAGTGTCTTCAGTATAGTTTCCTTTGTTAAAGGTCCAGTGTAACATTTTGGGGGATCTATCGGCAGAATTTGAATATAATATTCATAACTATGAATCGCTGTGTTTTTGTTACCTCAGAATGAGCACCGCCATGTTTCTACCAGCTTGTTTTCACGGAAAGTATAAATGCCACGATAATGTGCATGGTGTTTAGCATGCAATAAGTACTCCTTTCTTGATTTCCGCGTGTCATTTGTACGTCATGTATCCTGTACTGACTGCAATGTAAACTCAACTCGGCCAACTCGAGACGGTTGTTGACCGGTGTTTTGTTTTCGTGACGTTTGTAACATGTTTTCCGTAGTTCTTTCCGTACATGTTTTACATAGTTTATGTACTTATTTTAACTTATTTTTGCGTGGCGTACAAGTAACACAAAAACGCTAAAATCCATACTCATGACACGCAGAATGTCCGTGTAATGTCGTGGTATTTCTACCCCTTTCTGTGAGACCGGGTTGGTTTCTACAGTAGCCCAGAACAGAAAACCAAACACTGGTTCTAGAGAGAGACTTTCACGTTGTTGCGTTACCTGAAGGCCACCGTAGACACGCTTGTGCCGGAGAACTACGCAAAAAAACGTGGTATCGCCAGCCACCGTCTGACTTCTGTTGCTCCTAAAGTAGTGTTATTATGGTATGGATGGCCTCTGAGTGAGGCGGCTCACGTTACCGCAGTCTTGGAAAGGAAGGAGTGAGCGGACGGGTATTCAGTTGGTTGCAGTCTGCAACTAGATGCAGCCAAATCTGCACCTTTAAGTACGGAAGTTACGTAACAAATAAGTCAACGTTGACTTCTTGTTTCACACGGGACATGAACGTCGGTCTCCTGGGTGAAAATCCGGTGTTTGTAGACCGACCATCGACCTCGACCCCGACCTATGCAGACTTTATTGTTCTTTAGAGGTTCCTATGTCTCTCACCTGGATTTCGATGGTTGTATAGAGAGTGAGGATTCTACATTTGTCTAACGTGCAGCAGAAGAAGAGTGTTTAGTAATCAGCCTGCGGTCCTGCAGCAGCTCTGTGTGCAGCCGCTCTGCTTTCTGCTGCAACTTCTCCTCCATGTTACGCTGCATCCAGAGAGGCATTAACCCCCGATAATCTACGCACGTGGTGAAAAATTAATTCCGATCTGAGACGTAAACTGACAATATAATTGAACCATTTTAGCTCCTCTGTTACTTCCCATAACCCCCCACTGCTGCGGCTCTCTGACTGTTTTCTCATTCCTGCAGAATTAATGGACGGAAAATAGTCACACTTAAAGATAAATGATGAGGGATCACACTCACAGCGCTGCACCACATAAATCACATTTACATCGGCTTCAATAAAACACTGCACGTCTTCAAGGAAATCACATTAACATTAAGGTTTCATGCACTGCTGCTGGTTCACATTATTACCAGGTGACGGGAGGAGACGGTTACTCAGGAAACATCACACTGTAGTTTATGTCACGTCAACAACTGTCAGTGTTCTTCCAAAAATCAGTTACTGCAGCTTTAAATGCTCCACGACAAGACAAACTGTTTCACTTTTTAAGATATTAGCATAAAGATAAACTCTATACAGATACTAGTTATTTTGCAGATTAAACTGTACACACAAAATAATCTGAGGGAAAAATTGTGTTTTTAGGAGTTTTATAGGCAGGATTAGGAACCGCAACATCATCCTCCTACATAAGACTGGACGATATCGCCAAAAATGTTATTACAATGTGTTTTTTTATATTGAAGTTGATAATTTTCGCGATATATATTTAATAATAATTCTCAATTTACATTTTTTTGCATTCATTATGGAGAAGACTTTCCATATGAAAATCAAGTTACTGAAATATTGTGTTGACATTGAATAACACATCTATACTATAACATGGGATACAAAAATGACTTGTGTGGTTTACAGTTTTCAGAGTATTCTCCATCCAGCTAACTTGAAAGGGGATTAAATAATTCAACCGTGCGGCTCTTCTAGAGTTTCCAAATGTCATCGTACTGATTGATCAAATCGTGATAGTGACAGTAGCGACGGAGTGGTAGTCTACGGCGGAGGCTGCGATGTGTTGGCTGTTCATGTCATGTTTTTGTACGGTCGCTAGAGGAAAACAGATTCAAAAATAAATGGCGAAAATAAATCTTTCGAGTTGAAGTTTCTAGATCATTTTATCGCTCTACTTCTACATAGCTAGCGTGCAGCCTCGCTACTTTACATCCATGAACAATAGCAACAGAAAAATGTCTTGAAGTGTAGATGAGATGTTTGCAACTGTACAGCCATAAAAACATTTAAACATACAGAGATTAACCGCTCATATAGATCAAAAAGTTTGGGACAGAATCATTCCTATACAAACGCTGTTTAAAGTAATCAAGTAGTCGGCTTACAGTGTTCATTTTGGGGTCTTTTCATACATGAAAACATCTGGAAAAACATTTTAAAACTACGTTAGACTAACGTTAGCTGAATTTGTGTTTTGTTGTTTGATAATTTGCCTCACGGACCGCCTGCTCTCCGGCTGGATATCTGACGCTGGTGCTGTGTGCACATTGATATCATGACGGGAAAAGTGAAAGTGAAACTTTGCTGATCCTCAACCACCTCTGCGGAACACGTGCAGACCGGTGCCCGTCTCCCTCCATGAAGAAGGCCCGGCAAAGGGCCGCCGTTCTGCATGCACTCTTGCACGCTGCAGAACCGGCCAAAAACGGCAAAGCCTCCCCCTCGGTGAGGGAGAAGGCAGAAGAATCTGCAGCGAGCCAGTAAATAGCGAAGTGGTCCTTTTCATTACTTTGTCTTCATGTAATAAATATATAACACATATCAATTAGATGATAATCTGCATGAGAAATGATGCACAACAACACAATTTGGTTATAATAATGATCCGCTTGTAGTGATCGATTTCATCCCGATAGACGTGATCACTAGAAGCAGTTTCCACTGTATTTCTTCGATCAACATGACAAACACTATGTCGGTGGGACGGATACACCACGGGATGACACCAAGCACATACCAGCAGCTTTTCTGCAATCTGAGAACGACTATTGGAAAGTTTAAACCCTCTCTGATCATGATGAATTAATTCTATAAAGATTAATAACACAGCTTGTTTGCAGTTGGAGAGTTCCTGTCAACTGTTTTCGAGACATCTTTTTATATAATGGAGGTCAACAGGGAACCAGTTGGCCACTGGGAACAACTGGAAGTAAAGCAGACTCTCCATACATGCTGTAGCTCTATTAATAAACCCGTGGTATTCATCATTATTATTATTCCAGCTACTACGGTTACTGCTGCTGGAGGGTCTACAGCCGGCTCCCTGGGGGGAAAAGTGCTTTAGTGTTTTGCCTATATGGAGCCCAGAGGTCAGGAGCTATGTGGTGGTGGGGGGGGGGGATCGCTGTGTTGCTCAAGGACACTTGGGTGGTGTGTGTGTGTGTGTGTGTGTGTGTGTGTCAGTACATCATCTCTAATAATAAAATCAAAGACTGTTCTGCTGCTGTTTCCTAACAAACTGCTGCGACACGAAGCTGATGAATCAGTGGGAACAAAAAGGCAAAATTTGATCTTCTTTCATCTCTCCCTCCTTCTTCTTCTTCTGTCTCTCTATCTTTCCGCCAGTGTTTTCCCAAGAAGAAATAATTGGCCCAGCTCGCCGTCCCGTGGGAAGAAGCTAATTTATATTCTCCCACATAAACACACTGGGCCTCTCCACTCAGACCCCTAAAAAAGGCAGAAGAGTCCTCTCCTCCTCCTCCTCCTCCTGCCTCTTTCCCAGAGAAACTTCCCCTCCGCTCTCCCGCCGTCAGCAGCTGGCCCTCGCTGTGCTGGAGGGAAAAAAAGGAACATTTCCTTCCAGAACTCCCCCCCCAAGTGCATTCTGGGATCAATCCCAGCAGGCCGCGGCTCCTGGAGGTCCCTGATTGCTCGTCATGAATCTCTTTTGTTCTTCATGCACGCTGCTGCAGAAAACGGCCTCCCACATGAGCTCGCTTAAAGGAGGCGTTTTACCAGCGCAGGGCCAAATGTCTTCTATTTTTAGACACTTATTATTTTTACACTGTAAAAAATGACATCTCCTATTAACAAACACGTTCACTGTTTCACAAGACGACCTCTTTACGCTGCACATATAAGCACACACGCTTACCTCTACATGTTATTGTTTATTATGTTATTATGCATTATTATATGTAGCGGCTCTATGAACCTGCACAGAGATGCTTTGGGCTAAATGCTAACATCAGCATGCTAACATGATGATTGTGTTTAGCAGGTATGTGTACTATGTTCACCATCTTAATTTAGAGTGTTAGCATGATGGTGACGACCAAAAACCAAGATGGCGACATCCAAAAACCAAGATGGTGATGGCTAACAACCAAGATGGTGACTACCAAAAACCAAGATGGTGACGGCCAAAAAACAAGATGGTGATGGCCAAAAACCAAGATGGTGACGACCAAAAACCAAGATGGCGACATCCAAAAACCAAGATGGTGACGGCCAAAAACCAAGATGGTGACGGCCAAAATCAAGATGGTGACGGCCAAAAACCAAGATGGTGACGGCCAAAAACCAAGATGGTGACAGCCAAAAAACGAGATGATGACGACCAAAAACCAAGATGGAGACGACTAAAAACCAAGATGGAGACGACCAAAAACCAAGATGGCGACGGCCAAAAACCAAGATGGTGACAGCCAAAAACCAAGATGGTGATGGCTAACAACCAAGATGGTGACTACCAAAAACCAAGATGGCGACGGCCAAAAACCAAGATGGCGACGGCCAAAAACCAAGATGGTGACAGCCAAAAAACGAGATGGCGACGGCCAAAAACCAAGATGGAGACGACTAAAAACCAAGATGGAGACGACTAAAAACCAAGATGGCGACGACCAAAAACCAAGATGGAGACGACCAAAAACCAAGATGATGACGACCAAAAACCAAGATGGAGACGACCAAAAACCAAGATGGAGACGACCAAAAACCAAGATGGAGACGACCAAAAACCAAGATGGTGACGACCAAAAACCAAGATGGTGACGACCAAAAACCAAGATGATGACGACCAAAAACCAAGATGGAGACGACTAAAAACCAAGATGGTGACGACCAAAAACCAAGATGGTGACGGCCAAAAACCAAGATGATGACGACCAAAAACCAAGATGGAGACGACCAAAAACCAAGATGATGACGACCAAAAACCAAGATGGAGACGACCAAAAACCAAGATGGTGACGGCCAGAAACCAAGCTGACTGAAGTGGAAGGCCAACCACCGCCGTCATCGCGGCTGCCGCTAATGCATGAGCTAATACTAAACGTGAAGCATAAAGTAAGCTGGAGCTCAGAGATGGAGGACCAACTTGTTGATTAGTGTTTATTTAATATGTCTCCATGACTTCATCCATCCATCCTTTATCAATGGTCAGTACAAATTATAAACTAACATCTCTAATTCTTCCTGCCCGTCGTCCTCCATGTGCACTGATCTACTGTTGGTTTCCTGTGTGCATTTAAAGAGGCGGCCTCCACACACTCTGCACTCTAAAGATGGAGGTTTGCTCTGTAACATGATGTTTTTTTTCTCCTCTATTTTTGTGTCATTAATCTTCATTTGTGACAGCGATGGCAGAGAAATAAATACATTAATACATAAATGGGTCAGCGCAGCATCAGTGTGATTCAGTCTTTTTTTTCCTCCTCGCTGCGTTTAAATCGACTCGTGAAGTCAGGAGGACGGAGATGCGTGAAATATGATTATTTTACTCATCACGCTGTCACTGTGGCGTCCCTTTACTGTATATCTGCAGCCACGGTTAATGAGCATGTTTACATGCTGATCGTACAGGAGGGACGACATCATCAGAGAGTAGCCTGGTTCTTTACACTCACCTGAACTTGATAATGATGTTATTACTATAATTCTAGGTTTTACTGTAAGGAAATACAGCAGCTTCCATACACAGAGGCAATTAAAACAGATCTATATGAGGCAAAGAAATGCAATAGAGCAAAATTTAATCAATTAATTTGTAAAAAAAAAAGACAAGAAATAGAGTTTCAGTGCAGTAGTATGTTTCTATAATTTAATGAAGGATATATAACAGTGTGGTAGAACAATCATAAAGCCTGAGAAATGTGTTTATACTTGTAAGAATGAGTAAAATTACAGATTAAAACTAGCTGCAGTTAAAGTTGTGATGCCTCTATATGACCTATATCAGTAAACGAGACCATCAGAGAGAAGATTGGCTATTTCTATATATGTTACTATTAGCGCCATCGGGTCGGATGCAGCTCAGACTCCAGCAGCGCCCGGTCCACCAGGGTCAGACCCAGATCTGGCTTCGCTGCAGCCTTCCACCTGCAGGTGGAGAGCTCTACTCCCGGCAGCAGCGGCAGTTCCTCCTCCGGCCAGGAGCAGAGCTTCACCTCGCTGCTGGTAGTCAACACCGACACCACGCTGCTGGAGGCCCAGGCCGTAGTGCTGATCATATGTCAGAGACTGTAATCAATGATTTGATCATCTGATGTGAACTTTACTAACAGAGTTTCTGTGAGCTCTGACATCATGTTGGAACAGCATCAGGTCCTCGGTGGAAGTTTAAAAACCTCGGTAACCTTAAAGTGAACTTTACAGAATGAGTCACTGAGGTGGATTCAGTCGGTTTGTGTTTGCGGTGAAAAGAGAAGCACAAGAGGAGCCACTTCATCCGCCACTGCTCGTTATTCACACGTTAATATGTGGGTGCATTGAAATGAGTGGCAGAGTGTCTGAGGCTTTCACCACCGCCTGTTCACACAGCTTTTCTAAAGGAGGATTAAAAACATGACCAGAGTTAAATGAACTGACTGCAGGGAGACGTCTCTCTCTCTCTCTCTCTCCCTCTCTCTCTCTCTCTCTCTCCTCGGCCGGCCTTGGTTGATTTGACTCAGGTAAAAGAAGAAATAAAATCAGTGTGCTGACAGTGTGAATGTGAAGCAGATGGATGTCTTACACTCACTGAAAGCTTCAACACATTTGATCAGATTAGAAGTCAGAGCTGAAAGACACTCCAAAAGGCACAGAGGAAGAGCAGGAGAGAGTCCACCTCTTTAGAGAGAGAGACGAGTTAAATTATCCAGCTTTTCATCATCCGTCCATCACGTTCCACTTCGGTCCGTCTCCTTCCTGCTGCCCTGAGCAGGACTCCTGAACCTGACCTGACAATGAAAGTCAGTCTGGTGACTAAAGTCCAACATGTCCCCTCCCTGTTCTGTCCGAGAACAAGGTGTTTTGGTGTATTTGTAGTCGTATAAAGAAGGATAATGGAGCACATGTTCAGACTGTCATCATCAAATTTGTTTTGCAGACAGGAATTGAACACAAAGGTCACAGGAACACACTGATGATGATCAGCAGGAGATAAAAAACAATCTGATCTCACGGGAAGGCGTATAAATAGCACGCCACTTTTAAGGACATTCCGCGTGTCACATTGTTATTGTGAAACGGTCGCGGTTATGTTGAAGCAACAAAACCACCTTTAGTCTGGCTTTTTTTTTGGGAAAGGTTACAATCAAATGACTCTTCAGTACTAACGTGTGTTTACGCTCTAGCTCCCATCGGCAGTGATGGAAACATGACACGATAATTTCCGCCCCCTTTCTGGCGCTTCTTTTGTCATCTCAGTCACATATTTCGTTCCGAATTATTCAGCACAGAGTTTGACGAGAGACTGAATAGCAGATGTAAAAAAGAGGAAACCACCGTTACATTTTCACTCTTTACTAACCCTGCTTACCCTGTTTACTGAGCTACTTGTCTACTGATAATGGGTATTTTAGTGGGTTCTCATGCATTTTAAAAACCTGCATATACACACTAATTTTGGTGGGAAAAGGGTAAAAGTTAGCAACTGTCTTGCAGCTAAAAAGCTGGAAATTTGAGTGTGAAAGTTTCTTCTTAACCTTGGTAATACTGAAGAATATAATATTGAAAGTTTGGGTTACATGATGACAAGAAGACTGTGAGATCAGAAGTGTTGCTCTTGTTGTTTGCTAACGTGTGTCGTCTTCACAACATTTTAAAGTGAATATCAAATGTTAATGTTTGTAGCTTGTTCTGTGTCCAAAAAATAGAAAAAGAAATCCATGGATGCAGCTTTAATACATCATCTGAGAAACCTGTAATGCTCAAATGATGTGTTCAAGTGACAAACCAAACTAAACTAAACTGCTGAGGAGAAAATGAATTGTCCAACACGAAGAGATCTTCACAAGTTGAGCTGCAGAATCAACTCCGGATCTAATTTATCAGAGTCCAGTCTGAGACATGACTAGAAACACGTGTTTACTTTTCATGCCAAACACTTGCGGAGAGCAATACCAAGTAATATTATTGAATTAATTAAATGCATTTCTTTTTACTTGTTTTTAGCAAAATTATTGAAACCAAACGATACATTTTGCTTGAAGTCAGACTGTGATATTAGCGATGAATCTCACAGTATATTTACCTAAAGATTCTGCACAATGACGACGACAAACATGTCTTTCTTATTTTTCTGAAGAAAATGGCTGATAGGATAAAACTTTATTAGTAGCTGTGCTTATCGGTCCATTAATGAACTGTACAAAGGTCAAACTGTGATGACTTTATTCCAGACTGGATCTGATGAGACACCGGTGGCTTCCTGTTGTCCTGTAGCTTCAGGTGTGAACGTGACTGATGCTCAGACTCAGCCGCTAACGTCTCCGTGTTCCACGAAGCGTCCTCCGGTTGCTCACGTGTCCTGAAAGATACAGTAAATCCACCGCCGATGTGAGCGTGACGACTTCAGCACAGAAGACAATCAGCTGGCAGCAGCCGAGGCATCAAAAACAACAAACCAACCACAGAGGACAGCCAATCAGCTCGCTCTGTTCCCACCGACATGTACGGTGGCCTGGAGGTGTGTGTGTGTGTGTGTGTTTCCTGTTAATGGGAAAATCACTTTGTTTGCCTGTCGGGGGTGAAGACCCAGCAATGATAAAACGACACATTTTGGTTGTTACAAGTCGCAGAAGTCGCTGAGGAGCGATTCAGAGAGCAGCTCCTGATAAATACTGTCATTACTGCTGCTGCTGGCTGTAATCAACACATACATCCTCCTCCCCTTCTCTTCACTTCTTCTACTACATCACGCTGCCGGCTGGCTCCTAATATCAACCCTGTAATAATATTATTATTTACATTAGTGCTGCTGTGGATCCAACATCAGAACATCCTAAAATCCTGCACATCCTGCCTATATTACGTGTAACTTCTGCATTTTACAAACTATTTTGTATCAACAGAAATGAGTCTGTAGAATTGATCAGATTTCCCTGTTTATTAATAAAACACTAATGTGTTTTAAAGTTTAGAAGGTATCATTTGCTAAATTATTATAATTTTTTTAGAGAAACATGTTTATGTTAATAAATATTAATAATATAATAATATAGTTTTGGTACCAAATCTCAGGTGATGTTTGGTGTAATTATTTCTGTATAAAGCTGCTCTATAGACCATCACTTTATTTCTCCCCCCAGATGGGTTAAATAAATAAATAAATAATAATAATAATCGGACCATCTGAGCCAGCAGCTCCTCCTCCTCCCAGCTGGCCAGATTGACCCCAACATGGCCGCCTCCACCCAGTTTCACCCCCTGTCCTACCTGGGAAACCATGCCGAACCCCTCAAACTGTCCGCGGTCAGAGAGGCCGCGCCGCCACGCCGGAGGACGGACGGCGACTTTCAGGACTTTTAGAGTTCAAGTCGAGTTGTTGGAGCTGACGTCAGCAGGAAGTTAGCTTTTTACTTGATATATTTAATTATTTAAATGTTAACATGTTTAAGAGGATTTTTTTCTAACAAAGGTTTTTATGATTTTTATATTTGAGCTGTTTCTTGTCTTTAGTTTTTCATATCTGAGAGGCAAATTTTATCATTTTTTATTATTTATTCGCAGAGTGATTAAAAAGACTACTAATATACTACTTATACTTTTACACTTTGCTCTCCTGATCATCAGATTTTGGTATTTTATTTTTATTTTCCGCCTCCATCACAGCAGAACCAAACGGATCTCCAACATCCCTGCTTTCCTTTCCTTTCTTTGTTCCCCCCCTGACCTTTGACCCCTCCGCCTGCAGCCGTCACCATCAGCAGCAGTATTAAACACCGCTCAGCTCTCCGCTGCGACTCGACACCTCGACATACAAGAAGGAAAGCAGCAACATGCTGACTTATGAGAGTTAGCCGGTCATTCTTCACGGAGAGGGACTCGCTGTCGGATGGTATATCCAGGAGAACTTCAGTTTCGGGGGGAAACAGTAGCAGGATGTGGGGGGGGGGGGGGGGGGTCCAATATATAGGAAGTGGCATATTTTACCCGTGGGGTGTTTCCATCTCTGCTTCCACTGCCGGGTTAGATATTACATGCTGTAATTCAGCCGGGGGAATAATTGACCTGTCAACGGGTTCACGCCACCGGTCCCATCACTCGGCGGCGGCGGTGGCGGCCGGCCTCGACTCGGCTCTGTTTCTGCAGATTGATACATACTGTTTCCCCCTCAGAGGTCTAATAACGTTACAGCCATTGTACAGTATATATATATATATATATATATATATATATATATATATATATATACACACACACATCCTGAGGAGGGTTTGGAGCTGCTGAACAACCACAGTGTTTCCCTCCAAAAACAAGAAAAGATGTTTAGTGTTGACCAACTTTTGCTTTAGTTTTTATACTCGGTTTTAGTTTCCATGCATTTTATTTTTATTTTTCCAAAAGGTTTTGCAGTTTTCAGAGCATCCTAGTATTTATTATATCTCACTTTAGTTTAAAAAGCATCTTGAAAAGTAGTGTTACATTAAGATTTCCTGACGATAACAATGTTTTATGTGAACTTTTATGTTCTTTCTATGAGCTTAATGGCTTTAATTTGTTTTTGTTTTTTTTGATGGATGGCAACTCTGCGTCCAACACAGCAGGAACAAATATTTGACAAACAAAGAGGGTGACCCAGTAATCCCAGCGCCTGGCAGCATGCTAACATACAGTATGTTTCAGAGAGGATTGTCCACGCATGGCTGCAGCTCGCCGTGACGCCGTCGCTGCAGATCTGTTCATCTGCGGGCGCCGATAACAGACGCGGGAAGATTAAAGCAGGACGACTCTTCGTCCTTGTTCGGGGTTCGTCTTTGAGCGGGAAGCTGAACCTGTCAGCTGGTGGAGAGACACAACGGTCTGTCGGGGCGGGGAGGGGGTCCACACACACACACACACACACACACACACACACCTTTATGGTCAGATTTAACACAATCAGCAGGCAGAACGTCCACATTAACTGACACAAACAAAGTAACGGTGACCTCGTCAGGACGTCCTCCCTGTCAGTTAGAGCAACAACTTAAACACTTAACACTAAAGGTGAGTTCAGACAGGACGCAGCAGATAGAGAGTGTGACTGCATTCAAACACCAACAAGCATGGAGTCACTCCAGGTGGCAAAAAGTGGGGCAAGATCTTCTTCTTTTGTTTCTTTTGTGGTACACCACCATGCTTAGTCCAATGAATAATGCTTCCACCTGACCAAGACAGAAAAAAACACAGAAAAGTCTGAGCTTGAACCTTTATCGATGGATGACAATTTTTGGGGGTTCAAATTTCCCTCTTTTGTTCATTCGGGGGTGTTACAACCCGGCTCAAAGGTTGCAAAAAAAATGGGAGACCAGACGAGTTTTAAAATAGTAAAAGGCTTGTATTTAAAGGCACACGTACTACACTCATTTCAACTGAATAGGGTAAAACACTGGCACGAATAAGGGATTTTTTTTGCGCCTGTATCCTTCAAAATGGTGATGGGGATTCACTTTTCCTCACCAACCAGAGAAACAGAAACTTGAGAGACAAATGGCCTGAAATCCTCATCAATTTTTTTATTTTTTTTCTGGCTCTGCCAAATTCACTCGTCTAAGGGTGTGATTCTCGCTCCCGGACGAGCCCCCAATTGTTACAACCCGGCTCAAAGGTTGCAACAAAAATGGGAGACCAGACGAGTTTTAAAGTAGTAAAAGGCATTTATTTAACAAATAACTAAACAAACGTGGAAAATCAGTAATGTAGGCATATTAGGGTGTGTGAAAATGTCTGCAGCAAACAAAACCAAAACAGCTGTGCCATCATCAGCCTGACGACCTTCCACCCTGAAACACAAAGAGGAACCAGCAAGAGAACACCTAGTGGAGTTTGGGGTCGTCACAGGGGGAGACGTGTCCCGAGTGGCAATTACGCACATGTTAAACACGACACACTGTATGATTATATCTGCTGACTGTCAACGCCTACTAAACCAGATTACAATCGTAAGGTGTGCACCTTTTTCAAGTACATGTTGGACCACAAACCGATGTCCAACTTGAATGGCCTATAACTGCTGGCTTTGAGGTGGCACTAAAATAAAAGCTTGACACGTAAAGGTGTGTCAGTAGTGATTCAGCTGGTTCCTGCCACGATGAAGAGGTGACCCCCCCTCTCAATCACCAGACTGCGGCTTCCCTGCGGTGACGAGCTTTGCGCCGGCTCCGAGCTGATTACCTAACCCCGCCCCGCTCGTCCAGTCAGAATAATGGCGGCCGAGCTAATCGATGCTCAGACGGTGTGATTTATAGCGTTTGCTGAGATCAGCAGTGGGAGGTGTTTGAGAGCGGCGAGGGGATTCTCTCCGCGGCTTCCCCCCCTCTCTCACTGTTGTAATTGGATCCCTGTATGAGGCTTCCAAGAAGTTTTCACCGGGGCTTTTACCCACAATGCACGGCTCTCTCTCCTCATAACCTACATTACTAATGGAGACAAATGTTGCATTGCATCCTGGGAGAGTTCTCTAATTGGAGAGGAAACAGAAGCTGTGTGAATCCTGAAAAATCTACAAGTGAGGAGGAGAGTAGAGAAGCTCTCGGAGCAGCAGAGGTATATCTCAGTACTTTTCTTTGTGCTTTAAAGGTCCTCAGACACCGAATCAAACTGCTGCAACTGCTCTTTAAACGATAACGCTTTCACTGCTGGACACTCCCACATTAGTGATGTCACGGCGGGCTGTCTGGGGCTAAACACCTGTTGTAAGGGTGTGGTCAGCCGGTGGCCAGTGTTTTGCGTGCTGCTTTTGCGTTGCTGAGTGACTCACGTTTCTGCAGGAGCGTCCTGAACTCCTCGAGTTGAAAAAAAATCAACTCAGACCCGAAAAGCGCCATTAGCGTTTTTTTCTCATTGTGGTGACTTTTGCTGGATCCTCAGAGCTTTATGACTTTACCAACCATAGTTACCGTGATCTGAACGGGAAACAGCAGGAGGAAAATTTGTGTCTTTGAGATTTCGAATTGTTTTCATTAATTTAAACTGTACTATTAACTATTAGGTAGCGTACAGATCATGGTTTGTGTTGAGCTAACGTTACCACTCATTCGGTGCAAACTTCAAAAGACGCTCTGTCTGATCAGAGCCTAAAATTATGTCCGACAGTCCCTCCAATACTAAGAGAAGATATCCTCAAAGATCCAAATTACATACATTTTCCAGCCAATTGAGCATCAGGATTCTTTCTCTGAAATATAATGAACAAACTAACATGAATTTGCAGAATCATAAAAAGACAGTTGAATATTGTGGTTCTGTGTAGTTCTTCTTCTTGGAGGAAACCTGTGCAGCAGCTGATGGATTCAGCTCAGTGAAATGATGTGATAGAAGCAGATTTAGCTGTTGAGACAAACGGGAAGAAAATAAAGGACAACGTTTCTTTAGGACCCCAAAAATATGAAGCTCTGCAGCAGCTAACGCTCACTGTGAGAAGAGCTCTGAATTCAGACTCCAGACTCGCTCTGCAGCTTCACTTCCTCTAAAAACGTTGAAGTCAGCACAATAACACATCAAACCGTCCTGACTTCTGTAAAGTTTTACAGATCTGCATTCAGTTAGAAAGAAGCCCTGCAGCAACGTGTCAGACAGGCAGCAGCTTCATCAGAGAGTTACAAACACTGTACGATATCACACTGAGAGAGGCGGAGGAGCTGACTGGAGCCAGTTAAAGAACCGAAGCATTAAATAACAACTTGAGCACTTTAAAATGGAAAAGAGGGAAACCGCTGCACTCTTCAGCAATTATTATGATGCTCTTTTAAGGCTGAGATCACAGAGAATACATTGACAGATAAACATCCTGCACAACTTCCTGCTTCAGCTCTGACCTGCTGTACTATTACCAACATTTCAGGTGGCTCACTGTCGGTTTGACCTCTAAATAAAGAGCTTTATATAATCTGGATAAACTGATGGTTTGTTTCCAAACTGTCTGATCGTGTTTAGATGTTAACGCTGTCAGTAAAATGTTGTTATCACTGATAAAAATGATAAAAATGATGGATAAAACTATGAGAATAATCTGTAATAAAGCAGACAGTGATGGAATGAGTACTCAGATCCTTTACTACAGTAAAAGTAGCAAGACCACAGTTTAAAAATACTCTATTACGAGTAAAAGTCCTGCATTTGAAAGCATTCATTATGCAAATATAACCTCATTCACAGTGTTCAATTATGGAGCCTTCAAGGTCCTGAAAGATGCCATATATTTTTTGTTATATTATGTAAACAAGACAATAATTTGTACACACAAGTTATTATCATTTGCAACAAGATAAAAATGTAGTAAGTCATAAATCAGCAACATAACTGAGGGTCTGAGAGTCCTTTAATCTAAAACAATGCATCATATTTAATAAGTTGATCGGATGTTTTCTGTGTAAAATCAAAGTAACTATAGCTGTAAAATAAATGTAGTGAAGTAAATAGTACGTTATTTGCCTCTGAGATGTAGTGGAGGAGAAGTATAAAGTATCATAAATTGTATATATATATATTAAGTAAAGTACAAGTACCTCAAGAGTAAATGTTCTTCTTGCGATAATTCGTAGGAAACATAATCCAATGTTTGTTCTTTATATTATATTTGTATCATTTATTGTATTTATTGTGGAGATGATCTATGTGGAGATCAAATTTCCTGTATATACCTGTATGTATATGATGATTGTAATAAAGTTTAAGTTTCTTTTTTTATTATTTTTGTGAGTATGCTATGTACGTATATTTTGTATTATAACAAAATAGAAACTAATATTAGCATTTTCTCACTAATATGGTTACTCTCTAATGTTTGTTGTCACTCAGTCTCATTCTGTCCAGCCTCCTGTCATTCCCCATCCATCCACCAGGTGTCTTCAGACCCTCCTACCTGTCTACAGTCACCTGACTCACCTGCTCACCTGTTTCCTCTTTCCCTCATCAGCCCTCACCTGCAGCATATATACCGGCTCATTTCCATTCATTCTCTGCCACATTGTCAGTGTTTCTTCAAGTCTGTGCTTTTACCTGAACCCTAATCTGTAGGCTACCTACCTGTTCTGTTCACCTGTGGAGACTCACTTTAGTCTGTTCAGACTTTGACCCTTTTTATCTTCTATCTGCCTTGATTATCTGCATTTGGGTCCTTTAATGCGTCACACTCAGTTTAGGCACAAAAAACTCTTCTGTTAAGTTTAGAGAAAGATTGTTAGGGTTAAATAAATCAACACTGACTGTTTATAGGAGATGAGATGTCAACCACAGCTTTCAGTGTCAAAGTCAGAAGCCTACATCCAACCATCCACCCTAACAGGTTCTGTGATGCTACATGCAACATCGTGCTTCCTCCTCTCGCTGCTGAAGGCAGAGACACACACCACAACTGTTGAGCTAATTATGAATGATATGTGATATGTACAACTGATGTGGCTGAGTTGTTCCAGTCTGGGTCAACTGGTGTCGACAGTCGGCAGATAAAATCATATAGTGGGTGATATGTAAAGATTCAGATCCAGTCGCTGCCATTCGTTCTCATTAAGGTTTTTTTAAACATGTTTTATATTTGCAACTGACGTCAGTGACCGATGACGTCAGCTGTGTTTCGCCGTACGCTTCAAACTACGACTCACCCAGGAGGCCGCTGTTCGTGTCCCGTGTGAAACCAAAAATCAACGGTGACTTATTTTAAGTTACATACATAGGTTACGTAACCTACTTATTTGAACCCAAACCACCATCTTTTCCTAAACCTGACCAAGTTGTTTTCTGTGCAGATGGAAGTTTATTTTGAAAAGACGTGTATGCATGCAACAAGTGTAAATTGACATGAATTGAATGCGAAACTGCCGCTAGAGGGGTACCTAGAGCGTCATAGTTTGAAGCGTAGGGCTGCTGACCAAGCTGCCAGGTTGTGAGTGAGAATGTGTTGATTTACCTGAAGGTAAACCCCCGCCCTAAAGCATCCCCTGGTTTATGGTCTATCTGACTCTAAATAGGACCATAATATACTAAATGAACATCATGCTGTATTGAAGAAGACTTGAAACTAGTGATTGAGACCATAAACTCATGTTTACAATGTTTACTGAGGTAATAAATCAAGTGAGAAGTAGAAGCTCATTTTCTCAGAGACTTCTATAGAACCAGAGGAGTCGCCCCCTGCTGGATGTTAGAAAGAATGCAGGTTTAAGGCACTTCAGCATTGGCTTCACTTTTCAGACCAGAGATTGCCGCCTGGTTTCAACCCGTTTTAAGGTTGCGAAATGACAAACAAATGACAAACGAAAATGCTCAAATGTGTACTCATGACACGCGGAGTGTCCATGTAATGTGGCGGTATTTATACGCCTTCCTGTGAGACCAGATTGATTAATCAAACCCACTCAAAGTCTCGGAGACTAAAGCTGTATCTGATGTTCCTGATGTGATTCTGAACTGCAAAAAGGGACGACTTGTTTGCTAAAATTGTCCTCATACCTTAGACACTTTATAATAATATGAATTTTAACTGTGAGCGTTTGAACGTGTGACCGACACTGTTGTCTCTCTGGCGAGGACGGTGTTGTCCTGGTGTGAAGACGTGTTCAGATTTCCACCTTTAAAGCTGCTTTATGTTGTTTGCCGTGTTGTACGGCGTGTTTGAGTCTCACAAACAGCAGCCTCAGTTTGCGTCCTTGAGCAGATTAATCTGCTAAACTCTCCTCGCTGATCGCAATTAAGAGATGAGAAACTTCTAAAGCGTTCTTCCTTCACTCGCATTTTCCCTCCCTCCATCTCTCTCTCTCGGTAACGAGGCCTCGCTCATCCCGTCTTCTTACCTCTCTGATATCCTCCTATCTGTGTTCGCAGTCACACTGGGATAATTGTGCACCTATAATGGAGAAATTAGTCGGCCCTGAAATGAGCTTCTCTGTGTCTCTGTGTCTCTGCGCTCTCAGAGAGGCTGAGCGCCGCCGCTCGCCTCGCTCTGCCACATCAAACCCTGACGAGCTGCAGAGGAGGAGGAGGGATCACCGCTGCGAGGCATCCTCCACAAATCAGCTTTCACTCTGCAGCTTCCTATCTTCCCTCTTCCCTCCACTGCCTCTGCTTCTTATTAGAATATCACTTTAATGTCACACTGCAGGTGCTTTATTACTTCAAAAAAATAAAATGAAATAAAAAAAGAGATGTGGCTGTTGTCGTCTAAAGAAAGTGGCCCTGTCTCGATTCGTTAATTTGTCCCTGGAAAGGTCCGTATCAGACACGCTGCAGCTGAAACGTGACTGCAACTTTAAGGAGGGATTTTAACCTTTTGAACCCAAAATCACTTCAGTCCGATCCAGCATCCTCTCTGGAAGCTCTGAGGCCGACATGTATATTTATGACCTCCACACTAGCACCGTTAATGGGTTTCTAATGTTTGTCTGTTTCATGAATCAGATACGCTGAAATCTCCAACTCAAAGAGACACGTATGTGATGCTGGTTTTATTTTCAAAGAATTTATTTTGTATACACATTGCAGCTATTCACTCACACAAACATCCAACATATGTTGTCAACGTCTGAACTATACATCTACAATGATTATTCAAGGCCAGCAGTTTTATTATGAGCCCTCTGGTTTCTCTATAGACCCTTTTACAGTTTGCAAACAATGATGATGTACGTAAGTGTGCACACGCAACGTTTCCTCAACGGCTCGTATGATATTTTAAAAGAAAAGCTATTCATCATTTTTCATGCATTTTCCGAGTAGCATCCTCAGTCACGTGAGTCGTTAGGCAGCGACATTAACGTCAACTACGACCGTTTTCTAACCATAGCTAATTTCAAGTTCAAGTTCAAGTTCAAGACCTTTATTTGTCCCCTTTGGTTTTGCAGTAGTAGCAGCAACAACGACAAAAACAACAACAACAACAACATCTCATCACAATAAGACAATAAACACATACTGTACATCCCCACTTACTAGAGCACTAAAATAAGGTGAAACCTTGAAGTAAAAAATGTTAAAAGAGTTACAATAATTACCATATAAGATAATGATAATGAAAAGAACAGAACAGAACAGGCATGGGTGGATGTGTTGATACTACCTGTACTTTACAGAGTTGAGCAGTGAAATGGCTGAGGGTATGAAAGAGAATTTATATCGGTTAGTTTTGACTAATGTTTGTTTTAGGGGGAAGCCAGAGGGCAGAAACTTAAATTCTGAATGCAGGGGGGGGTACTGTCCGAAATTATGGATTCTGCTTTCTTTATCAGCTGTTTGTTGTACAGTTCAGACAGACATTTCTGCTGAGAGCCGATGATTTTGCTGCTGATTTTTATCACCCTTGTTAATGAGTTTTTCTGTTTGAGGTTGAGGGATGCATACCAGCAAATAAAAGCAAAAGTGTAAACTGACTCAATAAAAGATTTATAAAACAGTGTCATCAGGGATTTATCAACCTGAGACTTCGCTAGCTTCCTCAGACAGAAGAGACGCTGATGGCTTTTCTTACACAGCACATCTGTGTTCCTCTCAAAGGTCAACTTATTGTCAATTATGATGCCTAAATACTTGTAAAATTCAACAATCTCAACATCTTGTCCATTTATTGTAGTGTTTGCAGGAGTTGGTTGTTGACGTCTGAAATCAATGCACATGTCTTTAGTTTTTGTCACATTCAGTTCTAAAAAGGCGTCATTACACCAGTTTAAAAAATAGTTCACAACAGGACCATGAGACACAAAGTGGTTGTGTTGCCCTGGAAATGGAGGTTTATTTTGAAAGGACACTATGCATGTAATGAGCGTACACTGGATCATTGTAACGCAGGAGGCGTACCCTGTGCGTCACTCTCCAACAGCTCCTTACGGAAAGTTATTCCTCATTTTTCGTTTTGAAGAACCTTGAAAATACGAATCTCGTCAGTAAATTAACTATTATCAGCAAAGTGAATTAAGATGGAACAAAGTAGACATTTCTATGAATTAATTCCTCAAAAAGAGGCAAAATTATCAATATATTTCCTGTGAGGTTGCATTGAAAACTTCTACACAGATAAAATTCTTAAAGTTAATTATTATTTACTGTGTAAACTCCTCCATCAGGCAGTTAAGATTTCTCACCTCAATCTCAAAATAATTTAGTTAACTATAATTTCTAAGTCTTATTAAGGTGAGTCCTGACACCCCGACAGCTCTGAGGCTAACAATGATATTAGTCTTATTATTATTTATGAGTTTTAAAGAGATACTAAACTTTCAGGGGCAGCTTCTCTGTTTTAGCCAGCTAGTTTGAAGATGAAAATTAAACTTAAATAGATCCAATAAGGGATTTAAACTAACCCGACTGTCAGACTGCATGGCCATTTCATCTCACTTTATTATTCATTTGAATAATTAATGACAAAGGGAGAGGTGAGCAATGAATGTGAGGTCTGAAACCAGACCAGACTATTGGATCATATTTTTAATAAAATGCCATCGAACTCCAAAGATATTACAGTCAGCATCACGTTGTTTTAGGAAGTTGCACGGCGGTGGAAAGTAACAGTTGCGACAACGGTTAGTTTAAATGTTTCTCGAGGGTTTCCAGAGGCGGCAAGTCGCGTCCGACGCCCCTGATTTGCATAAAGTAGCCTAGACATCAACTTTATGCAAATGAGGAGCGGCTAACGTGACGCCCGTCTCTTGAATCGCACCGCCACGCTACCAGAATTCATTGCACAGCTGCTTACATGGACAATGAACGGGAAGCGTGGAAAGGATGGAGGCCAGTGGGCACTCTTGTTTTGGAAGGAGCTTTGTCCGCTTGGCGTTTCTATATTTGCGTTGTTTTGGCGTTGCTTTTTCTGCCATTTTCATAGCTTCCTCTTGGCTTACGATCTGGCACTTGGTCACTATGTTTAATAGAGGTTGATGCCCAGAAACATCCCGAACACAACATAATAAAATCCAGGCAGAGGGCTGCAGGGTCTCTGCAGATACAGACACCACCACACACTTCCAGTGGGTCCTCCCCATTCTGCCTTTTAAATAAAATATACTTCTTCCACCACTGGAAATGCATTTAATACGTCTGTTAGGAGTGTTTGTTGTTTAATTTTAAATGCACAGTGTACAACCTCCCCTTTAATATGAGAAGAGATTCATTGTGTTGCTGCTGCTTCATGGAAACACACAGTGAGTCTGATGATATGTTGTGTTACACAGCCTGAGGTTCAGACCTGCAGATCTCTGGTCATTGAACCATCAGCAGGAAAAACACAGATAGCGAGAGCGTTCAGGATGAGGCGGCCGTTGGGATATTTGCTGATTGAGAGCTTTAAACCTACAAAGAAAGTGTAATTGAAAAGGCGAGTTTAGCCCGACAGCCTTTTGTGATATCTTTTTAATTAAGTTTCCTTTTTCTAATGTGCGATCGGAGGGAGCGATAGCAGCGGCGGCGGCGACACGCACAAGGTTTTGTTCATTAAAATGTGAATCTTCAAGAATGTAGCGCTAATTAAAATTCAGCCAGATGAGAAAAGACTCACAATGAAACACAGTGAGTCCACTTCACAGGCAGCTGGGAGGAAATACACAAAGGATGAGCCAATAATGACACATCCATGTGATTAAACATGAGCACCATATGTTGGTGTTGTAGCTACAACATGCCAGCTGTTCACGTTAAACCCATATATCAAACATGAAGCATACAGCACAATACTTGTCAGTACTATAGGCTCATATTGTAAACTAAACACTTACCCTTAAAGGAACAGTTCAACATGTTCTAGCTGGTTAGCCTAGCTTAGCATAAAGACTGGAAGTAGGGGGAAACAGCTAGCCTGGCTCTGTCCAGGATTTGAGCCTAGCATATTAAGGTGCTATCATGCTAATATTTAGCATGTTTGCATTCTATAACATTAATTTAGTAATCACATATAAGTGTTTAACATGCTAACATAATAGGCTACAGTTTAGTACTGTCAACATGCTAATATTTGGTGCCTTCAAATGAAACTTGTGAGCTCGTGTTTACAACATGGGAAGTCGTGTTTATGATATGCTTGGTCCTCAAGTGGTTAAGTCGTGAAGAACACCGCTGCTAAGCAACGGCAATATTAACGTTACTGTCGGCGTCTAGAAGCCACAGAGGCTAACAATATAGCAAGCTAGCAAGTGGGTAACATAATGCAGGAAATGCAAAGGTATAATGACAAGATGAGGCCATTGGGAATATCAACATTTTCCTCAGACATATTTTAAAATTACCAAGAAAAACAATAAATGACTAAAATTACAAAATATTAACTTATTATGCACCAAAAAATGAACTTCCAAGGCCTCCACCATTTCTGACAACGTCAACAAACGTCACAAGTCGTGAACTCGGAGCTTTCAGAAACTTTCTACTTACGAGGTCGTGAATACCACAAGAGGGGGGCGTTGGTAAACACCACCACATCTGAAGGCACCAATTTACCTTGTAAATTAATGCGTGTGGTTACCATGGAAACAACCTATCATTTAGCCTGTTGGTGGAACATATTAAGGCAGTATAGGCTAGTTTTCAAACATTTTCTGTCACGCCAAAAAAAAATTGCCATAAAAGTAAAAACCAAATTAATTTGTATCTACCATTTAAAAAAGAAGCCATGTTGAATTTCACATCTGACATCTGGCTGTCATAAAGGTTTAGCGTGTTTGTTAGCATGAGTTTTCAGTCAGTAATTTTATCCTGTCATTAATTTAATTGTTTGATCAGTAAAATGTAAAAAGAAATACGTCCTAATGTCTTTTCCTCACCACTTTTCCTTGATCTCAATGGAAAACGTCGTGAGCTTCAAGGAAAGATGTGAAGGAGAATTTATAAGGAAAAGAAAAAAGAATACGACTGCACTTACATTATGCAACGGTGGATGTTATTGCCGTCAATTTAAATGTTGCTGCCGCAAGGAATTGTGGTACGGCATTATCTCCTCTCCTTTGGTAAAGGATGGTCCAGTGTATCCTACGCTAAAGGAGATAAGAGGCACCTTTCCTTAGCATTTAAAGAGTTCGACCAGCTCTTATCATGACTGCCACTTAGATACATTTCACTCAGATAGGAACCTTCCTAAGAGAAAAAGACTATTCATCGCAGCCTGTGAACCACACTGCATGGTAATCCATCCATAAATAGAGATGTTTCTCTCTTTAAAAAGATATTGGACAGATGGGCCGACGAACCAATCAAAATCGCTGCCATTGTGGTTAATAAAAACAGTGAATTGTGTGCAGTTGTAGCTCTTGAAACGTACGAGACTGGTGTTTAGTTTGACAACAAGACACCGACTGTTAAAAATAACAAACTTTAAGTGTCTTTGATAGTTTTGAAGAGAGAAGATGGCGTCAGTCTGAAAGCAGAGAAGTCTTTGTCTTCAATCAAACAGAAAGAGGAGAAGACGAAGAAGAAGAAGATGATGCTCTGAATGAAAAGAAACCCTGAAGAGGGTATTCAGCGGAAGCAGAAAGACCTCTCCAGATTCCCTTTTTTCAACATCAGTGAAGCCAGACAGTGAAAGCCCAATCAGAGCTGCGGGGTTACAGAATACATTCAATGAAAAAGCGTCGCCACAAACACGACAATTTCTCCTGACAGCGAGGATTGAGAGGCAGGAAGACACAAACGAGCAGCTGTTTGGGCTGTGTTGGTGCTTACTTCCTGTTTGTCTTGTTTAAAGTGCTTTTTTCTTCAGTTAAGGTCTATTCAGCCTCTGTGGAAACGGGCGTTCTTCCTTTTGTGCCTTGTTGATGACTTTGGAGGCGAGTTAATGAAGGGCGATGCTGAAGGCAGAAAGCAGCAGATGAGGAGAAATAAAGACCAGAGTGGGTTTCTTTAAACACCAAATGCAGCCAAACGCAATTATGGGATGTGGATTACTGCTGAGGGAGGATAATGTGTGTGTTGATGTGTGTGCGTCTCCAATAAAAGTGCTTATAAAGTTGGTTGTTTTTTGTTAAAGTTTTTGTTCGTTTAAGGGGAGAATGAGTCCATCCTGCTGCTGAAAGAAGATTTAACCAAATTACAATTCATGATCTATTAATGTTCCCCGACACCAAAACACTCCAGGATCATTTAACCACACTTTAGATGTTTGTTTTGTGACCATCAATTTGAATAATTTCAACTTTCTTTCTGAGCAGCGAGGCAGCCATCAGCTGTAGCAGATTCAGAACAGTTGGTAGTTGCATTTGGGAACGAAACATGGCGCCATAGCTGCCAAGTTCTTCCAAAACTGGTCCAGAATCAGGCATTGAACTGATTTAATGTGATGAATGTTTTATCAGGTTTTCTATAAAGTGTGATCTTTAGCTTTAGCTCATTATTAGTGCAACACAAGACAAATTGAAGTTCAGTGACATTTCTTATCGGACTGCACATTTGGAGTGAAAGTTGACTTCTCTCCAAATGTTTTTAGCGTGATCCAGACTGAAATATGGCAACAAATATTGGATGGATTTCCATGAAATTTGGTACAGCCATTCATGTTCCCGTTAGGATGAATCCTCCTGACTTTGGTGATCCCCTGACTTTTTATCTAACAACACCAGTTGGACAAAGTTTTCAATTATCCAGTGAAATATCCCAATGTGTAATGGATGGATTGGCACATTTTCCTCTAAAGTCACCACAAGGTTGATGTTTATGGTTTAGACTGAAATATCCCAACAAATCTTGGATGTATTTTCATGAAATTTGGTACAGCCATACATGATCCCCTTAGGATGAATCCTACTGACTTTGGTGATCCTCTGTCTTTTTATCTAACGACACCAGTTGGACAAAGTTTTCAATTATCCAGTGAAATATCCTGTAATGGATGGATTGGTACATTTTTCCTCTAAAGTCACCATGTATGGTTCAGACTGAAATATCTCAACAAATATTGGATGGATTTCCATGAAATTTGGTACAGCCATTTGTGTGTCGCTTGTAATTTGAACTTTAGGCTTGTTATTTTGGCGCTTCCATCCAATTTCGTGAAACAAATAGCTCCAACGCTCTGTTTTTAGAGACAGAAATTACCTTGAAAGATAGCAGAGCAAGTTGTGCATGTGGTGTTGGGTGTTATGTAACCTCCTATTGTCTTCAAGCTCCCGTCAACCTTCACATGAACACAGGTGAACAGCAGCTGAGTGTCTGAGGATGGTGTCAGTGACCCTCCCTCAGACCATACGGTGGACCATCGGGGAACCTGGAGCCCCGGTGTGACCCCTGATTAAGGACCCTGGAGAGCAGGGCAAGTGTCCAGGTATCTATCTGCTCTAATCTTTTCCCAGCATGCAGCGGGGTTATCTGGCGGCCGCATGGTGTCTCTCCGCCAGTTCCATGCTGCTGATCCAGGGTCAGGTCTATCAACAGACATCATTTTGCTTGTGAGAGGCAAACATGAAGTAAAGATTCATTCATTGAATCTCTCAGAATGAATATTCAGAGGACGAACTTAATCAAATCAGGAACATTTTCCCACAAGCGGATTATCTTTGGATCTTTAGATTAACCCTCATGATCCCTCATACAGTTTAACACTTGATGCACAAAAATGGATTTTACATAAATCACAGTTTGTTATAACATTTTTAAAAACATGCGTGCACTACCTCTCGCATGCATATTGTAAGCTCTGTATGGTACATTGTGTGTGTGTCAGATATGGCCGCACTAATGAATTAAACAGCAGGCTCATTACACACCTAAACACACACATACAAACACACACACGCCCTCTAAACAGCCTCCAACAATGGCCGCTCACTGAATCCCATTCAGGCCTGATTTAATCAAACTGCGCTCGGCCTTTTGTCTTTTGTTCCATGATTATATTTTTCCTGAGAAGGGCTGCAGGGGACGGACGGAGACAGAAGAAGCTGCGGTCAGATAAACAAACGGGATGAAATAATCTTTTGTCGCAGATTAAATAGCAACTCTTCTGCCCGGCGGGTTTTTATTGTGAGGTGTTTTTTTTTATTATTTTTGATTCATTCAGTACATTAATTGCTGATGACAGGCGAGGTGACGGAGGTGAACGGAAAATTACAGACAGCTTTCATTAAAGAGGAGGGTTTCAGGAAGGAGAGGGCACCGGGACGCCAGTTTAGTTAATGGGAGTTTTCATTCACGTTAACCCTCCGAACTTTAACCTGACCTCAAACAGCAGAATATAAACTCCACCAAAACAACAAGCTGCATTCACTTAAAACTGTAGCTCACAAACGGCCGCGTAGGCTACACTACCTGCTCTGCAGTGACGCAGAACCGGCTGAAAATCTGAAAAGTTTCCCTTCAAACCCTCCCCTTCCCCTCACTTATTTAAATGTTATTTCTAAGGTAGCAGGCAGACAACTTCATGGCTTTATGAGTGTATTTCAGCTCCAAGGACAAAACATCAAAACACATCAAAATATTGACATAGACGCATTTTCAGCGTCAACGTCATCAATTGCGCCAATTAATTGGTATCTCATCTTTTTCTAATTTGTAAGCATTGAATTTTTTGTCCAAAACTATTCAGCTTCCAGTAAAAGCAACAAATGCCAATCAAATTAAACCCTGTAGCTGGTCGACGTGGAGCTAATTTATAACTCGAGCATGTGTTTTGGAGTCAAAAAGGAACAATATCTTCCTCTGAAATGTGGTAGAGTATAAGAATAAATTAGCATAAATGGAAAGTACAAAGTAAAAACTCCACATTTTCCAAGTATCTTCGGTGTGAGTGTGTGGATGTGGAAACGACAGATAAACCGGCTGGTAAACTGTGTCTCTTGTGGTGGAAACGTGACGATAAACCACAGAACAGAGGAGAAATGTAACGAGCAGCCTTTAATATGATGAAGAGAAGCTTCAGTCTTCGTGTACTCTCCAGCTGTCAGCTGATACCGGACTAATAGTGGAATAATCCTGGAGTTCATAAAGCAGGAGGAATCCCCTGACTGTGCAGGAACACATTAAGCAGCGTACAGTAATTCAGCCACTTCTTCCATTAGAGGCCCGCGTACTGCTGTTTGCTCTGTAATTACTACAGCAGCTAGAGGACCGGTCACTGCTAATGTTCAGAGTGTTAAAGAAACAACATATACAGTGAAGTCGGTGTTTGTGAAATGACCGTCGCATCAATAATGCAGCAGCAGCAGGAACGACTGGTTTCTTTTCACAAGCGGACTAATAAACCTCCGGCCAGGACTTCACCTCCTCTCGGATGGAAGCCGAGGACAGAGGACACCATGAAAGTGTAAATTTGATCTCAAGTTTTAAAGGAACTTTTGTTTTTGTCATGAATACTTTCACACAATGCAAATTTTTTGCACGGCAAAAAAGCGGCATTATTTATTTTCAGAATGAGGTTGATTTTCCAGAGCTTTTGCACCATGAATAAAGGCATTAACCAATCACGTTGTGCAGAACGGGTTAATTTGCGCCTATATTTATAAAACACAACATCTCTAGTACAAACCAGGACGGCCAACTTTATTACTCCTTTCAAACTTGACAAAGGCAGCGCAGACCAGATCCATCAAGATCCAGAAGCCATCGACGTATAATATTTGCAGGCAAATATTTTTGCATTTTCAGGTCGTTTATTCGTCACGCCCCCCATGTTTAAAGACCTTAAGACAGATCCAGGACGTGTTTAGCCTAGCTTAGCACAAATATTTTAAATAGGGGGGAAACTGCTGGCCTAGCTCCATCAGGAGTGGAGGAAATACACTTTTCAACTACTCCAAACTGTCATTGTTCACGTAGGAGTTTGTAAAATTTGTTTCGCTCCAGTTGGTGTTGAGGAAGAAAATCCTGCACCGTCTTCAACATAAAACTGCTGTTGCAGTGTACTTTATAATTATGATTATTTTGCAATTTTCATTCTTTTAAAGTCACCAGAATGCAGTAAACAAAGTCTCTGAAACTCACATTTTTCAGTGGGACTTCCTCTCGTCACCTCTTGTTGTCGCTGTCTCTCTTCTGTGTCGATGAATGGATGAGGAGAGACGAGTTGTTGAGGTCGAGAAATATCCCGACACACAATCCTGTCATTATAAAGACAATGGTAAAAAGAGATGTATTACCTGGCGAGCCGTTAGGCTACAAGCTCTGGAGATCAGCTCTTCAGGTTGATGTAGTGGGCGTCTACACGTGGTTTAAAGCTAATGCAGAGGTGGAAGAAGTACTCACATCGTTTACTGTAGTAAAAGTTATAATAACAGTGTAAAAACAGCTGAACTCACATGATGCACAGAAGAAGAACTGTGGATTTTGTCCACTATGTCAGTGTCATTGTGTCACGTCCCTGTCAGTGTGACAGGTGAGTGAACGAGTCCATTCACAACACTTCAGTTATCTGCTCGTGTCTCTGTGAACAGAATAAAGCAGATAACTGCTTCAGGTGTTAAGAAAAGTCCACATGTTATCCTGGAAATCCCTTTAAACAAGTTTAAAACTAAAGTATTTGTTCAGTGTAGAGATGCCCTGCAGTATTGTGTGTTTAGACTTCATGTCTCAAGTTTTAATAACTTCACCAGTTTGCAGCTTCAGAGCGAAGTCTCGGCCTTTAATAATGAAGGCAGCTGCAGTTAATCCTCAGAGAAAAGGGTTTTACTGGTGAGCAGGGCACAGATTCCAATTCTCATCCTGTTGCAGAATAAAACAGAGAACAAATCAGGGCCAAGCTGACATTAGCCTCGCGCTATAGGACGCCCACTTCTCATGAAGGCCAATTACTGTACCTCCACACAGGCTACCAGCACTTCCAGTTGGTGTTTTCATGTGAGGTTAAAGGAGGTGAGAGGAAGTGACTGTTTTTTACGGTTACAAAGAGACAGAGCAGACATGGCTGCCACACCTGACATGTTTTTATTCTTTCTGGGACCAGCTGCTGTATAATGAGTCTATCTGGCCTTAAGAGAGAGCATTAGCAGCCCGCCAGCTCTCTGCGCTATCTGTGACACCTCGCTGCTGAGGAGGAGGAGGAGGAGGAGGAGGAGGAGGAGGAGAGCCATTTCCTCTTTGAAGAAGATATCAGGATCTTTTCATATTTCCTGCTCATCATGTCTGAGAGGAGCTGCAGGGTTAGCTCTGCTCCATCACGACTCAACACGTCATGTCAGGTCAGTAGAGGAGTTTAAGGTTTACAGGTCAATGTGCTTCCGTCTGTTGAGACGTTAAATGATGGTTTTATGAATAACGTCTGGAAGCGGGGATATCAGTGAATTAAAGTCACTTTTCAAGAAGCTGTACAGTATTACTATTTACTGAAGTACTGTACATAAGAACACATTTTGACATACTTGTACTTTACTTGAGTATTTCTATGTGATGCTACTTTATTCTCTCTATTCCACGACATCTCAGAGGGAAATATTGTTCTTTTTACTGCACTACATTTATTTGAGAACTATACTTTCAGCCCAGTTGCACAGCAGTTCTTGAAATAGTCACGAAATGTAATGTATTGATCCGTGTACATAGACATGACTTTCACATTTTATACGTGATGGTCAGCACGAAATTAATTCATATGTAATCCACTTAATCGTCAACCAGGAAGTATAAAGAGCAGCGAACGCTGCGTACGGAGGAGGTCGGAGACGATGGATGGATCAAAAAACACCAGAACTTCACCAGGAGATCGCTGTTCATGTCCCGTGTGAAACCAGAAGTCAACGTTGATATATTTGTCACGTAACTTCTGTACTTAAGTTACGTCATTTCCGGTGTTATTTAAACTGATCTATTCCTAAACCTAACTAAGTAGTCTTAATTTGAAAAGACTGGAGCGGAAGTTGACACGTGCATCACGTGTTGCTGGACATTCGTAGGAAAAAGCACGAAAAATACGTTGTTGAAAGTCTTGCTGAGCGTCACGAAAAAAAAAGGGAAATTCGTGTCTATGTATACGAATCAAATAGATTAAAATTTTGTGACTATTTCATGAACTGCAGAGGACCAATAATTCTAATACAATAATATAGTACTGTCACATCTGGTACTTAAAGTATATTTTGATGCTAATACTTTCATAAGTAAAACTTTAAATGCATTACTTTTACTTGGAACAGAGCATTTTTACACTGTAGTATTACTACTTTTACTTAAACATAAGTAAAATATCTGAGTACTCCTTCCACCTCTAATATTCACTGCAAAAAACTTAATTTTGGCCAGTTATATTTTTGTATATTTCCTGATTCCAACAAGTGAATTTCTGTTTTTCATCCAATTGACTGAATTGTTTTATTTGTTTTAATAAAATTTACTTTTTCAAATGTGTGTGTAGCTCATTAGTTGTGTTTGTTTCCCGTGTGTAACTAAAAGTAACGTTGACTTATTTTGTCACGTCTTTAGTCACGTGACTCGTTGGTATCATCAGTCCCGTGAGTCAAGTGAGTCGCTAGTCAGTGAAGTTAACGTCAACCACGACCGTTTCCTAACCACTCAATAACTGGTTGTGGTACCTAAACCTAACTTCCTGTGAAAACGGATGTTTATTTTGAAAGGACACTATGCATGTAGCGAGCTTATGTTGACACGCCGTCCCTGGTCCGTCCAAAAGTAACACACGTGCGTTGGTCTCCGATGCCGAGAGGCGCTGGCCGAGTTGGGAGTGAGAACATGTTGTCCTTGTTCGCTCATCAGTAACCGATTGGAGTTCCAACTGCAATTTCATTGTCATAGACAACAAGAATAATGCTTTCTCTAATCTGGCTTTGAAGTATGTGTTTGCAGTAGTCACAGAAGTACTACAAGTAGTTGTTATTTGTAGTAGTAGCCTTGATGTGTTCTGACCCTTTTATTGCCAGAACCCTGGATCCCTAAAATGACTCTTTGTTACACTATAAATATTTATCTTTATTGAACCGGTCGTTTGACTGTTGTGGTCAAATGTTGACTGCAGTATTTGACTGATGTTTATTTATATATTTATATATTTATACACGGTATTCTCACTCTAACCTTCCCTCTCCGTATCTGAGCGGAGCCTCTGGGCGCCGGTCGTGTCCTCATCACGCTGTGTGGCACAGTCAGACGGCCACGCAGCAGCCGGACGGCTATTTTTTGTCTTTTGAAAGGCCTGATTAAAAAAGGGGGGTTGGGGTGGGGGGGGTGGGGGGGGCTCCTTTAATCTATAATGGAACAGACGTTATCATTATTGTTAAATAATGCACAGCGGCCACCAGCATCAAGTATTAATAACTTATTGAACAGAGCAGTTTCCGGTGACCTGCCTCTGGGCACAAACCATGACTTTGAACAGGACCGCCGTGTGTGTGTGTGTGTGTGTGTGTGTGTGTGTGTGTGCGTGCGTGCGTGCATGCGTCCATGTGTGTGTTATTGACAAAAGGCCACTGTAATATCGGGGGTTGAAAAGCCCAGGAGGGGCAGCAGAGGAGGATTTAAAAACAGAGGTATAGTTCTTTGCTGCCTCTGCTGCAGTGATACATTCTCTTAATTCTGTTATTATAATAAATCATATTTGTTTTTCATAATTTAAAAAACAAACACAACGTTTTCTCAGCTTATTCAGAAGAGTTAAAATGATTTTTTTAATCCTGACCTTGTCTGAGTATTTACATGTATTGTACTGGTGGAGCTGGTGTTGATCCTCAGTGGGTGAAGCACCAGAAAGACACTCTGACATTACAAAATATACTTGAAGTGCCAAAAGTAAAAGTAATTACTATGCAGAATAATATATGCTATATTATAATAACAGCAATTTAATGTTGGTGAAGGTGGAGCTCATTTTAATAACTTTATAAACTGCTGGGTAGCTTGTGAATTTCCCTACGGGGATCAATAAAGTTTGATCTTATTTCCCTCAGGACAAATAAAGTTCTGTCGGATTTTAAAGGAACAGTGTTTAACATTTCAGGTATCTATTAGACTGTGTTTAGGTGACTTAGGTAAATACAGTAAAGTCATAATATCATAAAGTAGTAATTTTACGTGTTATTTAGATTGAGATTAGATTTCATCTTTTGGCACATCAGCACCACATTATCACCTTGAAAAGATTGTGCAAGAAACTGAGCCTGATATAACTGATATATTTGCTCCATGTGAGTCTATGTGGAGGTAGAAGGAAGTTACCGCTTTTATTGTTGTAGTCTGAGTAACGTGACGTCATATCTGTTCCATATCCGTCAACCAAAACAAACCTCAGAAAGTATAAAACATTGGAGGGTCGTCATGGATACGACCTGCACCCTCACATGTTAAATCCAGCGTGGTAAACACTACACATCCAGTAAAGGATGGAAACACTTTGGGTTTCACACATTGCAGGAAAAGCAGAGCTAGACATCACGGCTAAAGCTGCATGCTAAATTCTAAAAAAGGCCAAAATATGTCCGAAAATAAGTCAGAATAAAGGCTGAAAAAAGTCTGAAAAAGCAAAAAAATATGTCCGAAAGAAAATCTAAAAAAGGCCAAAATATGTCCGAAAAAAGGCAGAAATATCTTCAAACAAAAGTCTGAAATACGTCCAATAAAAGGCCAATATATGTCTGAATAAAAGTCTGAAAAATATCCCAAAAAGTTAGCAGGAAACGTTATCGTATCGCGGTAACGTGCGGTCGAGCCGGCCGTCGCTCTCGTCTCCGTGGTCAAATGGGCCGACGCTACAACTGTAGAGCACCCATATACTGACATTTCTGTTAAATGCATTGAAACGGCCCCGATGGAGCTGACCATGGATGGATAAAGAGAACGGAGCTGACGGGAGAGCTAGAGACCACCTTGGAGAAGTTAGAGGAAGTAGACACGTGGGACTACGTCCGCTTTTTAAAATAAGGTGTTAACAAAGGGAACTGTATATACAAAATACATCTATGGAAATAAGATTGATTGGATTATATTCACCAGAAGTATAAAACATTACATGTCCCTTATAAATTAAATAGAAAATACCACTAATCTGTGAGGGAACAATGATATATTTGACTTCAGGACATCTCTGACTACATACATGCTGAAAATCAAACATTTTTACTGGATTCATTTAGAGATTTTCCAAAGTAAAAGTCCCTAGAAGTGTATGATTCAACTTTTTCCCTTCATGGTCTAGTGTTAAAAAAGTTAACAAAAATTGCAATAAATTGTAATATTGAATTGCAATACATATCGAATCGGCACCCAAGTATCGTGATAGTATCTAATCAGGAGAGGTGAATCGCCCTAATAACTTTAAATTAAATGTATTTTTTTAAACATCTACAAAACAGGGAGGCAGAAACCTGATTGAAGTGAGAGTGTTCGTAGTGTTTCTGCTGCTCCTCTGCAGCTCATTCTGCGCTACAGAGCTGATTCATGGCCCTTTGGGCTCGTTGGCTGGTGACCCCCCCACCACCACCACCACCAGCTCCTCCTCCTCCTCCTTGGCTGATTATTGAAACTGTCCTCTGGGTGAGAACGTAAAGCAATAACACACAAAAGCTAATTCGGTTAACCAACAAGCACATTGGCCCCCATACAAGAGAAAGGGCAAAATCTAATAGTCAGGTGGCAATATCTGAGCAGAATTACAGCATTAGTTTTCATCAGTGTCCCCCCAGCAGCTAGGTGGGGCTGCGAAAACACGGCTGCTCAAATCTAATTGTGAAAGAATGCATTAGCTCTGGGATTGTTTGCAGTTTTTTTTTTATTTCTTTATTATTATTTTTTTTTTTTTCTCGCTACAAAACTTCTGGATCGTGTTTTTGAGAAAACGAGCCAGCGAGCGAGACCGGCATGAAAGATGATAATATGAGAGACTGGATGAGGATGTGACAGAGTCGTTTCTGTAATAGCAGATATCAAACAGCTCTTTGATTCATGTTATTATTACAGACACGACAACGGAGCGCGAAACAAAAACAAACCTCACAGAACTCCATTTAAAAAAAACAATGATTTTTAGGAGATTTTTTTCATCAATTTTGCTGCCGTGTTTTGATCACTTTCCATTCATGTTTGGTAAAAAGCAGAGGTATCCACAGTGTTTTTAGATCTTCCAGTGAGAGATGATTTGCTTCTGGGAATAGAGAGACATTCAGCAGTCAGAAAAAGAGGGGAGAAAAAAAAAAAAAGGACAACAGCAATTTCTCCTGCCCACCATAATTGGCAGTAATGCCGGGCTTGGCAACCGAGCCCCAGTTGCTAGACAACCACCTCTAAAGCTTTCAATTTACAAGCCGTCCAGCAAATAGATTTTTATACGGGATGTTTGGTGCTCACAGAGTGAACGCCGGCCGAAATGTTGGTTAACTCCTGTTTCATTTTTCTTTTTAGTTTTTTTCTTTTGAAACTGTGAAGATGCTCAAAGCTCTGCAGAGACACGACTCTGAGCCTTAAGAGGGGTTAAAGGTCACGGCTTTGCTCCTGAGCTGCACGCAGGTGTTGTGTTGACATTAAGCAGGAGGTGTTCAGTGGACGTTACGCATCCAGTGCCTTTTGGAATCGGTTTAATACTGAATATTGAGGAGAAAACAATCAGCTTTCTTTCAACTTTCACGCCAAACAGAGCAAGAGCCAGAGCAACACGACCTCCTCTCCACGCTAAATAGATTGAGCCAGACCAACACAGCCTCCTCTCCACGCCAGATAGATAGAGCCAGAGCAACACAACCTCCTCTCCACGTCAAACTGATAGAGCCAGACCAACACAACCTCCTCTCCATGCCAGATGGATAGAGCCAGAGCAACACAACCTCCTCTCCACGTCAAACTGATAGAGCCAGACAAACACAACCTCCTCTCCACGTCAGATAGATAGAGCCAGAGCGAAACGACCTCCTCTCCATGCCAAAACAGATAGAGCCAGAGCAAAAAAAACTCCTCTCCACGCCAAAACAGATAGAGCCAGAGCAAAAAAAACTCCTCTCCACGCCAAAACAGATAGAGCCAGAGCAACACGACCTCCTCTCCACGCCAAAACAGATAGAGCCAGAGCAGCACGACCTCCTCTCCACGCCAAAGAGATAGAGCCAGAGCAACACAGCCTCCTCTCCACGCCAGATAGATAGAGTTAGAGCAACACGACCTCCTCTCCACGCCAAACAGATAGAGCCAGAGCAACACGACCTCCTCTCCACGCCAAACAGATAGAGCCAGAGCAACACGACCTCCTCTCCACGCCAAACAGATAGAGCCAGAGCAACATGACCTCCTCTCCACGCCAAACAGGTAGAGCCAGAGCAACACAACTTCCTCTCCACGCCAAATAGATAGTCAGAGCAACACAACCTCCTCTCCACGCCAGATAGATAGAGCCAGAGCAACACAACCTCCTCTCCATACTGTGCCCTTAGTTGGTATACAAGAAAACAAAATGCTGCACTAACTAGTAATGCTATGGTGCCGATGCTAATGGACGACAATCAAACTTTGACTCTGGCACTCTGCACATAGTTTCCAAAGGATTTATCAGTTTATGTTGGTGTTTTCAGAGATGTCACGCCAACCATTGCATCATCAGACTTTTCTTTTTTCTCCTCTCAGCTTTAGACATCCTCTATTTCTGTACTTTTCTTTTTCTGAATGTTGGATTTCAGGCCATCAGCTCCCGCCAACTCCACTCTTTAAGATCCAGTTATTTTAGTCTGCACGCTGGCATTTTTAAAGTAAACTTGATGTAGTCGTCTTTGCAGTGTCACGGCACCACAAAGTTACAGTCAGTTCAGTCCACAAACAGACACATGGGCTGTTTTAACGGCTGAAGAGGAACTTTGGGGTAAAATGAGGCATGTTCAGGTGTGCAGGTCTTGTCATGGTGAAACACACACACACAAAATCAGATTTAGTTCTCTGCTCTGCGGCTCTGCAGCTGCTGCCAACTGTGGAAGATGGCGTGGGGTTTTTCGGCTCTCACTTTGAGAGAAATCCTCCAGTTCGGAGCTGTCCCGCTCCGCTGCGAGCGAGGCGACACTTCGACAGGCTTCTCAGCGAGCCGGAGGAGGATAAACAGCGAGCTGAATCCCTCGCAGACAGCCTCTCACCTTAAAAACACACCTGAGGTGGCAGCCGGGGCTCCTCCGAGTCAAACGGCCTTTTAATCTCGCTCCGAGGCACGTCACGCTAGCTGGAGTCGGACGCCACACCGCCGGTCGTTTTAATCATGCCGGGGATGCATGAAGTGGCGGGGCCCGGGGCCGGGGAACAGGGGGCCACGGGGGCTCAGATTGTGCTCAGATTCCCTTCAAAAGGTTGAGCAGACAGAACGGAGGGATAATGGCGGGATAATGAGAATTCTCATTACAGAGCCAGGTGGGGAAACTGCGTTATGTCATCACTGTCAGAGACACGGAGCCGGGTCACGGCCAGAAGACGAGCACTCGCGTGCGTCATTATGTGTGGGCTGACGCCTCGGAGCCGCCGGCCTCTCGGCCTCCAATTGTTAGGGCTTTTCACAGAGGACACGGAGCCGGAGCAATTACCCACAGTTCAAAGCGGCCATGTAACAGGAAGGACAGCTGTCCGTTCAAACGAAGCGGCGGACTCGGTGAGACAGTCAGAGGTTTGATGGCGTGTTGGTGGCTGCAGCTCGTTACAGAGATCACGGATGTTCATTTACAGCCTGTTCTCCAAACCCTCAGTAAATCAACGCAACCCAGATGCCAGGAAACATGTTGGTGTTGGACGTTTCTGTAAACCACAGATACGGTGAATAAATATAAATACGTTTAATATCAGCCTCGTATCACGCTTGCAGAAACGCACAATGCCACGTGGTTAATGTTGTGAAACGATTGGTTAAGTTTCTACTTGGTTAAGGTTCGAAAAAACATTATGGTTTGTGTTCAAATAACAACGTAACAATGCAACAAATCCACTATAGTTAGGTTTAGGAAAGAACAACATGGTTGGGTTTAAAACTACTACATGTGTACAGTGAAAACGAAACTGAACGTTGTGAACACGGGGCAAATACAGGGGTCTCCTGGATGAAAGCCTTGTGTTTGTCCAACACTGATGTTGGTGATGAGGTCTGTTCCAGTTCTGCCTGAAGGTGTTAGATAGGACTGAGGTCAGAGCTCTGTGTAGACCAGTCTAAATGTTTCACAAAATAATGGGAAAACTGCATGATTTGTAGCTATTGCAATGAACTTATGAGGTGTTGTGGTCAAAAGCGTCTGCCAAATGTACCGAGGAAGCGTTTCACAAAGGTGATATGCGAGCACCGCTCACACAGATCACAAGTGCTAGCAGTTTCACGTTTCACTGAAGATTGTCGCTTGGAAGCAGCAGATAAATAAACAAGTTTATTGAACTTAACACAGTTAGTTTTACATTTTGACATCCTGGACTCTCTCTACTTGTTGCACACAGATGAAACTGATATCTATCATCTCATCTGACTCAATTCAGAGTGTTCCTTTAAAATAAGCTTGCAACATGCAACTTGTGACTTTTAGTTTTAGGTTTATACTTTGTGTTCTGCAAAGTGCAAACACTTAAAGGTTCTCTATTCAATATCCAGAGCATTAATATAGCATCAAACCCCTATTTGCTATGTAAAGATGACGTGTTAGTGCATGTGAGCGTGCCGCACTGGCTAGCTCCAAATGTTTCACAAAATAAACACTCTGCACTGCTCTCATACAGCGGTTACAGCTGATAACGCCGTCCTGACCGACAGCAAAGTCGTGAAAGCGTAGCACTCACCCTCTGGTTTCCCCCCCAGGTTAACACTGTTAGCTCTGTCAGCAGTCCACGTAGTTAGGAAAAGGTGGATGTGCACAGACAGGTGAAAACCTGCCACACTGAACCCCCACGACGTGTTGTGTCTGATGGTGTGATGTCACCTTTGCCGTGCAAACACTCTGCGACCCTTGCGGATGCAGCAAGCATAACACTGAGGCAACAGATCTGCTCGGAATTTATCATCTTTAAAGTTTCATCAGCACTAGTTTATAAAATGTTATCCCCACTGTGAGTGGATTTAAATGCGACTGACCCAATGTCTTCCAGATCAATAACATGTGGTCTGTTTATCGTGACGAGATAAACTCACCATCTGTGAACTCTGAGCTGCGGAGGAGATAAAGAGACCGTGACCTTTAGTCAGCGAGCCCTCTCTCACTGTTTGTCTCTGGGAGACATGGATGTTGTTTTCTTCCTCTTCCCAAGGCCTCTGCTCTCCGCTCGGCTCAGAAAGACGAGCGTAATTACCGCGGCCGTGGCTCGGGTCACGCGGCTGCTAAACGCCGCGGCTTTGTCGACCATTTTAAAGCTAATGTTTGCCGAAGCAGAAGGTTGCGACACCCGGCTCGTTACTGGAAACAAAAAATCAGAAAGTCTCTGTGTGATGAATAAGAACTGCTGGGGAACATATTTAAAAAAGTTTGCTTGTTTTCTCGCGGTGAAGACTCCCATCGACCGTTCATAGTTCATTATATTGATTAGTTGTTTGTCGACGGTTAAAATAAAGCTTCGTCATAAATTATTCAAAATATTAAAATCCATAATTCTGAGTGGAGCATTGTGATTAATTAATGAGCGGCTCAAAGTGAGGTGCATACTTATTGTCTCAGACCTTGCTGCAGGTAGCGGCAGTGTTAATAATTCAGAGATGAAACTGCTAAAATAAGAATAATAAAACTGCCCGTGTCTTTATTCCAGAGTTTCTTCATGCAGCTGCAGGTGAGACGGCTGAGCCTCGCTCATCATATCGCTGCGGATGAAATATTAAAGAGCCGGCTGAGATGAACATCGGCAACAGACTGAAGCCGCCGGAGGAAACGCAGAGATGGACGAGTGTTTGCAGAGCTGAAGCTCACAGAGAAGACTTGTGATGAGAAAATCTCTTCCTGATTCATCACCGTGGTGGACCGATGGTGAGACGTCTGCTGAATGTCTGAGAGGTAGAGTGTGCAGCCGTCAGCAGGAACAGTGGAGCTGCAGAGGTTTCAGCTTCTGCTCCACAGGACAGAAAATCACTTTGACATTTAGTTATGTCACAAATAGCTGGAGATAATTATACTCAACGATATGACATGTGGTGAATGCTTTTAAAAATAACACCAAGTTATATTCATGTGTGCAGAGAGCCAACAGGAAGTCAGCCAACTTCAGAAAAAATATTTTATTCTCATGTTCTGGACCCAAAACCAGGTGGTGGAAGAAATACTCAGATCTTTTACTGAAGTAAAAGTAGTAATTAGAAATACTACTGTTTTTGGTCGTCTCCTTTTTGGTTTTTTAACCGTTTCCATCTTAGTTTTTAGCCGTCTCCAGCTTGGTTTTTGGACGTCACCATCTTGGTTTTTGGTCGTCACCATCTTGGTTTTTGGTCGTCACCATCTTGGTTTTGGACGTCTCCATCTTGGATTTTGGTCGTCACCATCTTGGTTTTTGGTCGTCACCAACTTGGTTTTTGGTCGTCACCATCTTGGTTTTGGACGTCTCCATCTTGGATTTTGGCTGTCTCCAGCTTGGTTTTTGGACGTCACCATCTTGGTTTTGGACGTCTCCATCTTGGATTTTGGACGTCACCATCTTGGTTTTTGGTCGTCACCATCTTGGTTTTGGACGTCTCCATCTTGGATTTTGGCCGTCTCCAGCTTGGTTTTTGGATGTCACCATCTTGGTTTTGGACGTCTCCATCTTGGATTTTGGTCGTCACCATCTTGGTTTTTGGACGTCTCCATCTTGGTTTTTGGACGTCGCCATCTTGGTTTTTGGCCGTCGCCATCTTGGTTTTTCGCCGTCGCCATCTTGGTTTTTGTCCATCTCCATCTTGGTTTTTGTCCGTTGCCATCTTTGTCGGTTGCCATCTTGGTTTTTGTCCGTTGCCATCTTGGTTTTTGGCCGTCTTCATCTTGGTTTTTTTAACCGTTTCCATCTTGGTTTTTAGCCGTCTCCAGCTTGGTTTTTGGACGTCACCATCTTGGTTTTTGGCCGTTGCCATCTTGGTTTTTTGGCCGTCTCCGTCTTGGTTTTTTAACCGTTGCCAGATGTCTCCAGCTTGGTTTTTGGACGTCACCAGCTTGGTTTTTGGCCGTTACCATCTTGGTTTTTGGCCGTCTCCGTCTCGGTTTTTTGGCCGTCTCCATCTTGGTTTTTGGTCGTCTCCATCTTGGTTTTTGGCCGTTACCATCTTTGTTTTTGGCCGTCTCCGTCTCGGTTTTTGGCCGTCGCCATCTTGGTTTTTGTCCGTTGCCATCTTGGTTTTTGGCCGTCAAAAACTTCCAACATAGGTTACTTAGATCATAGATTTACTTGGTTAGGTTTACGAAACAAAAGTACTTACTCTGGTTAGTTACTTGAAAGTACGGTGCATCTCATACAGATACTAAAGGAGTGTGCGTTGGTATTTGACAAATTAGAGTGAGAACAGGTTGCTGTAGCATACTGACACTTCTAAAAAAAAAGGAAGATGATTAAAACCACAAAAAAATTAAATAATCTCATCATCTTTGTCTGATTTAAATGTTTGTTTTTTAGATAATTGGTGTAGAGCAGAGGCGATCTTTCACTACAGTCGTTACCAGCTCTCGTGTGCTCTGTGGCGTCCTCTGCTCATTGATAAAACTTCCTTCTACAACTTCAGAAGTCAAGCCAGACGACGAACTTTATAAGTCACATTAAACGCTTTTCGTTGCAATTACTGTGACAATGTTGTGTCTGGTTGGTTTATCTTAAGTTTAAACTTTTTAAAGTCTCCTGGTTATCTGGGTTCAAGTCCCTTCCACCAGTGGCTGACATTTTTATTTTAAACTGGACCTAAACACACACACAGACAGTGAGGGCGGGTCAGTCTGTGTCTGAAATGTCAGCGGTCACTTCCTCTAATTGGCCCAAAAAAAACAGCCGCCTTGTTGTTGTTCAGAGGGAGGAAGACAAAAACACAAACAGACTGTAAATGAGCATTAAAGAGACACGACCACATCCACTTTCAGAGGACGGGCACATCATTTCAGTCGGGAAGAGTGGAGGAAAAAAAGTGAGGAGAGATGGCAAATAGATAATGAGATGGCTAAAAGCTTGATCTTGAGAATAATTTGCTTCTTTTGCGGCATGGCCTCGAGTGGGGAAACCGTTAATCAAAGGTTAGAATGAAATAAACTTTGTTCAAAGATCCTTTTCCCAAAACATTTAAGACTTGGAGGGCGAGAACGGCAGAGGGAAAAAATCCAATTATTTTCTTCTTTTATCACTTCACTCGTTACAAATAAGACACGCTTTCTGAGAAGCAACAAAGTTTAGTTTTATAATTGCTGTTTTACCACCTGCCAGTTCAGCTAACAGTCACTCCGTCTCTGTCCTCCCTTCTCACGGCACTCCAGCCCGACATCATCAGCCCGGCTCCAATTAGACCCGGCGCTGCTTCTGACCGGGACAAAGACGTCCATCCTTTATTAACTGAGTGGTGGAAATGATATTTAATATATTTATTATGTCCTATTAGTCAGTGAAAGGTCAGCCTGTTAGCTTCTCAGAAGGATGCGTAGGAGCTTGTTTCTCTGGTAACAAAACTAGACTTTTTGTCCGTCCAACTATTGGTGAGACTTTTGTGAAAATTGTCTCTTCATGAAGCCCAGAGGATGAACCTTTACTTACAGTGCAACCATCAAGCCACTATTCCCACTTGTGCAGAAGAAATTTCAAAATCTGTTGTGATTTGACATCAAATGTAGTTATTGCATTAATTCCTGCTTCCCAGAGCAGAGCAGGGTTTTGTTTCAGAGTTGAGGACGTGGAGATGACTGTGTTTATTGACTACCGTAGTATTTTGTACTCTTATAATGTCTAATCTTATCACTATTTTATTATTTTACCCACCTGTCCACAGACTTTAAGTAGAAAATAGCAGTGTGCTAAAACCGGGTACGTTGCATCTCTCCTTGTTTTATATAAAGTTAATGTTCTTTGTGCATTGTCCCTGTTGAAATACAGAAACATGATGAAAAGATAAACTCTTTTATTGATTTTAATGAACCCATGTCCTTTCCTCAACGTATTCTCATACAACGCTTCGTATGAGATCTTAAAAAAAGTTATTAGTAGTTAGAAGTTTTTCCTACGAATATCCAGCGTCAATTTCCGCTCCAGTCTTTTCGAAATAAACTTCCGTCTTCACAGGAAACAACTCGGTTAGGTTTAGGAAAAGATTGAGATTTGGGGTTAAAATAACTCCGGAAGTAGCGTAAATAAGTACGTCAGTTACGTGACAAATAAATCAACGTTGACTTCTGGCTTCACACGGGGCACCAATAGCGGTCTCCTGGTGAATGTCTGGTATTTTTAGACCCACCCATCCACCCGACCTCTTCCCTACGCGGCGTTTGCGTCGACCCTCCAGGAACACTTTCAGACTTTATACACTTAATAATTGTAGGTGAAATGAATGAATATGAGTGTTTCCTGCATTAATTAAGGTGATTTTTAGGCCTTTTAACGGACTTCTCAGTGTCCCACATTTCGGACATGACTGTCCTGCATTAGGAAATCAAGATATGTCTGAGAAAACTTGGCATTAGGGTACTAATATGTCTACTATTTCTTTTATGAGTGTTATATCTGCAGTTTCGTTTCTGATTTGATTAGGACACATCCTGGGGATGTCGGAGCGGTGCTAGGTTTGGATTTACTGGCTTCATATCACAATATATTCCAGAAATCTATAATGCAAAAAATGTCCCACATTAGGCTGATTCACCCTACAGAATTATATTCTTATATTATAAATGCTGGTGTCACTGAGACTTTACACCCAAACATTCACCCTGACTTCCTCCCTACAGCTTTTAGCCATCGTATGAGATCATCATGTAACGTGACATTAGTCACCTGTTGGACCCTGCACACCCACACATGATTTTATTTTCTGGCTAATTTTACTTTAACTTAACTTGCACTGATAATTAAGAAAGATAAATGAACATGGGTGTGAGGGAAATGACAATCAGAGCTCGGTGTGGACACACACCCTCAGTGTAATCAGGTGAAATAAGTAGAAACACCTGCGTGATGCTGTTATTTCTCTCTGTGAGGACGATCTCCTTCAGTCTGTGTTTAGCTTCTTTACTGCTGACGCTGACATGTTCTTGACTCCTGATCCTGTTCTTTATAGATGAAATGTTACTTTACATTATGGTGCCCCACAGCCTACCTGTGATATACTCTGTTCAGGTATAATGACTTCAGGTCCTCATCTTGTCTTCATGCAGCGACGAGCCTTCAGATAAACTCACTGTAGCTGCAGCTGCTGCTTGTTTCTCAGCTTTCTCTATTATATTTGCACACTGGAGCTAATAGCCATGACAATATTTGACATGTTTACTGCTGAATTTAGAAATAAAATCCTGGAGAAAAATATCACGATTGATCATATGGGAGGAAAAAAAGTATGAAGTTCTCACCTCAGAGAGAGAGGAGAGGAGAGGACTGGATGTTCCCTAAAAACAAATTATCAGAAACAAACACAAACCAATAACCTGTCTCCCCCCCTCCTCCTCCTCCTCCTCCTCCTCCTCCTCTTCCTCCTTCCTCCAAAATGTAAAAATTTCTCTTGGCGGCGTCGACCCCCTGCAGCCATAAACGCCAGAAAATATGAAAAGAGAAAAAGAACAACATCAACAAAACGGGGATGAAATTTCTCCGTGAGGGCGAAAATGAGAAACGACATAATAAAGCGATTCTATTAAAAAGCCATCTGACCGTTAATAAAAGTAATGATTTGATGAGAACGTCCCGTCGTAGAGCCAGAGGCGGCACACGAGGAGGAGGAGGAGGTTCGACCGCCTTTTATTTTTATGCTCCAACATTGCAGAGAAGGAAAAATGAGACGAAATGTGTGTGAGAGAGAGAGGAGGGGGGACAACATAAAAAACAATTGCTGCCTCTCCCATCTCTGACTTAATGAGATTTGGCTGCTGCTGCCGATGTGGCCGAGGCTCAGGTATTATTTGTTGTTGGCGGTGATGGCAGGATTGGATAAAACACACATCTCGCAGCGAGGCGTCGACTTTCTCATCTGCTGCAGAATATCAGAATCTCCTTCTGTCAGTCTGCGGCTCAATATGTTGCTCGCTGAGGGACACGCCGCCGCCGGGACATTTACATTTTAGGGACAAACACACATGGAGACATTTGGAACGTGAGGTTTCTGTTAGAAGTTATTATTTTAACGTAGCATTGTTCAGCTCTACCTGGCTTTATGAACATCCGCTCAATAGTAATGATAATATCTATCTTTAAATATTGAGTTGGTGACTGTTTAAACCCTTTAAAACCGACTCACTACACTAGCAATGAACCACTACTACTACTACTTTCAGTCCAGCAACACGTGACGCACGTGTCAAGTTCCGCTCCAGTCTTTTCAAAATAAAACTACTTAGTTAGGTTTAGGACAAGATGGTGGTTTGGGTTAAAATAACCTTGGAAGTGTCGTAACTTACGTACAGAAGTTATTTGAGAAGTAAATCAATGTTGACTTTTGGTTTCGGGACACTAACAGCTGTCTCCTGGTGAAAGTCTGGTATTTTTTGACCCACCTGTCCACCCCGACCTCCTCGCTACGTGGCGTTCGCCGCTCTTATTACTTGGATGACATGCGAATTGGCGTCACGCTCCTTGGCGTTGGCATCACGCCCCTTGCCGTTGGCGTCACGCTCCTTGCCGTTGGCGTCACGCTCCTTGGCGTTGGCGTCACGCCCCTTGGCGTTGGCGTCACGCTCCTTGGCGTTGGCGTCACGCCCCTTGGCGTCGCTTTAGGTTTAGGCAACAAAACCACTATAGTTAGATTTAGGAAAGGAATAACATGTTTGGGCTTGAAACTTCTACGCTTGTACTGTGAAAATGACGTTGTGAACACGCCGTGGATGGGTTTACATTGTAGTTAATGGAACGCCCGGTGCGTCTCAAACCGGCGCTAAAGGGTGCCTTGTGCAGCGGTATCGAACGCCGACAGCCGTGACAAAGCGGCGATATTTCACGCCCTGGGAGAACGGGCTAAGCGGTCTCCTGGGTGAAAATCCTGTGTTTTTTGACCCACCCATCCTCCCTGACCTCCTCGCTACGCGGCATTTGTCACTCTTCTTCACGATTACGTGGATTAAATCCGAATTGATTCCGATTATTACGAGTTACAATGCATCACTTTTATGTATAGCTACGAACGGTGTAGCAATATCGTGAGACAGATGGGCACATTTAGGCACCATCAAACTTTTAAAACATGAAATATTTACCTTTGAAATGTTTCTAGTCCTTGTGGATTCATCAGTTTCACCTTCAAATTAAAAACTAAGTTGTTGTGATTGTTTCTGTGGAGAGGTGTTCTAAAAAATTAGCTTTGGGAGTTTAGTTCTTTCACATACTTTGGCCATATAGTGCATCACAGAGCCTCGCATTGTCAGGAAGTATGCAGATGAAGCAGGGAAACTTTTTTTATTGTTATTTTGAAAAATCCCTCTAATGTGTAAAAACAGTGGAGCTGTGCTTTAAAAACATTGATGACTTTGCAGTCTTGGTTTTGAGTTTTTTGGCACTTTGAAAGGAGAGGAATGTGACAGTCTGGATGTCAGTTTGACTTTTAGAAAGGAAGAAATAATAAACACAGAGCTGGAAAACAAATCAGTTTGTGTGTGACGCTGAAATCCTCCAGTGTGTGTGGGACGTGTTTCAGCTCCAGAGAGCAGCAAAGTCCTCAGATAGATGATCGATGTTCTTTCTTTACAGTGAGAACTAGATGACTGCGACATAAAGAAATCCACATTTGTGTGAGCGCAGCAGAAACGCCTCCTCCTCCTCCTCCTCCTCCTCCTCCTCCTCATCATCACCGTTAGTCTGTGCATGTTTTTATATTCGATGAAATGAAAACATGAATGGCGTCGTCGTCACCGTCAGCGTGTCGAGATCAGAGGAAACAAACAAGTCCAAGGTTTCTCAGGAAAGAGGAAGACCTTGAACAAACTGCTCCTTCTCTCAGCTTCACATTTCAGCTTTCGATTCTGAAACTATTGAAACAAACAAACACATAGAGACAATAATTCGATGTTCCTTCATCACCATGAATACTGTAGTTTATTCTGACTCAACCCTACATCCACCGTCCTGCTGCCACTTATACTCACTAGAGCACCACGTGCAGAGTTGCCAAGTCCGCTTATTATCAGCGACTTTGGGCTTGTTTTCCTGAGTTGTTTTCCTTTCACTCATCGTCACCAATCAGACTGTTGTTGTTGTGAGACAAATCTTCAAGGGGTTGATGGAGTTTAGCTAACAATAACAGATGCTATGCGAGCGAAATATTGCAAGAAGTACAACAAAGACTGTGAAAAAGAGAGTGGACTTAAAGATTGGATCCACCCTCAAGTTGGGGGACGATTCGAAGGCAGTTGGAGGTAACAAACGTCGAGGAAAGTAGTCGAGGATCTATGAAATGAGAAAAGCCCTGTATGTTTTGATGGTTGTTTTGAGCGGAAGTGAACTCAAACAGAAACGACCAGCTTCCTCTCGTTGTTTCATGCTATAGCGCCCCGTAGCTGCAACGCTCCGACTGCAGCACGGAGTTACGTTCAGATTTCTGAGGTGAAACACTCAACAACGCACTTCAGCTCTGACCAACAGCACTCTGTATAAACGTCTCTTTCTAAATCTAATAGACAGTTTGACCAGAATACATCCTATTGTATTACATTTACAGCTCTCACACACACACACACACACACACACACACACACACACACTCACACTCAGCGGCTGCAGCTTCATAATAAAAGTTTCGGTTTGTGTTGTTGTGTTGTGTTGTGTTGTGTTGTGTTGTTGTGTTGTGTTGTGTTGTGTTGTGTTGTGTTGTGTTGTTGTGGAGCTTCAGAGTCCAAACAGCCGCCGGTCGCTCAGCAGATTATTAATGAACACTGAGATCCAGAAAAACACTGAGGAGGAGAAAGAGAGGAGGAGGTTACATCAGTCGGAGGAGGAGAGGAGGAGAAAGAGAGGAGGAGGTTACATCAGTCGGAGGAGGAGAGGAGGAGAAAGAGAGGAGGAGGTTACATCAGTCGGAGGAGGAGAGGAGGAGAAAGAGAGGAGGAGGTTACATCACTTGGGAGAGGAGGAGGAGGAAAAAGAGAGGAGGAGGTTACATCACTCAGAGGAGGAGGAGCAGAAAGAGAGGAGGGGGTTACATCAGTCAGAGGAGGAGAGGAGGAAGAGGAGAGAGGAGGAGGCTACATCAGTCAGAGGAGGAGGAGGAGGAGGAGAAAGAGAGGAGGAGGTTACATCAATCAGAGGAGGAGAGGAGGGAGGAGAGAGGAGGAGAAAGAGAGGAGGAGGTTACATCAGTCAGAGGAGGAGAGGAGGGAGGAGAGAGGAGGAGAAAGAGAGGAGGAGGTTACATCAGTCGGAGGAGGAGGAGGAGGAGGAGGAGGGGAGAAATGTGGAGGTGTGATGAAGATGAAGAGGATAGGGACGGAAGAAATGGAAGAAAGGGAAGGGTGAGGGAGAGGAAAAAGGAGATGATTAGGAGGATAGAAGGTGAGTTTTGGGGTGAAGGAAGAGAAAGAAACGAGAAGAGGAGGGAAAAGGAGAGGAAAAAATATGGAGGAGCAGAATGAGGAGGAGGTAAAAGGAGGAGAAGAGGGGTGAGGAAGAGAAAGGGAGAAATACGGGAAATAAGAGAGGAGAGAAAGAATGAAAGAGTATGTGGGAGAGGGGAAATGGAGGAGAGGAGGAAAGGAGAGAAGAGGAGGAGAAGGGATGAAGAAAAGGAAGAGGAGAGAAGTTGGAAACATGGGGAGGAGGAGGAGGGGAAATGTGGAGGTGTGATGAAGACAAAGGGGATAGGGAAGGAAGTAATGGAAGAAAATGAGGAGGGGAACAGGAGAGGAGAAACAAGAGGAAGAGAGTGGAGGAGATGTGGAGAAGAGGATGACAAAGAAGAGGAGGAATAAGGAAAATAGAGGGGAGAAAGACGGAAAGAGATATTGGGAGAAAAGAGGAGAGTAGAGGGAGACATGGGGAGGAGGATGAAGGAGAAGAGGAGGAGGAAGGGTGTGAAAGAGGGAAAGGGAAGATGAGGAGGAGAATAGAAGATGGGTGTAACGGTGGGGAGGGAGCGGAGGAGAAGGAAGAGAAAGAAAGGAGAAGAGGAGAGAAAGGGAAAAATGGAGGAAGAATAAGAAGGAAGAGGAGGAGAGTAGAGGTAGAAAAGAAGGATTAAAGGGTTGAGGAAGAGAAAGAAGGAAAGAGGAAATTTGGAGATTTTTCTTAATTTTCAAAACCTCTTCATTTGAAAATACAATTCTACAGTTAATCGATTTTTATTGGATCAGGTTGAAATAATCTGGCAGATTTTTTGCTTGTTTTAAGAAAAAAGGACTAAATTATACCAAAAATCACTTGATAAGATGAAGATTTTTGCACTGAATGTGTTAAATTTTACCTACACGAATAAAGTTTTTTGTTTATAAGTTAAAATCAAATTTACTTAACAACTGAAAACTTGTGAGATTATTTCACATTTCAGATATAAATCAACTCGATTGATCATTATCTTAATTATAATCTTCTTCATCTTGTTTTGTTTTGGGACATTTCTCAGCTGATCGGCTCAATATTGAGCTGAATACACAAAAATCTGGATTCCACACTTTCATTTTTAACATATTAACCCACCCATTGTCTCTATATGTATTTGCTTGTTATCGTGCATTTAAATGCATCTCAAAGTTGCCGTGAAGAGTCCGAAGCTGTAAACCTTGTCCAGCTGCAGCTTGTCCGGCAACTCTCAGCCGTCTTTTAACTGATGATTAAAAACAAAGTGTGAAAATCTAAAAATGGCGTCTGGCTTTAAATCCATACGTCCGTTCATTCCTCAGTGGAGGAAAGAAAGAAAAAAACAAAAGAGTGTAATTACGTGGAGCTTTCTGGGCCTAATGTGGGATTGATTTGTAACTGCAGGACATCCTTGAACCAGATCCTTAAAAATGAAGAGAACGGCGCCTTAAGTGAATTTAAAAATGCAGGAATAATTACACATATACTGCAAACTAATTAAGAAGCTGTGAACTCTGCGGCCTCGTTCCTCCCTCGCAGTGATTATTACACCACTCATATTTCTTCTGCTGCAGAACGGACGGAAGCAACCGGCGAAACGCCACCGAAATGGACCGGTGACATCAGACATGGAGTCCAAAAAAAAAGAATTAAAAAGGAAGAAAGTCAGACTGTGGTTACTATTTCAAAGTCGTCATATTAATTGTGTTGGAGGAAGGAAAAAAAAGAGAAAAAGTCTGTCTGCTGAGAAACATGGATATTTTTATAATTCAATGGATGTAATTTATTGAAGAGGGCCGCAGAGAGGAGAGGACACAGACACCAGAGTCCATTCAGAATAATCATATTTATAACAATAATTAGATTCTGAATTATAGTCATCAGAAGATAAACTTGACAATAAGGAGGAAGAGTCGGGTTCAAAAGCTTTATAAAAGAGTGAAATATAACTTGGTGTTGGTACTTTGTATTTATGTTTTATTGTTCCTGATACGATGAATGAAGAATAAACAGTTGATTAAATCGTCCAATGTTTCTATTGTCTGCTTGATTATAAACAGTTTGTTTTACAAAGCAAAAAATCTGAACTAACCCTCTCAGTTATTTCCAAACGTATCACATTTTTTTATCAGTCTCTTTATGTAATACTTGAATCATTGGTACTGTACTACAATACTACAAGTTAAAGTATACAAAGTTTACTTTCATAAACTAACTAACTAAGTGGGCTACAAGTATATACAAGTATACTTGCAGTATAAAAACTATTAAACTGAGAGTACTTTAAAGTGTACTTTCATAAACTAAAAAGTGGGCTGCAAGTATACAACTATTAAACTAACAGTATACCTATTCACTTGTAGTATAGTTCATAGTATAGTTGCAGTACAAAATTACAACTTAGATGTAAACTACACTTAGAGTACACTTAAAAGTATACTTTATAAACTAAAAAGTGGGCCAATTTAGTCCCAAGAAGTATTGAATTAGTACACTTACAATTATACTACTAGTACATTGATATCACTACATAAAGTATACTTCAGGGGAATATACTTGAGCTTAGGGAACAAAACTACTTAGTTACTGTAGGTTTATGAAAAGATGTCGGTTTAGGTTAAAATAACTCTAGAAGTGACGTTACTTAAGTACGTCAGTTACGTGACAAATAAATCAACGTTGACTTCTGGTTTCACACGGGACATGAACGTCGGTCTCCTGGTGAAAAGTCTGGTGTTTTTAGACCCACTCATCCACCTCGACCTCGTCCCTACGCTGCGTTCGCTGCTCTTTATACTTCCTGATTCACGATTACGTGAATTAAATACCAATTGATTTCATTGGATATATACAAATTACAGTGCGTTACTATTCTTAGATATACTGTAGCTATGAACCGTGTAAGAGAACAGCCTGACCTTATTTGGTTCAGTAGTTTGCCATAACACTCCACACACACACACACACACACACACACACACACACACACACACACTCTCTCTGAGTTGATGATGGATCAGTGACCAATCACAGCCCTCTAATGTGTCTCTGTGTCCGTATGCTGCACGTTAAGCGTCCATCAACACTGATGTGGAGGAGAGTTTGGCTGCAGGAGGCGGCGCTGCTAACCAGCATCCCCCCCCCCCCTACCCCGCGAGCCTGGCGACTAATGTGGCAGAGAGAGAGAGGGGGGGGGGGATCAACACCGAGCCAAACTCCAACATGTGCTGCCACTAGCATCACGCTAAATAATTTAGTCTGGAAAAAAAGCTGCAGATGGGACTCGATGGCTGGAGCCAAACGGAGAGAAACTGAGAGCAGATCCTGATTTCATCTTCTGAGAGACGACTGTGTTCCTGTTCATCACAAACATACTGCACATGTCAATATATATATATATATATACAGAGCATTTAAACTGCATCTACCATCCAGACAGAAACAATATCATTCAGCAGTGTACTGTGTGAATGTAAATGTAAAGTATTGGAGCAAACACAGACTCAAGGCCCAGCATGAGTCATTGTGTACCGTCCTTCAACACAGCCACAGTGAGTCCGGAGACCGTGAACTTATCTACGCAGTACCCGGAGGATAATTCTCTAACGTCCCGATCATTCAGACCGCACGTTAAAGGCTCTTTACCCTCAGTCTGTGTGAATAGAGCTGATCATTGTCCGGAATATTCACAGCGAGCGAGTTCATGTTGATGATGTTTCTCTCTCTGCTGCAAGACCGGAAGAAAACAAACATCCAAGGGTGGTGAAGAAGAAGAAGAAGAAGAAGAAGAAGAAGAAGAAGAAGAAGAAGAAGACAATGCAACGATAACCTCATGAGATCGAGGCGGCATACTTGCCAACCCTCCCGATTTTCATCGCCCTCTCCCGGTTTCCTCCCGGGGTCACAATTCTCCCGTATTTCTCCCGATTTATGTTTTTCCCTTTTCGTTATCTCAGCCTGTTTCTGGAACTGAACAGTGTGTATAATCCCTACTGTTTCCACCCGGACGACAATAAGAGCGACACCAACTGTCGCTTCCCGGCGGAAGAGAGCAGTCTATGCTCGCGATGCGGCGCAGTTTGAGCTCATGTTTAAGCTGCGCTCGCCACAGCGTGCGTTGTTGTACAGTTAATATTGAACACCAATCAAAAACAGTGTAGTTAACCACCACAGTGGTGTTTCTGGTAACGTTTATTATCCATCTTAAAAGAAACTAAAACCGATTTAAAGTTTGTTAAACTATTATTATGGAAAGCACAGTCACAGTCTGTTAGTCTGAAACTGTTTGTTTGTTCCAGGCTGTAACTTCTGATTGTTTTTTTTGTCATGAATATTAAATGTTAAACTCCGTCTCAACCCTCTGACTGATTCCTTTCACTCCCTTTAAAGACAACTGTGAGAATCGAGAACTGAATGACTTGTTAAGGTGATTTTTTTTTCTTCTTCTTCTCTGAGAGAAATCCTCAGTAATACCTCTCTTCAAGCAGAGAGCGACATCACGGTGACAGAGCGTCTTTCTGTGCAGAGAGAAGAAAGAAAGAAAAGGGAAACGAGGAGAGCGGGAAGAAGAGGAGCGAGGCTTTAAGTCGGCCTGGATTCGTCCTCCTCGCTCGCTCTTTGTGCCGCCAAATCTGCCGAGTGGATTAACCGAATCTTCCAGCTGCTCTTCAAAGTCAACTGCTCTGTGAAAGCACCTCCTCCTCCCTGCAGTCCATCTTTAACTTCTTAAAGCTGCACACCGGTTTTATCGGCTGCCGTATAATTTAACGAAATCCTCCACAAAGACCTCGGCAGCGATTTACAGGCAGAGAACATGCAAAGAGAAACACGCAAATATTCAAACCACGACTGCTGGCAGATAAAATGAGAATTAAGAGCGGCCGTGTCGCGCTGCCTCTTTAAAAGGCAGGAGTCGCTCTTATCGGCGCGAGGAGCGGCGGAGCGACAGCAGGAGGATGATAATATCGCAGAGGAAAATTTCATTTTGAGCTCCTCTCATCCTTCCTCTTCACTTAATTCTTCCTGTCAGTGAAATGTGATTGAAGGCTCTCTTTAAAGGTGACACTTGACTGACAAAGACAGACATTATTGAAGTCTGTCCATCATGTAAATCACAGCTGATTATTGCCTCAGCGGAAAGTTTCAGTCTGGAGGGAATAAAACCCGATCGTGAGAGTGTGAGCTGCTCTTCCTCTGCAGATTACTAATGTTTTTATTCCTCACAGCGGCTCTCAGATTCACACAAGACTAAAAACTTTTCATAATTTCTTCTATGGGTTAAATCACACCACGTAATGCAGAATCATGTTTAAGTTTAATGTAATCAGACATCAGTAATAAAAAAAAATCCTTAATGGCCCCTGTTACACTGTCAGGGGCGAATTCACAAAAGGATTGCTCGGCTTTTTTGGCCGCTCAACCTGATCTCATGGGAAGGTGTACAAGTATTACAACATTTTAAGGACATTTCGTGTGTCACGACGCATTTTAGGCTTTTTGCGTGTCATTTAACGCCACGTAGTTATCGTGAAGCGGTTGCAGTAACGTAAACGAGGCAACAGATGAGTCAGGTTTAGGAAAAACATCACGGTCGGGCTTAAAATAAGTACGAAACTCAAACCCATTTACATTCACATATCTGGAGGTCAGAGGTCAAGGAACCCCATTGAAAATGGACATGACAGTTTTTCCTCACCAAAATTTAGCGTAAGTTTGGAGCGTTATTTAACCTCCTTCATGACGAGCTAGTCTGACATGGTTGGTACCGATGGATTCATCAGGTTCTATAGTTTCAGATGATGCCAGTATCTTCACTCTAGCTTTAAATCTGAGCCGCTTTAACCTAAAAATTCAAGTTGTGTTAATGCTTTAAAGAAATGAGTGGCATTGAAACATTTTTTTTTTTTTAAATAATATTCAAATTAAATGTAGTCATTAATTAATTGATCAAATATGACAAATGGATATTTCTGTTTTAATTAAATTTTTTTATTTTATTTTTTTTATTAATTTGCTTCTTCATTTATTTATCTTTGTATTAATTCCCATATTTATTTACTCTTCTGCTTAATTTTCCCTTTTATTTATTCATGTGTATTTATTTTTATTAATTTGTATTTATTTATTAATTATGAAATGTATTTATTTATTTTTGCATTTATTTTTTATTTATTTATTTATTTTTGCATTTGTTTTTATTTATTTTATATATATTTTTAAATGTATGCATTTATTTATTTGTTTATTTTTCTCTCCGCATTATTATTGCGTTAACTTTGACAGCCCTATAATAATAATAATAATAATAGTATGATATTGATATTAAAAATGAATACCAAAAGTAAAAGCCCCTTTAGAAGGAACCCACAGCGCTCCTGTTTGATCTTTTGACAGCTCTACCTGCAGTATTAACCACGCTGACATTGCCGCCTCCCTCAGCATTAACACTGATTGGCTCCTGACGGGCTCCTGATGTGGCCCCCCCGGTGAAACCGGGCTGACAGGGCCCCGCCGCTAATCCGGCGTTAGCAAGGTAGCTGTTGGGCCGGCGTCTCTCCCATCTGGAGTAAATACCTGTTCACACCTCTCGGATAAGCAGCCGAGAGCCGCGGCTTTACCGTCTTTCCTCCACGACTTTCAGCTTCATTAATGGCGTCTCACAGACGAGCAGTAGGAGGGCTGAGAGCAGGATTTCACCACTAAATACTTCCTGTTACATTAAAACACCCACATGAAGTTTAGCGTTCACGCTTCATAAACAGTGAAGACAAGAACTCATTAAGATCACAGACGATTTCATTCACTTCTGGAGAATTATGTTGAATAATGTTTTCTCAATAATGACTTTAATGTTCAGACTGACTTTTATCAAGTTAGGAAGGAAAATAAATCTCATGACCTCACCTCCACACAGCGGACCGATCACTGGGTGAAGTGGGCGATCATCAGATGACACGCGTTGAGTGACAGCCTCGTCATTTGCATAATGAGGCAGAAATGCATAAAGAAATGAGAAAAGAATACAGAAATAAATAAGGGGTAATAAGAGAAAATCATGTAGAAAAAACAATGCATGAATACATAAATAAATACATACATTAAAAAAATTAATATAATAAATAAAAATAAATGCATAAATAAATAAAAAATAAATGCAAAAATAAATAAATTAATTAAAAAATTTAAAAATAAACACATGAATAAATACATACATTTAACAAATAAATATAAAATAAATAAAAAATAAATGCGAAAATAAATAAATAAAAACTAAATGCAAAAATGTATTGATTAATTTAAAAAAAATAAACACATGAATAAATGCATACATTTAGAAATAAATATAACATAAATGCAAAAATAAATACAAATAAATGCATGAATAAATAAATAAATAAATAAATAAATAAATAAATAAATAAGGGAATTAATACAAAGATAAATAAATGAAGAAGCAAATTAAAACAGAAATATCAATTTATGTCACATTTTATCAATTAATTAATGACCACATTTATGTTTTATATTATTTCTGCTATCTTTAATGACATTTATTTATTGATCAAGTCTTTTTTTTATTTATTAATTTATTTTGGATTTTGGAAGGTTCTGTCCTCCATAGTTTTGTTGCCTTAACTTAAAGGGATTAATCACAGCTTTACCTCGCCGTCAGACAGCCCTTTCTCACGGGGAAATGAAGCCCTGAATCTCTTTCTCCTGTGTTTTGTGAGAGAAAACTAAGAGAGCAAGCAAATATTCACATTTGAGAAGCTGGAACCAGTGATTCTTTGCTATTTCTGTTTTTGTTACATCCTGCACAGAGTCTGTTGAAGCTGCAGCAGGATCCAACCATGGGAAGAAGAGAGGTTTATCCTCAGCGGTCCATCTGATTCCTCTGTCTGCTGTTAAACAGTCAAATCTGCTGTTTCAGGTTTTTAGTTAAACCTCTCGACGAGGACAACTCACAGGTGAACACATCTCTGGGCATCCAGGTGAAAACTACATTTCTCTTTGGTGAGAAGTGAACTTTTTTCTTTTTAGACACACACACAGATCCAGATTCAGCAGAAAACCTGCAGGTGTGTTGTTGAAAAAATCTCTGGTTCAGCCTCAGGAAAAAGGAGAGAAACATTTTTAAAAAAAACGTGATTTCCAGCAGCAGCTGTGCGTCCCCGAGGCCTCGCGCTCTGTTCTCTGCTCTCCACCCGGCTGCTCATCAGTTCTGTAAACTCTCTGAACATTACAGACCTCTTCTCTCTCTCTACCTGTTTGTTTCTGTTAAAGTTACCTCCTCGTCCAGGAAAAGTTCAGACTTTATACCTTCGTTCTCATTTGTTCTTCTGGAATAATTCTTTGGACACGTAACATCTCCACATTTCTTATCATTAATGTCAAAGCAGCAGAGTTTTTATTTTCATTCTATATATATTTAATCAATATTTCATTCTAATGTGTGGAAACCTGTGTTCTTCAGAGACGTTCCCCTGCGTCTAATTTTATTTTATGTTTTCCCAGAGTGAGGATTTAAATTTAGAAAGCTCGTGTGTGTAACGAGCAGCCGGGGGATTTGATTCCTGAAGAGGAAAAAAGAAAAATAATAATAAAAAAACAGCTGATGTAGGACACGACTCCCAGAATACCCCAACAACCCCCCCATCACCGCTTCTACGTCCCTCCCCAAGGCCACAAACTCCAAAACCCACCGAGGCTGGAGCTGGAGGATCCATGATGCTTTGCTGGGGGGGAGAAGAGGTTTAGGGGGGCCTGGGAGACCAGTTAGGGCAGATAACCGACCCAGTTCCCCCTTCTCCTACCCATTAAAACTTTCCCTCTTTCAGGCTGGAGTCGCTGCCACAGCTGCTTCTGATGCTGTTTGGCCGAAACAACAAGCGCCGCCGCCGCTGGCCGGCTGCCTAATGGTCGCCATGAAAGGAGACAGAAGAGGAGGGAATAGAAAACACAAAAACAAAGCAGGAACACTCGAGATGTTCCACCGGGTCTCTGAGGGGCCCCTCGGGGCCGAGCACAGGGCCTGAGAAACAGGAGACTGTTTGCAAACATGTGATGAGATGATACACAACCCTGGAACAGCTGGAGGACAGCTGGAGACCAACTGTACACTGTAAAAAATACTAACATCAAAACAGTCAGGATGTTTTATTAAAACAAGAAAAAAGTAAAAAAAAAAAAAAGTCAGAAAAATGTCCAAAAAATATCCAAAAAAAGTCAGAAAAAAGTTAAAAAAAAAAAAATTCAGAAAATGTCCGGAAAAAAGTCTGAAAAATGTCCGAGAAATATCCAAAAAAAAAAGTCAGAAAAAAGTAAAAAAAAAAAAGTCAGAAATATGTCCGAGTAAAAAGCCTGAAAAATGTCCCAAAAATATCCCAAAAAAGTCAGAAAAAAGTAAAAAAAAAAAAAAAGTCAGAAAAATATCCGAAAAAAAGTCTGAAAAAAGTAAAAAAAAAAAAAGTCAGAAATATGTCCGAGTAAAAAGTCTGAATATTGTCCGAAAAAAGTCTGAAAAATGTCCGAAAAATATCCGAAAAAAAGTCAGAAAAAAGTAAAAAAAAAAAAAAAAGTCAGAAATATGTCCGAATAAAAAGTCAGAAAAATGTCCAAAAAATATCCAAAAAAAGTCAGAAAAAAGTAAAAAAAAGAAAAAAGTCAGAAATATGTCCGAATAAAAAGTCTGAAAATTGTCCGAAAATATCCGAAAAAAAGTCAGAAAAAAGTGAAAAAAAATAAATAAATCAGCAATATCTAAAAAAAAAAGTCTGAAAAATGTCCGAAAAAAAAGTTTTTTTAAAACGTCAGAAAAAAAGTCTGAAAAATGTCAGAAAAATATCCAGAAAAAAGTCAGAAAAATGTCAGAAAAAAAAATAAAAAAAAGTCTGAAAAAAGTCTGAATCAGATAAATCAGCGTTGCCTTCAATTTTATATCCGTTTGTCACCGTCGATATTTTCACGTTGTCCGTCTGTCCGTCCGTCCGTCCATACCGTTCTCGTGATCGTGATATCTCTGGAACGCTCTGGAGGAAATTTCTTCAAATTTGGCACAAACATCGACTTGGTCTCAAGGAAGAACTGATTAGATTTTGGAGGTCAAAGGTCAAGATGACCTCAAAACACGTTTTTGGCTCAGCCCTGTCTCCTAAAAATTACGTTCCCATACCACTAAACTGGATCATGAATTATGTTTAGAGGAGGTCAGTGGGAGGTCATCTCCCAGAAACGTAGGTGTTGTGTCTCTTCTCGTTCAATCCACAGAGTCTGACACCTGTGTGGATCTCCTCGCCTGATTGGCCGCTGAGATGCCCGGCGTGCGTGCGTGCGTGCAGCTCTCAGGTTCCAGGTGACGGCGGCGTCCGTGCTCCTGTCAGCCGGATTCACCCAGAGAGACACATGCAGGGGAAGGAGAAGTTTTACAGCTTCATTTGTTGGCCGGGACAAATCGGCCGAGTCCTCGATCTCCTCGGTGAGATTAATGGCACGGCAAATCATGGCTCATGTTGCCGCGGCGACAGGCGTTCCCCGGGTGCCGTTCCCCGTGGCTGCAGCTCATTTAAAAGCTGTATAATCTTGGCGGTGACGGTGACGGAGCGGGGGAAATCGCATCGCTGGACCAGGACGCCTGACAGCTGCATTAAGGCCTGCCAGGGCCGCTTCACACCCACAGGAACCCCCAACCCCCCCCCATCACCCTCCATCACCCCCTCCTATCACCCTCCATCACCCCCCCAGCATCACCCCCAGCATCATCTCCCAGCATCATCTCCCAGCATGCCTCAGTACCAGAGAGGATCTCTGTGGAGATACAGGAGAAGAAGCTTCACCAGATTAATCTCATGAAATCTGTCCTTTACCTGTCCTGTAACTCTACCTGTCTCTCTCTCTTCTGTCCTCATGTTAATCTGTCAACAATACTGGTCCATTCTGCTGTATAATGAGTACTTTTACTTCTGATACTTTAAGTACATTTTTGTTGCCAATACTTGTGTACTTTTACTTTGAATGCAGTACCTCTTCTTATAATTGAGTACTTCCAGATTGTGGTACTGATACTGTTACTTAAATAAAACCTCTAAATACTTCTCTCACCAGAAGCTGCAGCTCCGCCCACGTGGTTCACAGCCGGGTCACACACCTGAACAGGTGAGTCTCATCAGGGTGTTTACAGGCTGACAGACTGACTGAGTGTTTCACACTGAATGTTTTCATGCTGTGAGTTCGTGTTGAAGCTGCAGACGACCTCTTTACATTAAAGTAAGTAGAGTTTCTCTCTGCTCTCGGTCCTCCATGTTTCTCTGCAGGAATGAAAGAGTCCAGGTCAGCAGATCTCCTTCTGAATTTCTTCCCTCAGTGAAACACCCACCAGTTTGACTGCAAGCTTTCTTTTATTTCCTCTTCTGCGTTTCCATCAGCAGTTCAGGTTTCATGGAAAGGACAATCAGCCGCAACGCGCTGGCGTTTTATGACACTAAGCGGAGCAAATGTGGTTAAAGAGATCCAGTTAGGGAGGAATGATTGCTTTTCAGGAAGAAGTCCAACTAAACACTGGTGCTAATGCAGAGCAATCTTAAGAACAACAGTGGAATAAGCACATTTAATTTACAGCTAAATCAAATAAGTTAAATTAGCGGGCGCGCGTTTTTAACCCACCGGCGGCAACCACCCCCCCCCCAGAGGAGGAAGTGAAGAAGCAGCATTGACGAAAACCAACAACAAGCTGTCTGAACGTTTGACAGCAGCTGCTCCGATACCTGGAAACAACACTCGCTCCTCTCCAACTCCCTCCTCGCCCTCTGAGGTGAAACCGAACGGCTAACTCGCTCTCCGACTCGCTGCAAGGTCGGCGAGAAAAAAGCTGAGGGCCCAATCAGGAGGTCCCTGAGCTGAGCCGCAGGAAACGCTCCGCCCGCCAAATCTTCTTCTTCTTCTTCTTCTTCTCTGTTGGCGAAGGGCAGGAGGGACGGAGACACCTCAGTCGGCTAATTAAAGAAGTCCAATTAGAGTGGCGTCAGATGGGTCAGCAGGCCGCTGGAGGACGCCACCCCCCCCCCACCCCCCCCCCCCCCCACCCCCGACATCAAAACACCATCAGACAGTCGAACCACTGTTACCTTTTTAATCTCTGCTTCATCTAATCACAGCAGAAAACCTCCTCCTCTTCCTCCTCCTCTTCCTCCTCCTTTCATCCCTTCAACACAGAAACACTTTTACACTTTTAGCTCAAAAAATGTCGTGGTATTATGAGAATAAAGTCATGATATAATAAAGTAGTAATTGTACGTGTTATTTTAGACGGGAAATAGTGTGAAAATGAGGAAAGTGGAGCATCTTGTGAAGATATACTTTAGTTTAGGTTTCACAAAGAACCAAATACTTTATCTTTCTATGTCCTCTCGCCCGTTTTGTTGGTTGCTGGTAATATGTTTTCCTAAAAAATGTTTTTTTCCCTCGAAATTTTAGGACTTAAATCTCGTAATATTATGCTTTTTTCCCATAATATTACGACTTTTTTTCTCGTAAAGTTATGACTTTATTGTCATTAAATTAAAAAAATGTTCTCGTAATATTATGACTGCATTTCTTTGAGTATGTAAAGATGTTAAAGGGGAACTGCACCAATTTTACTCATGGAGGTCAGTTCACTCATCATGAGTCATCATGGTATCCCGCTGCATTATGGGAAATGTAGGATCCAGAGTTTTATCAAAGAGTAGGCCAATCCTTTAATACAGAAACAATTAAGAGTGATTTTTACAAAAGCAAATAAGTATCTCCTTTATTTCTGAACTACCAGACTTTGAGTGCAGCGTGTCTGTGATTCACAGTTTTTTATACGATTTAAAAAAAACTTGACACCTACTAAATGTAATTTCTGAAGGTTTTCTGATGTAAGTTTTTTTTTTTCAAAATTTTTTTTTGTTGGGTTTTTTGTAGACATGGCAAAGGTCATCTTATCAATTGCAGAACATAACTCTAAGTCTCTGTGACATGAAATAAAAACAGAAAAAGGTCCGACCCACACCATGTTGGTTTTGGTCACACAAAAGGGAAAGAAAAAAGAAATAATAGTAATAAAATAAATTAATTTTAAAAAGTAAATAGAAAATAGAATAAAATAATAAAAGAGAGAAAAAAATTCTATGAAATCAAATAAATGGAATTAGCTTTAAAAAATGGTTTCAACCATGATCAGTGGAAAAGCAAACAAAATGCAGATTTCTCCTCCCTTCTGTGTGATTTATTTGCTCCCATCATGCCTTTCTAAGATGTATTTCTGTTTGCAGAGTGGATCCTGGAAGGAAACCCGTCCCTCCGCCCGCCCGCCCGCCGCCACCAGGAGCCTCGCTGCTGTACGATGGCGACAGATTTGTGATTAAACGGCCACTTTGTCATGCGAGAGGGACATAATGCATCAACACAGGTGAGCGTGGAGGCCTGTTGTGGAGTTTATCATCATGACTGCTTCAGAAATTGAAATGGGTTATTTATTGGGTGTCAGTCACGTCGGGAACACACACATTCACACACGGGGCCGCGTTTCCCCGACTGACTGTGACACTTGTTATTATTATTATTATTTTTTGTGACAGATCGCCCAAGCCGCAAATCTTTAGCTGCAGCCCATTAGTAATCCTGCGCCGCCGTCGGTCTGATGTTTATTATTTCCCAGCAGCAGGACGGATAATTTACGAGGGGAAACCTCGGCGTCTACCTGCAGCTTTCAAACAGGAAGCAGGTCACAGACGATATTAAAGTCATCAAAACCAAATCCACCAAAGTGAGTCAGGCAGCAAACTAAAGCTATACGCTGTCACGGATTCATGACGGCAATACAGAGACACCGTGAGGAGAGAGGGAAGGGAGGGAAGGAAGAGGGATGAAGGGAAGGATGAAAGATGTTAAGGGGTTAGGAAATAAAGAATAAAATGGAGGAGAGTGATGGGGACGAAGGAAAGAAGGAACAAAGAAAGGAAGTAAGAAATCAGGAAAAAGGAAACGAAGAAGGATGAAAGGAATGGTACGTGTCCACAGGGGCGTTTTTGGACGCGAGGGGTCGTACCGCTTCCCCAGCATTGGACGCTTGCTGGCCGTACCACCAGGCACCTGATTGGACGAAAGCTTTCCCTCGTGGGCTGCTGCTCCCAGCTTTCAAACCGGAACCAACATGGCGGCTCGTTTAGAAACTTTTTTCTTGTATATCATGTAAATAGTTCACCGAAATGTGTTTCTGAAAACATCTTAAGGGAGAAATAATCCACGCGGTGGCTGAATCTGTCTTTATTTTAGATTTACAGAGGTTAGGTTTAACGTTTGGCGAGTCGTGCTGGACGCCTCTGATTTGCATAAAGTAGCCGAGACCACAACTTTATGCAAATGAGGAGCGGCCAACGTGACGCCCGAGTGCTAGAAATGTACGCTACCAAAATGCATTGCAAGGCTGCTTACACAGACAATGATGTGTACCACAAGGAGGAGAGATGGATGCAGGGAAAGAGGAGAGAAGTTAAGAAGAAGGGATGAAAGAAAGACTGAAGAAATTAAGAAGACAGAGATCAAAAATGGAAGATGGGAACAAGTATAAAGGGGCAGGGAATAAAGGAACAGTAAAGGATTTTATTTTTATTTTCATGCTCCTGTTTATTAAAGTTTACCACCAGGTTCACCTGTTTATATATCTATATATAACTTCACTCAACGTTGATGAGGATTTAGTTTCAGTATGTTGTTAGAAAACTATTCTCGTCCAGGTGAACGTCTCTCATCGCTGTCGGCGGTTTATATGAGTTGGACTGTCGGGGTCGTGTGCTGCGGCGGCGGCGGGTTACGGACTCTGAATGGAGGGGAAGTTGGGACGGATGCAAATGAGCTCTCGGTTTAAATGTGGCTGTTTTTTTATTCATGGAGGATTGATCGAGTCGTGGTGTGGAGGAGATGAATGAAATATGCATGGAGGGAGCGGCCGCACTGTACCCGCCTGCTGGACCCGTGATTAATTTCACCTCACCGTGTGTGTGTGTGTGTGTGTGTGTGTGTGTGTGTGTGTGTGTGTGTGTGTGTGTGTCTGTGTGTGTGTGGGCTCGTCGTGCTGCGGCGCCGGGCGGCTCACGACCCACCGAGATGGATCTGATGCTGTTTGACCGCCCGGTGTCGATCAACACGCTGATACTGACTCAGACAGCAGAGAATCTTCTGGTAGAAACAGGAAGCGTTTAACCTCCTCAACCCTCATTTTACCCTGAAATCCTCCCTTAAAGGACCACACAGTCATTCTTAACTCACCTTATAAGTTAAGTATTTTAGCCGATCAAACTTATTAACAAAACTAAGAAAATAATCACTAAAATATAACATTAATTAACAACTAATCTAACATTAACAAATGGGACCAGATCTCAGCGCTGGTGAGTTAATATTACTTCTAGTAATGAACTATGAAAATAGGACCCAATTTAAAACCAGAACTATCCATTAAACCAGGCTGTTCTCATGGTCGCTGACTTAGGATCAGCGTTGCCAAGTCTGCTTATTAGAAGTGACTTTGGGCTTATTTTCCTGAAAAGTCTCTTACTAATATCGGTAGTCGTGGTTTGCAGTTTTTTGGGCTTGTTTCTAAAGTGTAGTTTCTTATTTTGGGCTCCTGTCTCTCTCCTCTATACTGGTCTAGTTTGTCCTGTTGCAGGATCCGTACACAACCGTGATCCCTCCACCGCAACCGCAACCGCCAATCAGATTGTTGTTGTTGTGAGACAAATCTTCACGGGGTTGATGGAGTTTAGCTAACAATGCCAGGTACTGTGGACTTTCATTACTGGATTACAGACTGGATTGGATTCGCCCTCGAGTTGGGGGACGATTCGAAGGCAACGGCTTGCGCCGCGTCGCGCCACGGCGGCTTTTCGCTGCATCGAGCAACTTGGGTGCATCACGCTGTGGCGAGCGCAGCTTCAACATGAGCTCAAACTGCTGCTGTGTCGCGAGCAGAGACTGCTCTCTTCCGCCAGGAAACGACAGTTGGTGTAGCTCTATTGTCGTCCGGGTGGAAACAAGAAGGGATTATACACACTGTTCAGTTCCAGAAACAGGTTGTGATAATAAAGAGGGAAAAAAGTGTGAAAATTTGTCATAAATCAAGAGAAATACGGGAGAATTGTGACCTCTGGAGGAAACCGGGAGAGGGCGATGAAAAACGTGAGTCTCCTGGAAAATCAAAAATTACTCCAAAACAAAACACAAGTCTTCAGTGTTTCCACCTCCCAACACGCCCACCGTAAGTGGTCTTCCTCACTTTATATGCTACGTAACTCGCTCTGGAGTTAGACTTCTGTCACTACACAACACCGCAGCGTGTAATATTCACGTCTCGGCGACACAAAACGTGACGCTGACACGCTTTCCTCCGGTGGACAGGCTGGATGTTGCCATGTCTGGTGCAGTGAAGCGCTGAAAGACATTGCAGTCCCTGAAGTCTGGTCCTTGTTGGAGTCACTATAAACTGGTGCTGTGACCCATCCTCAGGCTAGCTGAAGCTAACCAGCTAGCACCTCTTTGTGCAATGTGCTTCAGGATGAACCCTAAAACTGGATCGCTCTCACAATAACAGACTCAGTGAGTTGTTTCCGTCCAACATTTTGAACGCAGCCCTTTTTTTTTTTCCTGCTGCTTTTTCTCTCCAGTAAATGATTTAAATACCTTTTCTTTTCCACCTCTGCTCCTGTTTTCTCCGAAGGAACTCTCTCAGCTCTCTCAGCTGCAGCTCCTTCATCTCTTGGTTGTCGAACACGTTGTTGCCCGAGGCGCGAGCTTCCCTCTCCGCCTGTTTCTGCTGGAAGACGAGGCGAGGCGAGGCGAGGCGCGGGATGGCGTTTCAGATCGGCCCAAAGCAGAGCGGAGACGTTACCTCCGGGCTGCAGGAGGGTCTCATGTTTGTTTTATGACCGGCGTCCTGTATCGACCCACCGGGGGCGTCCAGCTGCCAGCTGAACGTCATCAGTGTTTGGAGAACGTGTTAATCGATTGATCACAACGTGCGTCCTGACATCAGCAGAATAGAGTCTCAGCGCGTCAATCATCCGGTGTGTCGGAGCCTGAAGCCTGAGAGAGGAGGAGAGGAGGGACGAGTGTGTCTCACATTCACAATGAAGACCACATCACGTCTGTTTCTGCTGCACATTATAAACCTCCTCCCATCTGTTCACTGTAAAACACCTCAACTACATCATTACTCTACACTAACAGGACATTCTCTTAAATTAATTACACAATACTCTCATATTTTGCACATAAAATCATCTTACACTGCAAAATGTTCCATTTTAACAAATACTTTAGTTCATTATTGGGCCGTAAGAACACTTATCTTAAAACATATTACATGATATTCCCAATATTTTAATGTGAAATATTTTAACACTGCAAAAAAAGATGCAATCTTGAGTCATTTAGACTATTACGGAGTCCTAAGATGTTCTTATCTTAAAACAAGTCAAAGCATACTCAAATATTTTTAACACAAAATGTTCTTACGCAACAAAATCTTCCATCTTAATATGTCATTAAGTCTATTAATGAGCCCTAAGATCACACATCTTACATATTACATAATATTCCACATGTGTTTCATATAAAATAATTTTGCATTGCTGAGTCCTAAAATATAATTTCATAATTTTATAATGTATCACTTAATACTTGTAAAATCAGTGCTTCCCAGCAGTATATAACAATAATTCTTAATGATATAATGAATTAAAATATCTAATAATAGCAAGAAATGGAGGGATGGATTAAAAATAATTAATTAATTTAAGTTAATTCAAGTTTTTGCTAAAATATTCCCTATATTCTAAGACAATGAGCGTCCTATAGCTGCTGTTTGCTGCAGGTCTGACAAAGAGACCAGAGTTAAGACTTTTCTTCTTTACTTTAAAGACTTTTTAACACCTCTGAGGCCTTTTTCAGGAATCTGAATCCAGTGCTTTTTAAGACGTTTCCAGGCCTGCAGATGCGTAACAGGAAAATGAAAGAGGAAATATTAGAACCAGAGATAAAAATAAAATGTTCAGGGCACCGTGTAATAATGAGTATTAAACCAAAGTGTTCCCCGCTCTTGTGGAAGCACTTGTGCCTGAGTAAAGTTTGATGAGAGGAGTCAGATACTCCGGCGGCGTGTCCTCCTGTCATCCTCCCACTCATCGCAGGGCGACGCTCTGCAGCGCCGCCTCGCAAATGTCAGACCAATCTCTGCCAGCTGGGACTGTGAGTGTGTTTCTTTCCCTGCCGTCTCTCACGCAGCGATCGTCGCGCTGCACTTTGCTGCTCCATCATCAGCTGCCCCCTCCGCCTTCATTTAACACCTCGCCGTCCGTCACCACCTCAACTCACACAGACGCTGTTTAGAGAAGAGCTGCTGCAGTATTACAGCTACAAGAGGAGCCCAGTGTAATGCTTCAGTACATATCAGAGGATTCATTCTGAACGGTGATGGATTATATTATAGGCTAAGTTCACATTACAAGCAAATGTGGCCTCCAGTCAGATCTGGGCCACTTTCATACGTGGTCCTAAGTCCGACATATATCCGATCACTGACCACACATCATGTAGACTGTACTGACTGTAATGTAAATGCATCCGATTGAATATGCTCCGCTCAGTGATGTATAATAAGTAAGGGATAATGTACAGCTAGCGGGTCATTGTTGTGAAAGAATCCCCTTCAGGGCGATGCTGCATCGTCTCTCATCGCCCTGAAGGGGATTCTTTCACAACAATGACCCGCTAGCTGTACATTATCCCGCTTATTACACGGCTACTTACTGAAGAAATCAATATTTTGACGCAAAAACGGTCCTCCAGAGTCCAACATCAGAGCTGCGCCTATAGCAACGGTCTGTTCTACATAGCAACGGTCTGTAATACAGAAATAACAGACCGCAGAACGCCGTGATTGACCAATCAGAATCGAGTATTCAACACAGCTGTGCAATAAAAAGAGAGAGAGACTGCTGATGGAGGGGTCCAACAAACACAGGGCTTTAACCAGGAGACTGGTTCGTGTCCCAAAGAGTTGTTGAGTTGTGCTGAAGTTACGTTAGTGATGTTTGTGACGTGTTTTCCATATTATTTACTTATTTTAAACCCAACCGTGATGTTTTTCCTAAACCTAACTGTGACTGTTTCACTGTAACGATGTGACGCATGAAATGTCCTTAAAATGTTGTGATATTTACGAGGCCTGTACTACTAATTGAGTTCGACATACCCAGGGTATCTTCTCCTTATCTGGCTTCACTAACCGTAACAACTGAGATCACGCTAAGCGGTCCGACGACGCTGGTTATCAACTCTGTAAATCAACCCTGAAGGATTCTCAGTCTGGATATGAGTGCGTTCACATGAAAGGTGCGGGATTTGCAGCATCTGACCAATCACAAACATGGACAAGTCTACTGTTAGCAGAAGGCCACATTTTACAAACTATAATATTAGACGTATACCAAGAAGTTAAACACTTCATCCAGACTAATAGTAACACAGTTGAAGCTGCTAAATGCAGGAAGGACAGCTGGTGAAAGAAAAAAACTCCCGATGTGTGAATGTGTAAATTAACAGATTTATTAATTTAACAGAACACTCGAAAGTCAGATATAGTTGTCTAGATGGGGCAGTGATACTATAAAAAACTTTCAGAATGTAATAGATGAATGGATTACACTTTATTATACCATTTAGCAAAGTTGTGGCGTTTATGAGTATTTCAGCCTTCTTTCAGCTGCGTCCTCGTCCACTGTGTCCTTCCTGCATCTGTCAGTTTAAACTGTGTTGTTTTCAGCATGGATTATGACTGTAACTTCTTCGTATTCGTGTAATATTATCAGTTGATCTCTTATCTGGAACATAACCTGCTCCGGAGCAGATTGGGTGTTCAGCATCAGTTACCATGGCGATCTACCCTGGTAAGAAGTGATCCACCTTCGTAGGACTGAAAACCCTGAAGGGTTAAACCTCTCAAAGCTGCAACAATAGAGTAAAGTTTTAAAAATAATTTAATCTATGATAGCGCAACACATCGTCTCTTTTCCTGCAACAATCTTCTTTTTCTGGTGTCCGGCAGCTATAATTCCACCCTGATCCATCTTCTCTGGATAAACCTTTTACTGCTCCAGGTACAAAATTTACCAATGTTCTCTTCTAATGTCATTTTTCCAACTTTTTAGCTGTTTAAGAAAAACGTTTACGCTGTTCTGTCCTCCCTGTTTATTCTCATAACTCATCACTAGTTATCACCTGCTCAGATTGTGACGGTCATGAGCTTGTGGAAAATGTTTTTCTTTTTAATTATTAGGCAGCGTTGAAAGCATAAACTGCAGGAGCTAGCATGACGCGAACAAGGAGGGTTAATCTGTAAATTAATTAGTTTATTGATAAAGGTAAATATTCCAGTATAACTTGTACAACCTTGTACTACCACACAGTAGTACTCAGTAAAGTACATGAAGGATGCTGCTGCAGTCAGCGGTCTGTCTGAGGAACATGTTGGTGAATCCGAAACCTTTAGTCTCGTTATCACTCTCAGCTTGTATCTCAGTCAAAGGCCAGATCCCTCCTTCCTGTTCAGACCTGACCTTCTGCAGGAATCAGAGGATTATGGGAAATGATCTGTGTTTCCTGTGCACTAAACGTACATCTGCGTCCGATAGGATCTGCTGCCGTCGCTCACGTCAATCTGCAGCTAAAATAAAGTCGAGATAAGCGGAGAGAGCGATAAGCTGCAGCTCCTTCAAGTGTTACCTTCATGTGAGCTGCCGGCTGCTGTTAGATCCTATCATCACTGAGAGCCTCGATGCAGCGTCTCCATGCAGGCGGAGCTGTGCTTTAACAATACATTCAGCCTCGCTTAGCCCGATCACATCGGGAGATGATCATCTGTCACTGTCCAACACCACAGACAGACAGACTGATCTAGAAACCAAACTATGAAACAAGACATTGTGGTTTTAGTAGCAGGTGTTGCAAACCTCGAGCACAGTAAAGGTGCAATCAGACTTAAAGTTGTTCCCCATTCATTTCACTCAGGAAGGAGGAGAGACGTATTTGCCAATTGATCTGATTGAACTTTGACCTGTGAACTTGCAATACTCTGCAATTGTTTCTATCCTTAGCTTCAAAACTATCTAATAATAATAATACAATCAACAGAGAAGGAGACAGTTCGGGGTCAAGGAAGAAAATGCATGTTTACAAATGACTTATTTTGGGCTCTTGATTTTAAGACATTTCTCACCAATGCAAAAATGTGTTGCAGGAAAATACGGAAAAATCTGCACTATGCACCGGTTCCGGGACATATTATCCGTGTTGCCGTGTTCCATATTCGTCAATGGGACCGAATGAGTTTCCTCATAAACAACGCTGTGTCCACTCCACACATCACAGAACTATCCAGAGAGAGAATGACATTAACTACACGATACATAAACTAATCCGACCCCAACATTTGATGCTAATGTTAGCTGTTGTGGCTAGCCTGTTCCAAGTCCTTATGAACTACATCACCATCTTCATCGTATCCCAGCTGCTGGGCGAACTCAAGCCACTTCCGGATAAACAGTCTCACGCTTGCACTCGTCTGTGTGAGTCCGAAGTGTTTTAAATAGTTCGGTTTTAGTGAAGATGTTTGTGAAGTAGTGAGCATACGACTGGATTAATGAGACTGATGATTATACTGCACCAGTTGTGTGAGAGTTTGTAAACAGATGTTTTGATATAGTTTTGCTGTTGTTAAACGCAGCTCATTTACTTCAATTCATCAAGACTTTTCTCTGTTTTTTTTATTCTCCGTTCACCGTGGAGGCGTGAGAGAAGTTTGCTTCAAGATATCGAGATAAACAGGATGAGTAACTGATATACAAATGATCGTTTTGTGGGTGAAGTATTTTTCCGTTAAGACACAGTGTGTTGTTCATCGGTATCGAACGCTGACGGCCGTGACAAAGCGTTGGTATTTAACGCCCTGGGAATGAGAACGGGCTGGATATCTCACAGAAGAAGTAAAAAAACTTCCCCGTTAGTATGGCTAAAAACAATCCAACACTGCCGACACTATGAGCGACTTAAAGACACATTACTCACTTTAAATAACCAACAATATTGTGGTCAGCAGCAGCAGCAGCATCACAATCTGTGAGAAAGAGAGAAATCCTGCACCATCTTTGATTTGACTTTTACGGAGGAGGAAATGGTGTTTTTGTTCCTTCTAAAGTGAAAGGTTTGGCATTTTTTTAATCTTGCAGCAACGTGATTGTTTCCTATAATTGGTGTTACATTTGCTCCGGTAGCGTTTGAGTACCACGGCGCCCAAAGACGGATCTCTCTCACAAAAAGCATGAGATTAGGACTGAGCTCGGTCCACAAAAACCCAGCTGACTCTCGGATGAGCTTCTGTCCAACATGTTAATCAGACAGCTTTGGAGTTTGATGATGGAGCTGTTAGTTAGCAGCTTCCCCCGTGCTTCCAGTCTTTATGCTAAAATAGGCTAATCCAGCCGGAGAGTCCATTTAAACAGGTTTTTAAACAGATTCTGGACAGTTTTCTGTGTCTGGACCCAGTTGTGTTCATCACATCCAGATCAATAATCTGCCATCAGCATCACAGAGCGCAGTTTACTCCCCATAAATCCTCTCTTTCTCTGTCTCCCTTCTCATATTATATCTAATGATGTTTACTGTGGTTGGAGTGTTTATGAGCAGGTTTCCTCCTCTACACTGATTTGAAGCGTCGCGGTGTGTTTAAGTTGTCGTGTGGATTAACGGATCTTTATATCTGTGGCAGCAGGACGCCGTTATCATCACAGCGTATGTAAATGTTTCCTCTCTCATCCACTTTCTCTTTCCATGAACAACATGTGATGCAACAGCTTCTCAATTTATCTAAAATAAAGAGAGGAGAAACGTGGAGAGAGAGCAGACGTGTTTCTGAAAAAGAGAAAAACACACATGCAAATTATTCTGCTCTCTGAAATATGAATTGTTTAACACTTTTTTTTAGAAACGTTCACACGTGATAATATCCTGAAACCCCTTAAAGCTGCACTAATCAATATATTCTCTATTAACGGTGGAATAAATGAGTACCTGCTGTGTGAAAGTGGTCACTCGTACTGATGAATGTTGTTTTTCACTCAGATAATTAACTTCTGATATAATGAACAATCAGTTTATAGTATAATAAAGTGGCTGTATAAATCTAAAGTGTTAAGTTACTCATTAAAAGGGAAGTTTGAATATCTTTAGCTTCGATAATGTGGAGCATTTCTCAGTGAAACTGTAAATGTTGGCTGTTTAGTTACAAGAGGATTTAAATCTAATACTCTAAATTTGATTGGATCACTCAAAAGTGGTTTAGTGAATACAGAGTGATACGGAGCTGCAGTCAGTTGGAGTTTGTTTGTTTTTACATATTTTTTGATATATAACGACAGATAACCAAACATTTAACACAAGGAGACAGAATCAGAAATTGGAAAATGTATTTTTTATTTTTTCTGCGTCTTTAAGGCGACTTTTTATGTATAATTTTTTCATGTCCCAAAGTGTTGTTGAGTTATTTTGATGTTATGTTACGTTTGTAACACGTTTTCCATATTTATGTTACGTTGTTTACGTACGTATTTGACTTTTTTTGGCCGTCGCCATCTTGGTTTTTATCCGTCGCCATCTTTGTTTTTATCCATCGCCATCTTGGTATTTGGTCATCGCCATCTTGGTTTCTATCCGTCGCCATCTTTGTTTTTATCCATCGCCATCTTGGTATTTGGTCATCGCCATCTTGGTTTTTAGCCGTCGCCATCTTGGTTTCTGGCGGTCGCCATCTTGGTTTTTAGCCGTCGCCATCTTGGTTTTTAGCCGTCTCCATCTTGATTTTTATCCGTCGCCATCTTGGTTTTTTTAGCCGTCGCCATCTTGGTTTTTGGCTGTTGTTCTACGAATGTCCAGCAACACGTGTTAATTTCTGCTGGTTACATGCACACAGTCTTTTCAAAATAAACTTACGTCTTCACAGGAAACTACTTCCTGAGATTTAGGAAAAGATGGTGGTTTAGGGTTAAAATAACTACAGAAGTGGCGTTACTTCAGTACGGAAGTTACCTAACGAATAAATCAATGTTGACTTCTGGTTTCACACGGGACACAAACGCTGGTCTCCTTGGTCAAAGTCTGGTGTTTTTAGACCCACCCATCCACCCCGACCTCCTCCCTACGCTGCGTTTGTTGCTGTTTACATTTCTTGGTTCACGATTACATGGATTACATATGAATTGATTTTGTGGCTTATACACAAATAACAGCGCATCACTTGGACATTAATTATTTGCAGCACAATAGCAAAAACATCTTAATATCATTGAGTTTTTTACAGTGCAACAGATAACTTGTTGAGATGAATCTTTTACAGTGTAAAGATGAGCTGATTGAGATGGGTGTCATCTTTCTCTGCTGTCTCCACACTATGAACATGTGAGGACATAAATAAGAAAGCAGAGCCGGCGTTTGTGCAGCAGATCTCATGATGTAACACAGTGAAAGCGTTAAACTGAGCTGCGTGATTTGCATGTGAGATAATCTGCGAGTTGCTGCTACGGCGAGATCAAAGGGGGGCGCGTCACCGTCGCCTCCGTATCAGCTGATCGGAGTCGACCTCCAGGCTTCTCGGAGTGCGACTGTTTCATGTTCACAAGTTCATCAAAGCGGCGGGAAATCACAGCGGAGCTAATTACAGCCCCCTCCAACTCGCTTCACTGCAATTAACCTTATTGAATTTTTCCTGCGGTTTGGTGTTTGACAAAAGTAACGGAGGCTGTCGAGCTTCCTGGATCACATTCACACGTGTTGTTTGACTTTGTTTCCGTTGCCTCGGGCTCCGAACACGCAGAGATATGCTGCATCTAAACATGCATCACCCGGTCTCATCTTTACAACTTCAACACCACAACATCAGAAGAAGAAGAACTGCTCAGGGTTTCATATCTTTCCTCTTGTTCTTTCTCTTGTTTTCTACAACTGAAACGAGACAGAATGATTCACATCACAGCAGTAATATAATAAATGATGCTGCTGGTTCAAGTTGATTCACATTGACAAAAGTCAAATAATTTCCAATACGTGAACATAAAGTAACATTAAATTAGATAAATACGCCCTTGTTGATCCCATAGACTGGATATAACAAGTGGACGTAGTCACTGTGACGTCACCCATTGGTTAGTAGACTACAGGTTTGAAGCCTCAAATTCTGCATTTTGGCTGTCGCCGTCTTTGTTTTTGGACATCGCTGGTGGTTTTGCCATCTTTTTTTTTTTTTTATATAAAATCCAACATATTGTTTAGTTTAAACTAGTTACTACTACTAGAGTCTGACTTCTACTACGGCATATTAGGGCCATTGTATGTATGTTAAATGATAATAATTATGGAGCCAGGGGAGGGGCTTAATATTCTGAGAAAAAACTCTGAATTTCCGGGATTAAAGTGGCAAATTTACAAGAAAAAACTCACAAATTTGCGAGGTTATATAGTCGTAAATTGACCCCTCAGATTCATCTGGTGACCCTCTGAAGGGGCCGAACCCCCAGGTTTGGAACCACTGGATGATTAAACTAGCTTCCAGTATATAAAGTATTTAAAAGTGGCTGAAACATAACATTAATTTAGTGTTTCTTTGTCATATAGAACTTCCATTGTCTGTAATCTAATATCACCCCAGTTTTGTATTCCACTCCTCCATTTATTGTTTCTTCTATGCAGCTGATATTTAGTATTTTATTATCTCCTACAGTATCTGTAAACACACAGTGAAGGATTCCTGATTGAGCTTTTATTCAGATTGTTCTCTATATAAAATGCAGCAGCAGCGTTCGGCCTTGACTCCGCCGGCCTCTCTGTGAACAGCAGCAGTTCTGACGTGAACAACTTCCAACTGCAAACAAAAAGGCCGATTCAAGCTTTCCGTTGGTGACAGAGGCAGCAGACCTTGACTGTGTTGTGATCAGTGTGCTCCTCCTGGTGTCTGCACACAGATGAATAGAGTAAAAAATGCTCAGCAGAGTGTCAGAAAAGAAAAAACCCTCACCGGCAGAACGGCTCACTTCACTTCAATTCAGTCCTTCAGTCATGTTTTCCTGCTGGTCCTGAAAACAGCATTAAATCATCTCTTTCTGCCTCCGTCTCTCTCGTCCTTTCTGGCCTTTGGATGTGTGAATAGATTTCAACAGGAGGCGTTACATTTCATCTACTGGATGTGCCTGCTTTTTGTTCTCTATTTAAGTTTGTGTGACTTTTATTCCATGACATCCGTTCCCAACGGTTTTTTTGTACCTTTTTAGAGTACAGTTTTATTACAACTTGGGTGTCATTTTCACAGTTTTGTCCATCATTGTACTAATAATAGCTGAGATCTGGGAACATGGTGACGAAAGGAGTTCGACATGTCCTCAAATATAAACAGACAACACGATTCGTCACTGATCCACCGACTCTCTTTGGATCAGGGTTCACGTAGGGAAGTCTGGCCAGAGGGTCTCAGAAGGTGGTTTATTACATTACACATAACAAAAGTCAAATCCCAAAAAACAATAGCAAAATAGTGAACTCAGCTAATTTGGCTTAACAGGAACATTCAACCCATGTCAAACTTAAAAAATTTCAAAAATGTCAAAAAAAAAAAAAAAAAGTGAAAAATATCCGAAAACGATTTGTAAAATATGTGAAAATGAATATGTGAAAAATGTAAAAAAAAAAAAAAAAAGAATTAAAATTAATAATAACGTGAAAAATGTCAAAAGATTTGCAAGAATTATTAGTAAAATATGTGAAAATTAATATGTGAAAAATGTAAAAAAAAAAAAAAAAAGTGAAAAATATCCGAAAACGATTTGTAAAATATGTGAAAATTAATGTGAAAAATGTAAAAAAAAAAAAAAAAGTGAAAAATATCCGAAAACGATTTGTAAAATATGTGAAAATGAATATGTGAAAAATGTAAAAAAAAAAAAAAAAAGTGAAAAATATCCGAAAACGATTTGTAAAATATGTGAAAATTAATATGTGAAAAAAGTAAAAAAAAAAAAAAGAAGAACGAAAATTATTAATAACATATGTGAAAAATGTCAAAAGATTTGCAAGAATTATTAGTAAAATATGTGAAAATGAATATATGAAAAATGTAAAAAAAAAGTGAAAAATATCCGAAAACGATTTGTAAAATATGTGAAAATGAATGTGAAAAATGTAAAAAAAAAAAAAAAAGAACTAAAATCATCAATAACATATGTGAAAAATGTCCAAAGATTTGCAAGAATTATTAGTAAAATATGTGAAAAAATATGTGGAAAAATGTTAGAAAAAATGTCCTAAATTATTAGTAAAATTTGTGGAAAAAAATGTGAAAAATGTCAGGAAAAAATCCTAAAATTATCAGTAAAATATATGAAAACAATATGTGAAAAATGTCCCAAAATTATTAGTAAAATATGTGAAAAATTACCTTTTTCAACATTATTAAAAGGAAAAGCAAATCTGGAACCATCCAATATTTTTACATGAAAAATGACTTCAACCATCAAAATAGCTTCACATTAATTTTCCGTCAATCGACTGATCAGATAAATGTCGTGGAGTAGAGATATAAAAATGGAAATACTCAAGTACAAGTACCTCAGATGTGTACTTAAGTACAGTCCTTGAGTAAATGTACTTAGTTATATTCCTCCACTGACTTCCATGTCTGTCATCCTGAAGTGCAGTAGAGAGGAAGCAGGAAGTGGCAGCTGTCTAACGACGAGGTCTTCATCTCATAGTCACCTTCATCTTCCTGAGTTTCAGTCCTGTAGTTAGCGTTTAGTGTAGAACACGGACAGCGTGGTGTTTCCTGCCCGTGAAGGTATCACAGGCCAAACTGACAGCGGTGGCGTTTAATTCTCTGCTCCGTCTCCTTCTCCTCCCGGCTGCTGCTCGGGGGGGAACTGAGAGGAAACAGCGAGCCGAGACCCGGATTTAATTAGTTCCTCCTCTACTTCCTCTACAAAACCCGCCGCCACTGTCAGGTTTCCCCGAGCAGGAAGGTTGTTGTTGTCAGGCAGCCCGTTCAGCCACTGAGGCCACTGATTCACGGCGGCGTGATCGCACACTCTCCCCATTAATTAAAGTTGCATATGAAGTGTCTGCAGGGAATCGCTGTTTCGCAGCCAAACTCCCATCCAGATGGTTGCTGATATGAAGCCTCGGAGGACGGCTCTTTTGTTTCTCTCTCCGCCACGCAGACAAATTTTACATATCTATACAGTTAAATGAACTTCCTCTTAATTGTTGGATATTAAACTGAGCAACTTCTGATCACGTCTGAAACTTTGGAGAGCTTGTTGACTTCTGTGTTGACGCTAGCAGGCCGATATGGAAGTGAATCCCAACAGGCTGCTCTTCTTCTTCTATTTGTTGAAGCATAAACAAGCGGATATCAGATGCATTTTATATTCAACTTCTTTTCTTGGATATCTTAGATTTCTAGTTTAGGTTTTAATGGCACATTTAAAGCTCTAGTTTTTATTTTCTAGTAAAATATGTGAGAAAAAAAGTAGTTTAAAAATGTCAGGAAAAAAAATCTAAATTATTAGTAATATATATAAACAAACGTGTGAAAAATGTCAGAAAAATGTCTGAAAACTATTAGTAAAATATATGGAAAGAATTATGTGAAAAATGTAAGAAAAATGTCTGAAAACTATTATGAAAATATATGGAAAGAATTATGTGAAAAATGTAAGAAAAATGTCTGAAAACTATTAGGAAAATATATGAAAAAAATATGTGAAAAATGTCAGAAAATGTCCTGAAATTATTGGTAAGATATATGAAAAATATATCTCAAAAATGTCTTAAAATTATTAGTAAAGAATTTGAAAAAATATGTGAAAGCTGTCAGAAAAATTTCCTAAAATTATTCGTAAAATATATGAAACAAATATGTCAAAAATCTCGGAGTAATGTCCTATAATTATTAGAAAAATATGTGAAAAATGTCTGAAGAATTATCTAAAGTTATTAGTAAAATATGTGAACAAATATGTGAAAAATGTCAAAGACATGTCTGGAAGACTGGTAACTTTGTGGAAGTGAATAAGGATCAAAACAAAGAATAAATCATTAGATAACATTAAAACTGTAAAAAATTCCTTTCGCGCACATAAGATTTAGATGGTGGGCGATTTGTTTTTAACAGGGGGGGGGAGAGTCGGTCATCTCGTTCACCCGCTACCACCGAAGCGCCCCATGAACGAGACAAAGACCAAGACAAACCTGACAGAAGCGCGGGATTCAGAGAAAAAGTCACAATTACAAATCCGTATGCTACTTCAGCACCACGGACAGCACCATGGATTAATCAACACACAGCCAGTCGGTCCACCACTTTGGTTCAGACTGAAATATAAAATATCTCAATAGCTTTTGGATGGATATCCATGAAATTCTGTACAGACCTTCATGGTTCCCAGAGGATGACTCCTGCTAGTTTTGGTGATCCTCTGATTTTTCATCTAGCACCAGTAGCCGATAAAAATTTCAGTTGGTCCAATACTTTGGTCTTTACCATGCAAACCGAATGACAATCTGTTTCCTTTGTGATTTAGTAGCTTTGAAGTGGTGTTTTCTCTTTTGATGGAGAAAGCTAGCAGTTTCCCCCTGCTTCCAGTCATTGTGCTAAGCTATGCTAAACACATGGACCTATCTTAGGCAAATAGAGATGAAACTGATAACAATATCTCGTCATCTAACTCAACAAGAGAAGAACAAGAGGCTTTGTTGAGGTCTTGTAGGACTGTTCCTTTATTTAGTCCAAAAAACAGTAACAGCAGATCTGAGACATGCTGTAAGATTCACATACTGCACACCCTGAAAAACTCCTGCAAACACCTCCTGATCCACCAGATAAAGGGCCTCTGGATGCAGAAGTGTGTGTTTTTATCATCCGCTGACCACAGTTTTTAGCTGACAGTGCTGCTAACCTCTGGCAGTAAATGCTGATGTGAAGCTGTTAGCAGAGGGAATATCACACTGAACCTCATCATGTTCTTACTGCCTCCATTCATCACCGGCAGCTTGTTAACCTTTTACTGCCGACTTCCAGGAGAAGAGACTTTACAAACCAGTGGACTTCTTTCAGTCCACGTCGTAAAGACAGCCAGCACACAGTGGTGCAGGCCGTGTGTGAAAGGACTACAGATAATGGAGCATAAAGATCAGATTATTTTCTACTGCCCATAACTCAGTATACAGTATGTTTCATTGCTCTGCTATCAAAAAGTAAATTAAAGGCCTATTTGCTCAGCAGTGGTATTATGATGGGGACTCATGTATCTACTGAATCACATCTAAAATTCATAAGACACAATAGAGGAAATTCACCAAAATCATCACCACCCATCAGATACAGCTGTTTCTAGCTAGCCGCAAACAGCTGCTTCTAGCTAGCCGCAAACTGCTGTTTCTAGAACCGGAAACAGCTGTTTCTAGCGGGCTGCAAACAGCTGTTTCTAGCACCGCAAACAGCTGTTTCTAGCGGGCTGCAAACAGCTGTTTCTAGAACCGCAAACAGCTGTTTCTAGCGGGCTGCAAACAGCTGTTTCTAGAACCACAAACAGCTGTTTCTAAAACCACAAACAGCTGTTTCTAGTGGGACGCAAACAGCTGTTTCTAGCGGGCTGCAAACAGCTGTTTCTAGCACCGCAAACAGCTGTTTCTAGCGGGCTGCAAACAGCTGTTTCTAGAACCGCAAATAGCTGTTTCTAGCGGGCTGCAAACAGCTGTTTCTAGAACCACAAACAGCTGTTTCTAAAACCACAAACAGCTGTTTCTAGTGGGACGCAAACAGCTGTTTCTAGCAACGCAAACAGTTGTTTCTAACACCACTAACAGCTGCTTCTTGCACCACAAACAGCTGCTTCTTGCACCACAAACAGCTGCTTCTAGCACCGCAAACAGCTGTTTCTAGTGGGACGCAAACAGCTGTTTCTAGCACCACAAACAGCTGCTTCTAGCACTGCAAACAGCTGTTTCTAACACCACAAATTGCTGTTTCTAACACTGCAAACAGCTGTTTATCTGTCTTTAATCATAAAGCTACTTGTATTCAGTATCTTTATATTGTTGTTCTTTAGTGTTTCTGAGGCTGAGGCCGTTAATTGTATTCAATTAAAAAAAAAATCCCCCTCGCCGTTTTCAGTGACTTCGTGACTTCGCCCAGCCGTCTGGGTGTCGGACTAACAAAGTGTCCTGTAGCGTTACTCAGTACTCATACATCAGTCACAGTTTTGCTCTTGTATACAGAATATCTCTCTCACCTGTTTTTAAAGGTTTACATCGTTCTTTATAAGCTTCTTGTGGCGTCATAGATAATTAATGAAGATGTACCGGTTGTCTTTCTCTTTTTTCAGCCTGTATCAAAGAGCATCTGTGTGTGGAGGTTTAGCTAAACAGCATGAATCTTCCTGTCAGAGACGGTACACCTGTTCTGCTGTTTTTAACGTAGTTTAACGACTACCACATTAGTCCTGAGAAGTAATCTCCTCCTATCATGATTCATGCTGCAGCTGAGCCAAACACCTCCTGTTTTCTTTCTTTATAAACCATATCTGAGCAGAAAGTTTCCATACGAGGATGTGAGAGCTCATCAGGAGCTGTCGAGGACGTGAAGCAACAGTCGCCATCTGACTCCCGGCGGCCGCGTGGAAACGAATATCTATCAGCCTCCACCAGCAGCTCGCTGTAAATCAGCATGTGGTGGAAACATATTTCCTCCTCTCTCTGTGCAGCCTATGGCAACCTGCGAGGGGTGGAAAAGCACAAAGCTAAGACGTATGAGTATGTGTGTGGCGGAGATTTGGAAACGACTTCGAACTGTCAAATGACCCGCATCAGTAAAAAAAAATGAAAACAAACGACGAGGTAAATAAGCTGAAAATATGAAACCGGAGGCCCATAGATCTTCAGCAGAGAGAGACACGCTGCTCAGGTGTGACATCCTGCAGATGACACGCATGACAAATGACCCGACACGAGGGGAAGGAGGAAGAGGAGGGAGGAGGAAGAGGAGGGAGGAGGAAGAAGGGAAGCAAGGGGAGGAGGAGGAGGAGAAGAGTTCAAGGACAGGAAGAGTCGTAGAAGAGAAAGAAGAAGAAGAAGGGCAGGAAATAGCGGTGTGATGTCTGGTTGAAAGTCTTGTGTTAGTTTGACCCATCCACCACCATCACTCTCACACTATTAATACTACATCACTTGCTCTGACTGTCGAATAACGGCGTGGTTGGGTTTATATTGGAGTTGGTTGAAAGCCCGGTTCGTCACATACTGTTGCTAAAGGGTGCCTCCGTGTGTCAGTTTCCCATGCGCACTCAAACGGCGATATTTGACGAGTTGGGAGGGAGAAAAAGGCGTTTTTGAATAGCACGACATTTTGTTTTATCATAGCCAAAAACAAGGTGGACTAAAAGATAAAACAGAAGGGAGACAAGTGTGAGAAGTGAGATATACTGTGTAGCGTTGAATATGGCGATCATTCATTCATCGTAGTGTGAGCAGTATAGAAAGACCAAGATTTTAAAGTCTTGCAGTCTTGCGCCAGGCTTTAAGTATCACTCAGGGTTTACCATCATCTTGACAACTACAGGCCATGAAATCTGCTGCCAATATTCATGTTATTTGTGACCTTTCCTTGTGTACAACTCTTTTTTTATACACAAGAAAAATCACAATCTATTGGGCAGATTGGCTTAATTTTGATTGAGAGTTATTATTTTTCATATATCCTCTTTTACCCGACGGACCCGGTACCGGGTTCACCTGAGCTGTGTGTTAAATCACTGCCTTTAAAAACTTTTTTTTCTGAGTAGTTTCTAAAAGACGAGGCCTTAACGCGACTAAAACAACACTCCAAGTGGATTTTGTCCAAACGATGTTTGTTTGGCAATGATTTCAATATTTTAGTCACAAAATCAATGCACGAGAAATTGTATTATAAATATTTTTGACCATTTCTATATTGAATGTACATACTTGACTTTGCATTCTTTTTGTCATCTTATTTACATAGTTATTGATCTTATTTGTTATTATATAAGTTTTACTTGATCATATTTCATTATTATAATAAAACTACTACATTTGGAGTCAGAATTATACAATTTAGTTGTTTTTTTTATTGATTTTCTACTGTGCACAATGGTAGAATGTGATGATGCACAGGGTAAATGTCATGGCCAAAGGCTCCATTATGTGCACATAGCCTCCTGTAGTGGATATCAGTAGTAGTTTAGAGCCAGATTGCCTTTCAAGAGGTAGAAAACCCATTTGGCACACTTTGGGTATCCAAGTGGTCCAAATGGAGAGTCCTCCTGGTCCTATTCTGACTAAAACCTTTGTAGAATCTATGTGCTTTGTGTTATTTATATCTGCTTTGGCTCAGTTGTAGTCAAGGAGTTGCTGAATGAATTCAGTGGCATCTCTGTGCATGGTATTATTGCTATAATGGTGTTATCCACTGTCTGATCTAGACAATCTAATTTTTCCTTTGGTTCATTACAGTATACTCAGGCATAGTAACAGTCACAATGTTACTGACACTGGGGGATGCATTCTCTGAGGTCTTACCTATCCACAGAGACCAAGATCATGCAGATAGACCTGGTAGTTGTGGAGCTATTACAGATTTATTTTGGGTATGTCTGTGTAGGAGAACCACACCTTCCAGCACCCTGTAGGGCTGAAGAGGATATTTAGCGGTAGGTCAGCAGACGGGGTTCAGCCCGTCGCTCAGACTCTGACCTGTGGTTTAACAGTTTAACAGCGTCGTCCTCTCTGCTGCTTCATCTGTCATTAACTCTAATAATTACACCAAAACTGTGGATGTGTTTTCCTGCAGCATGTGAAGCGTTTCTCTGTTGGCTGTTAAAAGACGATTAGTGAGAGAGAGTCCACGCTTTACCGCCCAGAACATCCTGCAAAACGTTCAGCAAACACTTTAAAAAAAGAAAGATTTAATTTCAATAGAAAAACATTGAATGATAACTCCAGACGAGCCATCATTCACACGGAGGTGATGAAGACATAACGGCCGAGTTATTGAGGGGGAAATTAAAATGCAGAGTGGAGAATCAGACAATCTGGTCATTTCTATTTCTCCTCCGCTAGCTTCTCTCTCTCTTCTCTCTCCATTAAACGCTCACAGCTCTGACAGTTTGATTTTGGTCGCAGTAGATAAAATCACTCTCATCTTCGTGACATGATGATGGAGAGTGTGTGTGTGTGTCATAGATCCAACCCTAAAGGATCAGAGATTTGAAATAAGGTAATATACACCGATAAAAAGGGAGCAGAAAACTAAGAAATACACCTCCAACAGCTCTGAAGCTGTCAGTCAATCAGTAGAGATGTTTATTTACTAAGGGTGGGAAAAATAATCAATTCACCTATGTATCACGATTTCTTTTTTTGCAATTTTGAATTTGAAGTTATCGCTTTTATTGTTGTAGTCTGAGTAACGTGACGTCATATCCGTTCCGTATCCGTCAATCAAAACAAACCTCAGCGAGCCGAGTAGAAAACTTTGTCCAAATCATTCTGACAAAGTTAATATGAATATTTGGCTGAATCAGTCTCGGTAAACTCTTCAGAGTAACTCTCCGTGCTGCAGAGGTCACCTGTGACAGAAACATTAGGTAGCAGGTTAGCTTAGCACCGTTAGCTTAAACACACAGAGAATTAGAGAGATTAGCCTCATGCTAATTTCCCCTGCAGTCCTGAGCTGCCGGCTGAATATTAACAGGCTCAGGTTTCATAAAGACGTCCTCCTCGGGTGGACCGTAAGCAGACTTTGGATAAATCCAGCTGGCTTTGTGTTAATATTGTTCTCTCTAACTTATCCTCCATCATTTCTCCTCGCCGTGGAAGAAGCAGTGGCCCCCGCTGCCCAGGGGCCCCGCTGCCATCTTTTATTATTTATGAATCTGATTAATAATCTGCCGCCCGGCTGCAGGAGAAGCCGAGATCCATAAAAGCACCCAGAAGAAAAGCAGCACCGGGGTGTAATTCCACTTCAGCAGCTGTAGAGAAGAAAAGAGAAGAAATCTCCCACAAGCTTAATGAGAATAAAAGCAGAGACAATGCTGCTTGAAATCCCTCCGCTTGTTAAACTGAACTTTATATTGAGGTTCAGTCAGCGTGGCAGGGGGTTAAACACCGCGGGGGGGTGGAGGCGGTACATCGAGCGTCCTCGGGAGGAGGCGAGGACACGATGCAGCTGTACAGGTGGAGGAAAATACAACAGAAGAAGAAGTCAACAGAAAGCCATGAGAGGGAGGCTCAACCAGTGTTCGCTAACACTGAAAACATCTGCTTTACTGAACATCTGTAGATGTTGGAGCTACTAGGCTAGGCTAAATATGGAGGACAGAACCTGCCAAAAACAAAAATGAATAAATAAATATATAAATGACGCGATAAATACAGTAGTTAAATGTAGCAAAAATAATATTAACCATAAATGTAGCCATTAATTAATTGATAAAATGTGACATAAATTGATATTTCTCTTTTAATTTGCTTCTTTATTTCTATATATATATATATATTAATTTTCCCTTTTATTTATTGATGTATTTATTTGTAATATTTTTTACATTTATTTATTTATTTTTGCATTTATTTTGTATTCATTTTATACAGTGACAGCCCCCACATTTGCATAATGAGGCAGAAATGCATAAAGAAATTTGTAAAGGAATGTATAAAGAAAAGAATACAGAAATAAATAAATTTGGGGAAATAAATAAGTGGTGAAATTCAAAGAGAGAATCGTGCAAAAATAAATAAATAAATGCAAATTTACATAAATAAATAAATAAATAAATACATTTAAATATAAATATAAAATATATAAGAAATAGATGTAAAAATAAATTGATAAATTAAAAATGAATGCAAAAATAATTGAATAAATGAAAAATAAACGCAAACATTAATAAATACATTTAAAAATTAATAAAACTAAATACATGAGTAAATAAAAGGGAAAATTAAATAAAAGAGTAAATAAATAAGGGAATTAATACAAAGATAAATAAATAAAGAAGCAAATTAAAACAGAAATATCAATTTATAGTCACATTTTATCAATTAATTAATGGCTACATTTTTATATAATTTGTGCTACATTTAATAATTTCCGCTGTTTGTGTCTCGTGCGTTAAGTTTCACTTTCACGTTACAATCCCGTGTTCACAACGTTCAGATTAGTTTTCACTGTCCAAACGTAGTAGTTTTAATCCCAACCATGTAGTTTTTTCCTAAACCTAACTATAGTGGTTTTGTTGCCTAAACCTAAGCAAGTGTTTTTGTTGTAATTCACTACGTTAACCACGTGTTTACTGCGGCCGTAGCGAAGCGTCATAGTTTGACCTACTGGAGGTTCTGGATTAATTTCAGCTCTTTATTCTGCTCTGTTTAGCATCACCTCCTCCTCCTCCTCCTCCTCCTCCTCCTCCTCCTCCCACTAAAGCAAACAGTCACATACTGTAAATACACTCTCATACAGATAGAGTCCTGCTAAATGTGCTAATGTGCAATTAAAGAAAACAGCAAACAGTGTAATCAAAACAGTCAGTGACTGTCAGAGTTTATCATGTTCATTGTGAAGTGAACAACACAGTTATGGGATTTTAATTAGAAAGCCGGCAGCTCGGCGCTCAGCTCATCGTCCAAATGTTGAACCGCTGTTTGTTGCTCTCTGAGGACCAGACGCCGTTAAAACTACAGTAAGTCAACCTCCACTGTAAGTGAAGTCTTTAACTGCTGCAGCTAAACAACTGCATGGAAACAGAGTCTGCTGGTTAATCTGCTCTACAGTCCTGTTTTCAGGTAGGTTACACTTTGAATAATATAGAGCTGGGACGATGCACCTATCTCCTGATTCAATACTATCACGATACCTGGGAGCTGATTCAATATGTATGGTGATTTATTGTGATTGTTGTTAACTTGTTTAACTCTAGACCATGAAGGGAAAAAGTTGAATCATACACATCTAAGGGCTTTTACTTTGGAAAATATCAAAATTAATCCAGTAAAAATGTTTGATTTTCAGCATGTATGTAGTCAGAGATGTCCTGAAGTCAAATATATCAGGATCAGTGTCAGGAATTATTTATTATCCAGCAACCCAAAAATCAAAGAATAACCTTTTCACCTTTTCACACATATTTTGCAGAAATTTTTCTGCCTTTTTCTGAAATTTTTCTTACTTTTTTTTCAGAAAGATTTCAGACATTTTTCAGACTTTCATTCAGACATATATCGGCCCTTTTTTCGGACTTTTGTTTGAACATATTTCTGCCTTTTTTTAGACATTTTTTGGGCCATACTTTGGACATACTATAGGCATTCAGAGTGCATTCAGACATTTTTTAGACACATTTCAGCCTTTTTTTAATTTTTATTTCCTCTGTGTTAAAGCAGTTTGAGCTCACAATAAAAATAAAATAAAGACGGTCTTTTACTTAACCTTCAGTGAGCTACAGGCTGAAATTGTGGGTTTAATCTTTACAAAATGAATGTTAACTTTATTTAAATGGCTCCTTTAAACAACATGTTAATGAAGTGCTTCACCATCAGAGCACTTTAAAGCCCTCGCTGTGTTTCCCACTGATTCAGGTTCAGTGGATGCTGAACCCAGAACAAACGCCACCTCCTGAGGTCACGGCGACTTATCTGGACCGTGACCTCTGACCCCCGGCGGCTGGATGTGGAGGAATAAATGAGCAGGTATTAGAGCGCCAAACGCGGCCCGTTAAGTGGCGGTTTATGGAAATGAGAGGTGATCTTTCCACCTGGGCGTGATAACCTCGGCGTTAATCCTCCCTCGCCGACCTCCCGCTGCCCCGCTGTTCAACACTTTCATTACCGTTTAATCACCGCCCGGAAAGACACAAAGCAAAGTGAAGTTAATAAAAACTGTCTCCTTCCCTACCTCCTCCTATAGCTCCTCGTCTCCTTCCTTACCTCCTCCTTCCTCCCTGTCCCCTTCCCTACTTCCTCCTATAGCTCCTCATCTCCTTCCTTACCTCCTCCTTCCTCCCCGTCTCCTTCCTTACCTCCTCCTTCCTCCCCGTCTCCTTCCCTACCTCCTCCTTCCTCCCCGTCTACTTCCCTACCTCCTCCTTCCTCCCCGTCTCCTTCCCTACCTCCTCCTTCCTCCCCGTCCCCTTCCCTACCTCCTCCTATAGCTCCTCATCTCCTTCCCTACCTCCTCCTATAGCTCCTTGTCTCCTTCCCTACCTCCTCCTTCCTCCCCGTCCCCTTCCCTACCTCCTCCTATAGCTCCTCGTCTCCTTCCTCCGTCCTCATTTCTTTCCATGTCTCCTCCTTTCCTTCTCCAATTCATCTTCTTCCTTTACTTTATTTTTCTGACCTCCTCCTTTCCTTCCTTGCCTCCTCCAAATCTTTCCTACCTACTTTTCCCCCCCGACTAGATCTCCTCTTTTCCTTCTCCCCTACATAATTTCCTATCTTACCTCCTCCATTATTTCCTTAACCCAAACACACAACAAGGTGAGCTTCCTTTCATCACAGAGGTGGTTCTGAAGTTTCCTGTAGTTGACGTAACTTTCCTTTAGCTTCCTCTCTCCCTCTCTCTCAGCTTCGCCTCTTTTACTGGAATCATTAAAACAGATCTCAGAGTCTCTTTGTTCACCTCGCCGCTCTCTTCCAGCTCGCAGGTCTCGCTGATTTTCCTCAACCTGCCATTCTCTCTCTCGCTCGTCCTTTTTTTCCCGCCTTTGTTTAATTTCTTCTGTAAGCACATGAAGATTAATTGGGCCTCTCTTTCAACTTTTCCTGGCACCTTTTCCTCTCTCTCTCTCTCTCTCTCTCTCTCTCTCTCTCTCAGGAATGCCTCTCATCATCTTTTCATTAGCGCTACCTCTGCCCTTATACATTATTCAGCCCCCGTCTCTGTGCAGAGCTTGTCCTTTATTAGACTGTCGCCAGAGTGCATTCCACAAACTCATTAAAAAACTATTAAAGGCTGATGATTTCCTCTGATAAAGCCGAGCGGGCTTCAGCTTTGCTTTTCTGACTGATCTCCTGACAGGATCACACGATGTTACGGCTCGTGTCAAGAGGAACATCTGCACGGCGGCTCGGCCTCGCGCTTTTATTTAACCTTTAGAAGAGACATTTAATCCGGGTTGGATCTGTGAAAACGGTCACGACGCCCACATATATATATACCGCCACCTCACAGCTTATATTTACTGTAGAACTTTAGCCCTGCTCCACCGCTGGAGCTTAATGAAACGTAACCTAACATGGAGGTTTTGTCAGGGGGGGTCTGAGTTTGTTTGTTCTACGCACTCTTTTAGGGACAAAATCCTGGAGATAAATGTGGTCTCTGCTCAGGAGACGCTCTGCTCCAAACAACCTGTAACCTGAATTTATAAAAACCTGCTACTGAGGCTTTAGGTTACACAAACCAGAGAGTTTTGGATATCCTCCATTCCGAGGAATCATGGTAGACATGTTGGTTTGTCCAACATGTCTACAACATCTGGATGGAAATGTTTTTCAGTCGGTCCACGTTATTATTCCACGTAACTTTCATTAATGGTCGCTCTAGACAAGGGGTCAGTCAGCAACCTGCGGCTCTTTAGCTCCTCTCCAGTGGCTCCCTGTGGATTTAAAAAAAAAATTAGTGGAAATGAATAACTGTTTTTTTGTTTACATTTTCATTTTTATTTATCATTTATGTAGGTCTATTACGAGAATAAAATCGTAGTATTATGAGAAGTAGTAATTTTACGTGTTATTTTCTTTTTTTCTTGTAAAGTTATGACTTTATTCTCGTAATATTACGACTTTTTTCTTGTTAAATTATGACTTTATTCTCGTAATCTTCTGACTTTTTTCTCGTAATATTCTGACTTTATTCTCGTAATATTACGACTTTTTTTCTTGTAATTTTCTGACTTTATTCTTAAAAACGTCTGACTTTTTTCTCGTTAAGTTATGACTTTATTCTCATATTACGACTTTTTTCTCGTAAAGTTAGGACTTTATTCTCGTAAACCTCAGACTTTATTCTCATAATATTACGACTTTTTTCTTGTAATATTATGACTTTATTCTGGAAATCTCAGAAATAGATTTGATTTCGTGACTATTATACGAACTGCCGTGAGACTGTGTTGGGTATTTGTGATACGTCAAAGACAAACATCATTGAGGATGTAATTTAGTTTATTTTGTTATTTTGTTTTGCACATACTTGACTCAGGTCAGTCTAAAAAGATTGAAAACTGACGACGACGTGTTCCCAGAGTCCAATATGACGTCTTCAAATGTCCAAAACTCAAATATATTCAGTTCTCGATGATATAAAAACAGAGAAAAGCAGAAAATCCTCCCGTTGGAGAAGCTGAAACCAGAGTTGACCCTCATAAATAAATCCCTTAAAAACCAACAATCATGGTTGTTTAATGGAGAAATTAAGAACATTTAAGGGCTGAAAGATGTGAAGGTGAAGGAGAAGAAGAAGAGATGATCCTGTGCTGCAGATTATCTCTCCGCTGATCCCCTTCACCTGACACCTCCGCCACTCTTTCAAAGTCGAATCAGCCGACACCCCGCGGGTCTGATTGTTGTGTGCGTGCTCTCGTCTTATCTGCGCTCGTGTGATCACAGCCGCCGTTAAACTCCCACGGCAAATCACAGAGAGGACGCAACTCCCGAGAGAAAGCGGAGAACAGAGGCGCCAAGAAAAAAAACCCAACCCAAAGCATCAATTAACATGTCAGAGGAGGCACGAAGAAGAGTGTGTATCTCCCAAATACTCCGATATCCCCCGTGGAAATAAAAGGGCTCAATCTCACATTGGATTTTCTATAAAGTGAAACAGGTGTCATTTATCACTGTGAGAGTCTGAAGATATCAGACGCAGTGTGACGCTGTGAGAGAACCTTTAGAAGAGGAGTAAATGAAGTGAAACAATGCAGGAAGGTTTCAGTCAACACCTTAAGGTTCAGGCATTTTGAACATTTAACCTTAAAGGTCCCGTATAGTGCTCATTTTCAGGTTCATACTTGTATTTTGGGTTTCTACTAGAACATGTTTACATACTTTAATGTTTAAAAAACCCTTTATTTTCCTCATGCTGTCTGCTTGAATATACCTGTATTCACCCTCTGTCTGAAACGCTCAGTTTTAGCACATTTCAATGGAATTGCAACAGAATTGCGTTGCTAGGCAAAGAGCTCGGGTCCATGTTTACTTCCTGTCAGCTGATGTCATTCACATACACTGCAACAGGAAATAAACTGGGACACATTTAGAATGTTTCCGTTTAAAACTGTGTAATGGTCTAAATATTGTAGATTTGTGACATCACAAATGGACAGAAATCCTGACGGCTTGTTTCAAAAGCTCAGTTTCTGAATACGGGCTGTGTGTGTTTCTCTGTGGATTAAGCGTTTCGATACTTTCACAGTATTTATAAACAACTTGAACCTGCTTTAAAATATAATAGACATGAAAATGTCACTTTTTTACATTATGGGTCTTTAAAGGGAAATTAGATTTGAAAGCAAGTTTTCTGGGATTATAGTTTTTGTAGTTTACACTGTCACTCATGAATTATTAATGTGACAAAAAAAAAGTCCATTAAACTACTGTTGGTCGCTTTAAACTGGACTTAGTTTGACAGTTAATTTACTCACTTTTGTTGCTTTATTAGCTTCTTGATAAATCCCTTTAAAATGGGAAATTCAGGGTTTTCTGCTTAAATGTTAAGACCTTGTACTTCATTAGACGCCCCCTAGTGGTTCCCTTTATTTATATTACTATATATATATATATATATATATATATATATATATATATACTATATTTAATTAATAATTCTTCCTTCTGGGTTTTTAATCATATTTATTTGAAAGTGAGCACTCAAATATGGAGGACCACAAGAGTCACGGAAATAGTAATAAGTGTTTAATTGATCAATAACTAATTGTACAATACAAATATGAATTAATACATTTCTTTACAAATTAATTTATTAATCTATAAATAAATGGACTAAATTACAAAGTAATTAATTATTTGACATTTTAATGGCAAGAATTATAAAAAGAATTTACAAATGAAATATTAATCCATCAATAAATAGTTCAAATTAAATGGCGATGAATTTATGAATAAATAATGAATTTAAAACGCAGTTTGAAAATGTAGTATAAAAAGAGAAATACTATTAACTGGATTCACAAATTGAATTAAGAATACAGGTTTTAATCAGGCATTTAAAAGGGCAACTTCCTTTTTCATTTGCATTAGCATTTTTGTAAACACTTTTTAATTTGAACTATTTATTGATGGATTAATATTTCATTTGTAAATTATTTTTATAATTCTTCTTTTTATTGCCCATTAAAATGTCAAATAATAAATTACTTTGTAATTTAGTCCATTTATTTATTGATTAATTAATTAATTTCCATGAGTCTTGTGGTCCTCCGTACTCAAAAGCATCTTTGAAGGTGGTCTTAAAGAATGAAGTATTTTATAAACTACTTTAATGTGTGTTGGTGTGACTTGCAGACAGATTAATGGAAATGTGAGTTTATTTTAGAGGAGCCGGCGGTAGCAGAGGTGGCTGCTGGGTGTTTTGTGTCGCTGCCGGGAGCCTTTCTCTCCGCTCGGCTTCATTTTTTGTATAAATGAAACCGAAGGAAACTCGTCTTGACATGAAATTTGGAGCGGTCGTCTGCAGAAAGTGCTGCGAGTAATGAGCGTCTGGTCCAGGTGTCAAATAAGAGGATTACCTCGTTTGTGGGCTTTCAGGAGATAAGTGGATATCTGAGCGCCGGTTTGGCGGCGCCGTCTGAACCCCGACCTTTCACAGATGGAGGGGGGCGGGGCCTCGGGGGGGGGGGGGGGGGAACCCTCCCTCCCTCCTCAGAGACGATCCGTCCGTCCGTTGGGGGGAAGCTGACATTTCCGCCGTCCGAGAAAAACAAACCTGAGTCTCATTGATATGTAAAATTTTATCATAACCTTTGTGACTCCAGATTATCGTTGTGTAATCACCTCCGGAGTTCGGCTGCCTTCAATAGAGACGATACGTCTAATCTGTCAGGATTCAATGAGATCCATCACACATCTGGATTCAATGAGATCCATCACACATCTGGATAATGGGCCCGGTCTAATCTGTCAGAATTCAATGAGATCCATCACACATCTGGATAATGGCCCCGGCAGATTGTGTGCAAAAATCTGCATTAATAATTCAGCTCCGATCTTTATTATTCATGAGTGGGAGAGTGAGAGGAGAGAGAGAGGAGAGGAGAGAGAGAGGAGAGGAGAGAGAGAGGAGAGGAGAGGAGAGAGAGAGGAGAGAGGAGAGGAGAGAGAGAGAGAGGAGAGGAGAGGAGAGGAGAGGAGAGGAGAGGAGAGGAGAGGAGAGGAGAGGAGAGGAGAGGAGAGGAGAGGAGAGGAGAGGAGAGGAGAGGAGAGGAGAGGAGAGGAGAGGAGAGGAGAGGAGAGGAGAGAGGAGAGGAGAGGAGAGGACAGGAGAGAGAGGAGAGGAGAGAGAGAGCGAGAGAGTGAGAGGAGAGTGAGAGCGAGAGAGAGAGAGGAGAGGAGAGGAGAGAGAGGAGAGAGAGGAGGGAGAGAGCTCTGAGGTCTATACGGAGGTTCAGCTGCTGCTTTAAAGGAGCACGCCTCTGGTTTCACTGGTTTTACAGCAGCTGAACACTAGATACTAGATGATCCTGTAGTCTGCAGCAGCTTTACTCTGAAATATTTGAAACTGATCCACTGACAAGGACCAACATGACCTCTGTGATGTGTTTCCTGTGGCTCTCCTCATCTCCTTGTCTCCTCATCTCCTCGTCTTCTCGCCTCCTTGTCTCCTTGTCTCTTCATCTCCTGATCACCTCATCTCCTCGTCTCTTCATCTCTTCATCTCCTTGTCTCCTCATCTCATCGCTTCTTCATCTCCTTTTCTCCTCACCTCCTTTTCTCCTCAGCTCTTCGTCTCAGAATCCTTTTGTCACCTCATCTCCTTCTCTCCTTGTCTCTTCATCTCCTTGTCTCCTGGTCACCTCATCTCCTCGTCTGTTCCTCGTCTTGTCTCCTCACCTCTTCATCTCCTTGTCTCCTCGCCTGTTTAACGCCTTGTGTCCTCGCCTCTTCGTCTCCTTTTCTCCTCATCTCCTTGTCTCCTCAGCTCCTCGTCTCGAAGTCTTCTTGTCTCTTCATCTCCTCTTATCCTTGTCTACTCATCTCCTCGCCTCCTTGTCTCCTTGTCTCTTAATTTCCTTGTCTCCTGGTTACCTCATCTCCTCAATTTTTTGTCTCCACTTCTCCTCGCCTCTTCGTCTCCTTGTCTCCTCATTTCCTTTTCTCCTTGTCTTCTCATCTCCTTGTCTCTTCGTTTTCTCGTCTCCTCGTCTCCTTATCTCTTTGTCTCTTCAGCTCCTTGTCTCCTTGTCTCCTTGTCTCCTTGTCTCTTTGTCTCCTTGTCTCCTCATTTCATCTCCTCTTCGTCTCCTGGTCACCTCATCTCCTTGTATCCTCGTCTCCTTGTCTCCTTGTCTTCTCGTCTCCTTGTCTCCTTGTCTCTTCATCTTCTCGTCTCCTTGTTTCTTCGTCACTTTGTCTCCTCATCTCCTCCTTGTCTCTTCACATCCTCACCTCCTCACCTCCTGTCTCCTGGTCTCCTCCTCTCCTAGTCTCCTCCTCTCCTTGTCTCCTAGTCTCTTCATCTGCATCCTGCCCGGTGGAGGGGGGGGGCGTGGCCGGCGGTCTGCGTTGTTGTTTATTTTGGGGGGGTGATCTACTTTAACTTAACGAGCGGAGGAACACCGACTCATTAGGAGGGTGACGACGGCGGGAAGTTGTTTCAGAAATAACCCGAGGACGGCGTCTACGCCACCGCCGCCGCTTTGTGGGAACACGCCGCCACGAGAACAATAAGATCCGATCTAATGAGCTGATTTCACCACAAACACTCGGCTCGGAGCGGAGACGGAGCTGTAAACTGAGCTGATGTGTAAATAGACTGTTTGTCTGGCGGTGTTTGTGGAAACGGCTCGTCCACTCCTGTCCTGTCCTGTCCAACGATGGCGGCGGCGGCGGTGGCGGTGAAGATAGTAATCGTGGTGATCAGTCATGTGGTCGCACCGCACACGCTCAGTGAGAGCTGAGTCCTCTGCTGAGACTCATCTGGTGATTTATCAGAACAGAGGCTCTTTGAAGGGCGCAGCCTTTGAGCAACGCTGCGTTTTATCTTATTGTCTTCGACTCACTTCCTGTTTCCTTTATGAAGCAGAAGAAGAAGAACATTACAAGTTCTGGCCTAATTAAAACTTTCTGTCTGCTGTACTTCCTTACTACAGGTGCGTGGATGTTTAAAGACTGTGGAGTGTTCCTGACAAAGGCAGAGCTATCTGGAAATCCGGCCCTCGGATTAAAACCGGCACACCTGAGCGCCGAGCCAGCGAGTCGGCGTTAACTCGGTTTTAATGCTTTCTGTTTAATCTGGGTGGCAGCAGCCTCTCACCTTCATCTGTCTCCTGTGAAGTTCCCCTTTTAAAATATTCAGAAAGTGAACCGAGGCAGGCACACGTCTGTGTTTAAACTTTAAAACCGGAGACTCTCGGCGAGATGTCAGCAAAACTCAAGTGAAAGCAGCCGCTCGCTTTGAGGCTCAGATTCATCGAGACGCATTTGAATTTTATGATTTAATGTTAAAAGAGAGAAAACGCCGTGATGGAAAGTGTCACTTATTGACAGAGACTGGTGTGAGAGGCTGTGTGTTCTCTGGGAAACATTTGTTTCTGAGCGGAGACGACGCCTCACAGATTAACATTAGAAATGCTGATTACTCCTTTAAAGCACCACACCGCTGTTTCTTCACGATTTACTTCATTAACTGAGTATTATTTAAGATAGATTCCTTCAGTCAACACTTATTTTGTTAAAGTCTCCTTCATTGTGTGTTCAGGGACACTTCAAGAACTGACACTTAACTGCTGTTTTTGTCAGAAAACAGAAACTCATTGACAGAAATACAGATATTCTGTTTGTCTAGATTTTTATGTTTATGAAACAAATAATTTTCATGTCTTTAAAAAGTTAAAAATTTGTGATCCAAAATGTAAAAATGAACGTCCAGTTTTTTTGATTGAATTCACATCAGTTCATGATCAAAAATGAATTTGCAGAGACATGAAATGTGACACAGATTAATAATCCATCACAGACAACATATCCTCTTCTGTCAAAGTGGTGCGTTCAAGGACAGTCCACAAACTGACACTACAATGTGATATCAAAATATCAAAGCTTTGTCAGAAAATCAAACGGTGAGCGAACCTGAAAACAGCAAAGTGATATTAGTTTTTAAAAAAGTTTCTCTTCTGCAAGTGACTCTCACTTGTCCGAGCATCCTTGAACACATCATTTTCCTGTCTTTGAGTCTTTAAGAGTCAAACATTTACAAATGTAAAACAAAACTTAACCCCATCAAACAAGTCGCACCCCCAGTTTAACCAGTTTGGATTTAGTTCACCAAGTGACTCTAACAAATGCATGGTCAGGCGATTTGTTGGTGCATTGCTATCTCGAGGCAGCAGAAAGCGATTGTGACCAACATAAAACCTGGTCTGAAGTTTGGCGCAGTGTTTTCCTGCTATTTAAAGGTGCATTATTCAGACAGTAAGATGCGTCTACAGGCAGGTTCACAACACGCTAGAACAACGTTTTCATTTAAGGAAAATAACATTCAGGTGGCAGGTGATAAGTAAGCAAGCTGGTCATTATTGATGATGTAAAAGCAAAAGTTCAACTTCTTTGCAGACGACTCCGTGCTGTTTTTCAAGAGCCACCATCGCTGTCTCTGGCTCTTCCTGACCATTGGATGTATTAAGAGAACTGGATACAGCGTTGGAGGCGGGGCCCCGTTCATTGCTATGAAAGTTGCTCAGCGGAGCATGAAGCCTAAATGGCTTTTGACATTTATATAGTGCTTTTATTTTTCGGGCGCTTCGCTCTCCTTTACGCCATTCGATAGAACACTTTTTTTTCTGGGACCATAGAGAGCCTAGAGCGGTGAGTACTATATAAAATGTATATTATTTTTGGGTGAACTATTCCTTTAAGGCTCTGAGATGACCTGATCAGACATTGTAACTGTCTCAAAAAGACATTCACATCCTGTGGTGTGATCTTAGCTTCATATCATTGTGTTTTTACTCGTTATTTAGCTTTAATATGACCTTTGTGTTTGTTTTCTAATGAACTGGAGGATTCTCATTCCTCAGAAAGTCTTCACACAATGTAAATACAGATATATAGAGTTCAGTTTATATGCACAGACTTAAAGTCAAACAGGTGAAAACCTTCTTTTTTATTGGATTCATCCACAGAGCTGCTTCCTCTTCCCTGAGCTCCCCGGAGAGATCTGTCCACCAGCCCGATAAAGTACGACTGCCGTGTGGAGAGAATATAATAAAGTTTTGGGGAGATTGAGAGGCTTTGGTTCGGTCTGTGAGCCACCGTCGTCCACATGTGAGTGACGGAGGAGGCGGCGTGGATCGACAGGAGGAGCTGAGGGTCCTCAGGGAGAACGCTGCCGAGCAAACCAGGTGGAAAAAAAGAGTTTGAAAACTCAAAATCTCCTCTTTTCTCCTCTTCTTCCTTTACTTCCTCTTCCTTCTCCACCTCCTCTTTCTCTAACTTTTCTTTCTCTACAACCTCAGATAGTTCATCAGAGAGCAGGATTTAGTGAATACAAAAGGTTTATTACACTTAAACAAACTACATGAAAGAAAAAGTTCATAAAAAGTAAAGAACTAAAAAACATATATGTGCAATAATAATAGACAAAGAGTTATGATGGCATAGCCAAATGTCTATTATATCATCATCTTCTCTCTGTATGGTTCTCTGGTAGGAATGATGGACTGTAATACCTTTTTTTATGTATTGGGGAATGTAGTGATGGGTAATTTATGCTTGATTTACAAGTCTTATAAATGTAAGGAAGCATAAAACACAGTTAATGCCTTTTTTTAAAATTGAACTCTATGGCTTTATACAGTTTTTGGCTGGACCGTAGAGGGCCAGCACTACAGACGCAAAAGTCTGTCCCTTACTGACTGACTGAGTGATGAAGTTACAGGATTGGTCGTTGCTCTTTCAAAATGAAAAGGGGGAGAACAGTTCTGTGTTTACGTTTTCTGGGGAGCGTGTCAGCTGTTCAATGTAACATTACATAGTGCTGTTGTTGTGCATGTGCTATTGTTTATGTTCGTTTAAGTTACGTTATGTTCGCAAATTTTCGCCTCGCTTTCCTCCATTTCCGCCATGAACTGACTATCTAGCAGCCACACATCACTACTGCGGTATGAACCCAAAATAAACAGACTGTGCTGTGATTTAATTGCAATAAATAGATCAAAATAATGCCGAAATAACAACATAATGATATCGATTTGTAAAAAGTCTGAATTCATTCTTTGTCAGGTCTGTTCGCAACACAACAAGCAAACAACTTTTAAAATGCTTGTTTTCTGAATTGAGTTCGGATCGATCAGTGGAAGTCTACGCTAACACAGTAGCTGCTCCATTAACACTCCATCTAGGAATACATACAGCAACAACAACGTCAGTGATGACAGCGGGAATATCTCAACGCTGATCAACTTTCGCGAAGTATGTATATTGTTACACACCACTTGAATGCTTTTGATACACATGCTTTAATAAAAAACTGAAATACTTTTAACCTTGCATACTGTATGTCATGCTAATACCTTTTCACCTTGTATAAAATGTATAATATACTGACTAGTAAATGTTACCATTTACTATTACTGAATGTCATTTGCTTCATTATAAGTTTTCTTTCAATCAAACATTAAGATATAAGTGAAAACACAAAACACAAAGATACAAAACATTATAGACATGACCACTGACTATTTGTGTAACAATTTAGCTACCAATTCACATACTGACCATATACGGTCAAGCCATATACTCGGTTTTGACCGAGTCTTGTTATAACATGAAATGCACTTATTTAACAATCAAATATTGAAATTTATGCAAACGTAGCGATAAAGGGGAAGTCAAAATCTGTTAAAATGCAGTTTTAACTGTCTCATATAGTCGATAGCTGTGTTTTTTCAGTTTATGTATATAAAGTAGTGGTTAAGTTATGCAAAATGACAACATATTTCTTTCTTTAGGCATTTATTTTCTTGCAATTATACAGTTTTTAATAGATTAATAACAGTATTTGTTATGTATTTGACAGTATATCTGCATAACAAGTATTTTTTTGTAAAATTACAGAAAATGCTGCTACTTTTATCAATAATGAAATCTTTATTTTTACGGTCACTTTTTTTTAAATTGGCATTAAAAAACAGATATCAGATTTTTTTTTGTTAAAACACATTTCAATCAACAGTTCATTCTTGTAATTTTAACATGATTTTCCTGTCATTTTGAAATACTGGGGAAAAAATGTAAGATTTATTGTAATAAATGTTCTTGGTTTACATGAGTTAATTCTGCATAATGAGACAGTACTTTTTGTTGTTCTTTGGCTTAAAAAGTACAACAGACGTTGTATATCTGCCGGCGGCAGAGAGCCACAGCTGAATACCTGCAGATATGCTAATGAACACATGCTCGCTGCATTTCTCTGATTCTCTGATTGTTCTAAACACAGAGAACAGTTGGCAGGACGAGTTGACAAACCTTCAACACACAGCTGTTCTGTCTGATCATCTGTCTGTCTGTTGTTCTGCAGCTCCTGTAAAGTTCCACCTCAAAGTCACCTGATCCTCGCTGCTCACCTGTACATCTACTCAACTACTGAGGTACTCGTACTAATAGCTTTAGTAGCTAACAGCCAGCAGGGGGCGACTCCTCTGGTTGTATAGAAGTCTATGAGAAAATGAGCCTACTTCTCTCTTGATTTATTACCTCAGTTAACATTGTAAACATGAGTTTATGGTCTCAATCGCTAGTTTCAAGTCTTCTTCAATACAGCATGATGTTCATTTAGTAAATTATGGTCCCATTTAGAGTCAGATAGACCATAAAGCAGGGGATGCTTTAGGGCGGGGCTACCTTGTGATTGACAGGTCGCTACCACGGCGTTGTCCGGTCTGGGAGTTGTGCGTGTTTTCGTCTTAGAACTTTAACCATTTCACAGTGTGTTTTCACTTCTTCAAAGTTAATTATAACATTTTTGGTTGACTAAAAATGTCTCATTCAGCGTTCGGTTTTGCTTAGCTCCACTCTCTCGTGTCACTTCTGGTTGTAAAAAGCCAAGATGGAGACGGCCAAAAATCAAAATGGCAACAGCCAAAAACTAAGCTGGCCACAAACCAAGATGGCGACGGCCAAAAACCAACATGACAACGGCCAAAAACTAAACTGGCCAAAAACCAACATGGCGACGGCCAAAAACCAACATGTCGACGGCCAAAAACCAACATGGCGATGGCCAAAAACCAACATGGCGACCGTTATAAAACCAAGATGGAGACAGCCAAAATGTCGAACTCAAGGGTACAAAACCGTAATCCACAAACTAATGGGTGACGTCATGGTGACTACGTCCACTTCCTGTATACAGTCTATGATTCAACATTGAGTCCCACGAGTTTCTGATCCTACTTTTAATCTCGGAGGTAAAATCAACCTGCAGAGCCGTTCTCATCTGTTCAAACATCAAAAACAGAAATATATATTTTTTATGACCCTGAGTGGAAATGTGAGCTTCCTGATTTAAAAAAGGAACTTTATGAATAATATTTCTGAACATCCTGGTGGGGACGTGACAGAGATTATATTAAGAAACTGAAGTTCTTTATGAGATTGTTTTAATAACGTGACTCAATCATTGACTCGACAGCTTCGTTGACTAGTTCTTGTTGGATAAACGTGTTGTTTTTCAGACAGAGGCTGGTCTCAGTTCAGTCCTCAGCTCTGTGCTTCCTGACTCTTTAGTATTCTTCTGAGTGTCTGATTCTGGATGAAAGAGACGAGACAGAATCACACGTCCAGCTCCTCAAAGCTCTGAAGTCCTTCTCTTTGTCTTTACAGTGGTGAAACTGGACGACCTGAATACAAAAGTCACTGCTGTGTTTTTGTCCCTGTGGTCTGAAAACAGACAGCCGGAAGTTTATACATGTTTTTATTATTGGGCATAAAGTTGCATTTAAACACTAGAGATGAATCTAGGTCCGATATTCTCTCTCTTTTAGCTCTGTTTTTGGTCTCCACCAACTCCTGAGGGAAATATCTGTCAGTTTAGATGCTAAAAGCTCCACAATGTTCACCAGCTAGTCTCTACCTGGGTCTGTCTGCTGAGCAGGTCGTGTACAATCTGCTCGTCTATGCTTGTTTTCAGCTGCCTTTACATTGAAGTGTATATGCAGCTGGAGAAGCCAAACTAGAACAAGCTCTGCAGAGATGGTGACAACTCTCTGTGGGTTTCATGAGAGAAGCTCTCACATCTCAGAGTCAGTTGATTCGGTGTAGAGAGATGTTGGTATATGGAGCTTTAAAGGTGCTCAATACGGAAATCAGAGTATTTCTATTGCCTCTCAACGGCTCTCAACATGGTGAAAACAAACAACGGCAACACTGCTGACGGAGCTAAAGGCCCTGACCAAGCCCCCGGGAAAAGCACCGGTCGTTGATGCCAATTTTCGTAGTGGCCAAACGGCGGTACTACAACTTCCGTGTCCATCATGTTGGTTTGTTAGCCGTCGCCATCTTGGTTTTTGACCTTCGCCATCTTGTTTTTTTTACCTTTGCCATGTTGGTCTTTGGCATTCGCCATCTTGGTTTTTGACCTTCGCCATCTTGGTTTTTTACCTTTGCCATGTTGGTTTTTGGCATTCGCCATCTTGGTTTTTGACCTTTGCCATGATGGTTTTTGGCTGTCGCTATGTTGGTTTTTGGCCTTCGCCATCTTGGTTTTTGGCCTTCGCCATCTTGGTTTTTGGCTGTCGCTATGTTGGTTTTTGGCCGTTGCCATCTTGGTTTTTGACTGTCACTATGTTGGTTTTTGGCCATCACCATGTTGTTTTTTGGCTGACGCCACGTTGTTTTTTTGGCTGACGCCATTTTGGTTTTTGGCTTTTGCCATCTTGGACAGTCTCAACTTTTCCTGACTTGAAAAACAGTCGATTTTTTTAAATGAACAGATGAATATTCCCAAACTCTCTTTTCTTTAATTGGGAGATCTCTGTAAAGTTTTCCCGTAACAACAGTTTGATACATGTGACCATCCCATCTGTCTGAGCAGTTAGCGTGTCACACTTAAACAAATAAACTGTAAATAGTTTTTGTCAACATTACAAATCTGATGTGTAGACTAGTGACAGTATGAGCAGAAACAAATCCTACAACATGTACTGTGGAGTTTCTCACTTTTAATTGGACTTTCTACGTCTCAGTGTGAACTAAATGAAACTAAATATAGAGGAGACTAATCACACAGTCTGTGTTTCCTCTCCTGGCTGTTTCAACACAATGAAAGGGTTAACATTTATCTGACAGGGTTCATATTTATCTGACTGTCTTGCCGTGCGTCCTCGTCGTCCCGTCCAGCGGTGTGCTTTATTTTAATCCCCCTCTCTGAAAAGACCATTAGCAGCTGCTCTTTGTTGGAGCTGAAATGACGCTGAATGTGTCGGACGGAGAGGAAACATGAATTAAACATCCGTGAGAGACGAAGAATTATGAGCAGTGTCTGGTCTAATAAGGCTGAGCATTAACACCACGGTGTCTCCACGCTGACGGACACGGAGACGCCTCAGTGGGAAGAAAATGAATCAGATGTTCATGAATTAAACAGAACAGAGTCATCGGTGGTGTTTTATATATGTTTGAGGAAAGGAGGCGTTAAATCGTAAACACTGATGCCACGCTGCTACTAATACGACAGGAAGACAAAGAGGAAAGCAGCTCCAACAGTGTTATTATTTATATTAAAATATCTGCTCCCACCCTCCTTTATCATCTCTTTGACTGCTCAATATCAACTGTAGGTAGTGGTTTCCTCTGGTACCTGAATTCAGTTTCAGGACAGTAAAGGCCTTTGCGAAGTCAGGCCAAGTCTGTATTATTCGTAGGTCTATGCATTTTTTTTTTATCGTTACGCACAGAAACCTTACACACTGAGTCCGATGAATTTTATTATTCTATTTGTTGCGAAAATTCGAAATATGCCACAAAACTAGGTAGGTGCGATGGATAGCGCTAGTCCCAAAAAGGGCTAATTAATGAATGACATTAGCATGAAGCTATTGTTTAGCTGCCGAGACGGCCATCGCCATGTTGTTTTTTTGCCGTCGCCATGTTGGTTTTTGGCCGTCACCATCTTGGTTTTTGGACGTCACCATCTTGGTTTTTGGACGTCACCATCTTGGTTTTTGGACGTCACCATCTTGGTTTTTGTCTGTCAATATCTTGTTTTTGGCCGTCGCCATCTTGTTTTTTTGCAGTCACCAAGTTGGTTTTTGGCTTTCGCTATGTTTGTTTTTGGTGGTCGCCATCTTGCTTTGTGGTTGTCGCCACGTTGGTTTTAAGTCGTCACCATCTTGGATTTCGGCTGTCTTCATCTTGGTTTTTGGACATCACCATCTTGGTTTTTGGACGTCATCATCTTGGTTTTTGGTCATCGCCAACTTTGTTTTTAACCGTCGCTATGTTGTTTTTTTGCAACCCAAAGTGACTCTAGAGGGTGGAGCTAAGTACAACCGAACGCTGAATAAGACATTTTAGGCAACCAAAAGGTTATAATTAACTTTGAACCGAAAACACACTGTGAAAGGCAAAAACACGGACGACTCCCAGACCGGACAACGGCGTGGTAGCGACCTGTCAATCACAAGGTAGCCCCGCCGCTAAAGCATCCCCTGCTTTATGGTCTATCTGACTCTAAATGGGACCATAATTTACTAAATGAACATCATGCTGTATTGAAGAACACTTGAAACTAGTGATTGAGACCATAAACTCATGTTTACAATGTTTACTGAGGTAATAAATCAAGAGAGAAGTAGGCTCATTTTCTCAGAGACTTCTATAGAACCAGAGGAGTCGCCCCCTGCTGGCTGGTAGACAGGATGAAGGTTTAAGACACTTCAGCTTTGGCTTCACTTCTCAGAACCGGAGGTTGTCTCCTGATACAGACACACTATAAAAGTACTTGAAGAAACTTGCTAGCCTAGCAACATTAAGGCTACAAACAACCCATAATGCAACACTCTTTGAGCTGGTGAACACAAAATTATGTAGTTAGATCTTATATCTTAATATCGTCTTCTGTTCTGGTCAATGTGGTGTTAATTTCTGTTCTGAATATTGTCCCATTGTGTCCTCGTTCACAAGGAGGTGATACTTCTTATGAACACGTCCCCCTCACATCTCATATTCCTATTTTAATATTTTAATAAAAAGAAGCTAAAAGTAAAGGCGGTAAAGGTCAGTGTTCCTGTGACAGACATGGACTTTATTTCAGACTTTGCATGCTGTATTTATTTTATTTTAGTTAGTTAATGAATGTATTTGTGTGTGTGATTACAGTAAATACAGCTTTGCATTTATTCTCAATCAATCAATAAAATGTAATATTCAGTATTGTTAGTGTCAATTAATAATACAGACATTTAGGCCACATTTTGAATTGTGTCCTTTTAATATCCATTTAAATATAATTTGTGATCTACAGATTGTTTGGCTGTAAAACTATGACGATATTGTGAACGTTATAGTTCATAAAAACTCGGTTTTCAATGCACAAATTATGAATTTAAGGTAATAAATGAAGTAATTTTAGGACATTAATTACTAAATTAAGGGGACAAACGGGTATATTGAACTCTATAATTAGTAATAAAGGGGAATGTGGTGTAATTTGTCTCATATTTGACACTTACCAGGCTGCATATGTTTATCAATACAACACATTTCTGGTGTTTCCGCTCACATTCACAGGTTCACATCACTTTGTTGTGCAGCAGCATGTCAGAGTATCTGTTGCCTTAACAGTGTCCATATTTCTTTTCTTACAGATGGAATATATATTTATATACAGTACACGGTGGAAACATGTGCAGCCGGTGGTGGATTGAGCAGAGCAGCAGTGAAACCACGTGATGGAGGACGATCTGGTTCTTCACACAGACAGAAGAGAAGAAGAAGAGCCAACAGGGTGAGATCATTCAGATTTCTCCCAGCAGTGTTGTGATGAAGGTTTTCCACAACTGAGCATCAATATTTTGAATCAAGAGAGTGATCCGGCTGAACTGCAGTCAGAAACATAACGTGATTCCAGAAATTTCAAGCTGATTTATGTTGTAAATCATGACGGTCGTCTACAGTGTTTGAATTACACCGTGGCCTTCAGTGGGTGACACAATAAATACGCCAACGCACAGCTGATGGACAACTGTATGTGTTACTGTGTTAAACAGACCAGACCAAGATTTGGTGCTAAATTTAACCATTTTTTACCACTCGAGAATTGATAAAAAATGATCAATAATCCCTCCAAAATACCACATTAAGACACCAAGACCTTGAGGAACACCATATAAAAAGTCATGCTGTGATTTGGGATCAAAAACTTTTGACATTTGGAGATTTCTGCAAGAATTGCATTTTTTAGCGATCGGATGGCGAGCACTTCTGTTCTGGAAACTGCTCAGAAACCCCCTTATTGTCAATCTTTTCAGTTCTCCGGACTTTACTTCTGCCTTTCTTCCGCCTATTTTTGGACATTTGAGGCATTTTTCTGACTTTTTTTGGACATTTTTCGGACTGTTCTTCTGCCTTTCTTTCACCTTCTTTCTGACATTTTTCTGACATTCTTCTGACATTTTCTAACATTTTTCTGACATTTTTTGGACTGTTCTTCTGCCTTTCTTCCACCTTTTTTTGGACATTTTTTTGGACATTTTTTGGACTGTTCTTCTGCCTTTCTTCCACCTTTTTTTGGACATTTTACGGACATGTTTTGGACTGTTCTTCTGCCTTTCTTCTGCCTTTTTTGGACATTTTTCTGACATTTCTTTTACATTTTTGGGACATTTTTGGGAAATTTTTGGGACTGTTCTTCTGCCTTTTTTGGACATTTTTCTGTATTTTTTCGGACATTTTTTGGACATTTTTCGGACATTTTTTCAGACATTATTCAGACGTACACCATCCTCTGAATGCTCTAGGTCTTTAGCTTGTGGCTGTAAAGTTTCAAGAGGCTGTGATTATCCTAGAGGTCACCACAGGTCATTTTATACAGGGAGGTCAAGTTTAAAAAAATGGTCTCTACAATAAAATGGCTCCTATGGGGATCTGTGTTACTACTTTTACTTTAGTAAAAGATCTGAATACTTGAATTTTGGAGTAGAAGTATAAAGTAGCATAGAATTAATGTAACTGAGAATAGTACAGTACTACAGTAAATGTACTTCATTATAGACCCCATTATTATAGAGGGTGATGTCCATGTTTGAGTCAGGAAAGGGGGTAGATCATGATTTTGTCCGTATATTTTTACACATATATTGCTCAATAACAAAAAAAATGTAACACCTTTGATGACTGTTTACAGCCACAGATCATACGGTGTGATTTACCTGCCTCCACCTCCACCTGGTGTCTCCAGCAGCTTTGAACCAGCCCCTCTGGAGGATGTACAGTAGTGATCCCAGGATGTGTTATCTCAGATAAAAGCCTCACGCCGTGCAGCTGCTGCTCAGAGTCCTGACACCTTTTCTTTTTATTCCATTTCAAGCAGCAGAATCAGGTGAAATGATCTCACCTCTCACCGGCTCGCTCTTCTTCCTCTCTTGTTTTAAGGAGATCAGGTTGTAGAGAGGTTCAGAGGGAGATTCAACGGCAGCAGCTCTCTGTTTGAGTGACGGACAGGAAGTCGGTTCATGTGGGCTTCAGCATCTGTGTCATCATTAGTATCATAACCCCTGTAAATATGCATCTTCCTCCACTGTTTCTCTCTGACTGATCACATACATTATGGATGCTCTCCCTCCTCCTCCTCCTCCTCCTCCTCTTTCACCACCTTTTATGACAGATGCAGGTTTTTTCCTCCGTTTCCTCCCACAGGTGAATCACGGTGCTTCACTGCCATCAAGTGGCTGCAGCCTCCAGACCTCTACAGGAGGAAGGAAGTGAGTCTTTACATGTTTTGTTCAAACACAACAATATTTATTTTAATTTCTAGTGGAGATCTCTCATTAGATATCAAAGATTTACGGTTGAATTTAATGCCTCACAGTCGCTGGTAATGTATCTTATGATAAACCAACTTACCGTACAGCAGTAGTTGGATAAATATTCAGATCCTGAATTTCTCCTCTAAGTAAAAGCAGCAACATCAAAATATAAAAAATACTCCAGTATAAAAAGTAAAAGCAGTGGTGGAAGAAGTACTTATATCTTTTACTTAAGTAAAAGTAGCAGCAACGCTGGGAAATAAATAAGGGGTGAAATGCAAAAGGAAAATCGTGCATAAATAAATAAATAAATGCATGAATACATAAATAAATACATACATTTGAAAATAAATATAAAATAAATTTAAAAAAGTGCAAAAATAAATAAATAAAAAATAAATGCAAATAATAAATAAGTAATATCAAAATTAATGCAAAAAATGAATAAATGATATAAAATAAATGCAAAAATACATAAATAAATTTAAAAAATAATAAAAATAAATACATTAATAAATAAAATGGAAAATTAAACAGAAGGGTAAATAAATAAGGGAATTAATACAAAGATAAATAAAGAAGCAAATTAAAACAGAAATATCAATTTATGTCACACTTGATCAATTAATTAATGGTTTTCATTTTTTGTTAATATTATTTTTGCTACATTTAATGACATATTTATTCACCTATTGAGTCATTTATTTATTTATTCATTTATTTTTGATTCGGCAGGTTCCGTACTCCATAACACGTGACGCATGTGTCAATTTCCGCCCCAGTCTTTTCAAAATAAACTTCCGTCTTCACAGGAAACAACGTGGTTAGGTTTAGGAAAAGATCATGGTTTGGGTTAAAACTATTAGTTACTTATTAGTTAGGTATTATTACTACTGTAATGTTTCATCATATTTTATTAGATGCTTTATATTTTGTGTCAATAATCTGAATCTGCAAAGTAACTGAAGTTGTAAAATGTAATGGAGTAGCTATACTCAAGTAAAGTACAAGTAAAATTGTACTTAAAGGTCGACTCCATCTGCGTTCTTTTCCGTTTTTATCAAATAGAAAACGTCCAATCAGCCGTTAGCAGAAGGCAGTGACGTAGGTTACCACAGTAAGCTAATCAATATGGTTATAATAATGTGACGCTAGCGCTAGCTGAGTCAACGTTAGCTGTGCTGAGTTTGGAAATAACTGAAAGGGTTGTATGTATACTCCTCTGTTCTGAGAGGTAAAATTGCTGTTTTTGTGAATGTAGTCTGGTGGCTTTGAAGAGAGCGAGTAACCAGTAATTTAACCTCTCAGAACAGGAGAGTTGCTGATCTACCGCTGCATCCATCGGTTAGTTAGTTTGTGTTACTGTGTGACTTTCAGATCCAAACTAACGTCAGATCACGTGGGAAAAAGTTTTTAGAAGGGCTTGAAGGATGATATAAAACAGAATGATATAAAAAAAAACAAATAATAGTCACGCCCTTTAAGTATACTTGAGTAAATGTACTCAGTTACATTACTGTAAAACATGCAGCTGTACAAGAAAAAGTCTTAAATCAGCTAAATTTTGAATGAAGTCTTGTCTTTAAGAGTTTCCTCTAATAAATATATGTTTTGTTTCATCTCCATCTTCGTCACCTCTGACTCTTCACCTCCCAGCTCCCATCATGCCTCTGGGCGTCTGTTGACAGAGTATTAGAATGTGATTTCAGGCTACTTCATTTATTTGTTTTTTTTTTATTTATTTCCTTCCCGCGCCGCTGTAAACATAAATCACAGCGAGCCGAGCCCAGAGCTCATATAAATGTCAGGATAGACAGCGGAGCTCATAAACCTCTAATTTGATCTTTATTCATCTGGGACACGGCATGAATAAAAACCCTCCTAGTAAATCATCATTTTCTGCTTTCTGTCAACGCGGCTGAGGGAAGAGACGGAGACGGATACATCCATCTGTCTCTGGAAGCCCCGCCTCCCTGCTGCTCGTTAGGCAGCGCCACTTCTGATTGGCCGGCTCGGGCCTACAAACTCGTTAAAGTGTTACAGACAACTTTGCTCAATAATTATCGATTTATATGATACATTTAAAAAATAATTTTACTTTAAATGATGGAATTACAAATAAATTAGTATTTAATAAATTAATATATTTTATTATTTTGTCTTTAATTGAACATAAAAGTGTTGACAGCAAATACACATTAGCTTCCTCCTCCTCTTCCTCTCTTTCTTGCTCTCCATCTTTGTCTCCTCATCCTCCTCTTTAATCTTCTTCTCATCCAATCTCATATCTCATCATCTCTTTCCTCTTCCTCTACATCTCCTCCTCCTCCTCTCTAACATCTTTCTCCCCCATGTCTTCTTCTTCTTCTACTTCTTCTGCCTCTGAAGGGTTAACAGCTCTCAGAGCTCTGACTGATGGAACTTCACTGACATCTAGTGTTTACTGAGTGAACTGCAGCTGAACAGCAGCTCAAGACTCGCAGCTAAAAACAGAAATATGACTTAAACCAGATGTATAATTCTTATACAGACTAATCGAGTGAACGCAACACTGGGATTTGAATAATTTGTGTCTCTGGGTTCACTTCAATTTCTTCAAATTTGGCACAAACGTCCACTTGGACTCAAGGATGAACTGATTAGATTTTGGAGGTCAAAGGTCACTGAGATCTCACAAAACAAGTTTTTCGTCATAACTCCAGAATTCATACGCTAATTATGACAATTTCACACAAATGTCTGACAGGATAAAATGATGAAGTGATGACATTTTGGACAGACATGGATATAAACTGACACTTGACTGGTTGGCGGAGGCGTACAACCACGAGGCGGTGATTCTAGTTATTTAGGATTTCTCCAGGATTTGTTCATCCACAGACATCCTCAGTCAAAGCCAGAGTATCTTTATTTAAAGCATCTGCATTCGTATATTCACCCGTGCTGTCTTTCCTGATAGGAAAACAAAATAATATTTAGAAGAGCTTCTCTCATCACTTACATCTTTGTTGTTTATTGTGTGAAGGAACGTGTCTTTAACTGTTACATTTAGAGATGCACCTGCAATTAGTTAATGAATATAAATATAAAATAAATAAAAATATAATAAAATTATTGTGGCATGGATCGCTGTATGAATCAGATATATGAAAAAGCATATTGAAAAGAATAATGCACCTGCTAGTTGCCACAATCAATTATTAATAAATAAGTATATTAATTAAGTATAAATAAGTACATTTTTTCCTGGTTGTTCACCCTGAATAGACTTTTTTTAATATATGTGTGGGGAAGGAAGGAACTTTTATTCTCCCAAGTCATGCTTTCTATGATGGAAATAAAATGTAATATATTTTATATTTAAGAAACAGAGCCGTAGACAGGATTTTGCAATCTCCTTAAATGCATGCAAATCCTTCTCCACACTACCAGCGTGTAGTCCGTGGTGGATAAATACTAAACCTTTTTATTATATTTAAAATTAGGTTTACATTCGTTGTCTTAAAACAATAAAATCTTAACATCTTTAGTGTTTAAAATCAGTCGTCAGTGGCCGTGTTGTTAAGAAATACAACTCAAAGTGCTTCAAAATAAGAGATCACAGACATATTAGAGTTATCGAAGAATTCAAGTTGTTTTATTTCCATCAAATCCTCCAAACTAAACGACTAAAGTTTATTCTTTACAGCCTTCAAAGAGGAGTGTTTCTGGTCTGTCTCCTCTGATTTAGTTTGGTTTAAATAACTAAAACTCCTAAAAGTTTGAATCCCATAAAGAAAGACACACCATCTTATTAAACAGCCAATCTATTTAACTTTAAAGTATGATTTTTAATTGATATTTCGTCATCTATCGTTCATTCCTGCAGCTCCTTTTCCTCCTAAAATGTGACCTATAAGGTAAAGTATCATCTGAGGTTCCTTTAAGATCCCAGTCTAAAGAAAATATGTAAAAATGTAAATGCCATGGTGTCTATTGTGACTTGTGTGAGAGGTTTTGTGGACACAGTGTGGAGATGAAGCCACAGTTATGAACGGAGGTCGGTGTTCAACAAAGTGGCACAATTTAATTTGTGTGGCAGGAACTGCACGGCTGCGATAGACTCGGTAATGAAACCTCTCAGCTTTAACTTCTGTCTACTTTATATTCACAAAGAGAAACGAGCGAGGCAGCCATTGTGGAGACATGCAAATACACTGATCTCTTTAATACGAGCTTCACCCAATTGGAAGGCGACTTTGACAAGCAGAACAAATGCCCTGCGAGCACAAACATGTGCAGGTCAGGAGGAGCGGCGCTGATGGCCGAGGCAGAATTCAACTTTTCTTTATCCTCTTTTCAACGCCGGCAGTCACATTCTGCCTGTTCGCTTACTGTTAAATTAGTCATCTGAGATTAGAGACGGCTTAAGGAAGAAAAGTTTCCCCTCAAAAGTTGATAAAGCTCTGCAACTTTATGTATACTGAACATATGCAAAAACAAAATGTGGGTGAGTTGGTCTTCTTTGGGAAGTTTCTGTGCACTTTTCACAACATAAAATATATTCTTATTTAAGTTAGTAAACTAGAAAACCTAAAGAATCCATCAGTACCAACCATGTCATACTAGCTGGTCATGAAGGAGGCTAAATAACGCTCTAAACATAGGCTAAATTTTGGTGAGGAAAAACTGTCCCTGGTCCCTTGACCTCCAGATATGTGAATGTAAATGGGTTCTATGGGTACCCACGAGTCTCCCCTTTACAGACATGCCCACTTTATGATAATCACATGCAATTTGGGGCAAGTCATAGTCAAGTCAGCACACTGACACACTGACAGCTGTTGTTGCCTGTTGGGCTGCAGTTTGCCATGTTATGATTTGAGCATATTGTTTTATGCTAAATGCAGAACCTGAGGGTTTCTGGACAATATTTTTCTTGACATCTTTTTTTTACATTTTGGGACATTTCAATTTTTTTTTTTTAGATTTTCCGACATTTTCCAATTTTTTTTTCGAAATTATTCAAACTTGTTTTGGGACATTTTTTCAACTTTTTTTTTTTTTTTTCTTCTTTTTACTTTTTTTGTTTTTTGTTTTTTTTTTGTTTGACATTTTTCAACTTTTTTTTCGACATAAAACTTTTTTTTTTTTTTTTTTTTTTTTTTACTTTTTTTTTTTATTTATTTTTTTTATTTTTAAGTCTAAGTTTTAGTTTAATGTTGTGATATTTTTTTTTTTTTATTTTTTTTTTTTTTTTTGATCAATTTCTATTATAGTTTCGTTTTCATTTCTAAGTTTTAGTTTAATGTTGTGGTTTTTTTTTTTTTTATTTATTTTTTTTTTTTATTAATTGCTATCATGGTTTCGTTTTCATTTCTAAGTTTTAGTTTAATGTTGTGATATTTTTTTTTTTTTTGATTTTTTTTTTTTGATTAATTTCTATTATGGTTTCGTTTTCATTTCTTAGTTTTTAGGGTTAGGGTTAGGGTTAGGGTTAGTGATAATTTTATTTATTTATTTTTATTTTTTTTTAATATCTTTTTTGGTTTCGTTTTCATTTCTTAGTTTTTAGTTTAATGTTGTGATATTTTTATTTATTTTTTTTAATATCTTTTATGGTTTCGTTTTCATTTCTTAGTTTTTAGTTTAATGTTGTGATATTTTTTTTTTGATTTTATTTTTTTTTTTGATTAATTGCTATCATGGTTTCGTTTTCATTTCTTAGTTTTTAGGGTTAGGGTTAGGGTTAGGGTTAGGGTTAGGGTTAGGGTTAGTGATATTTTTATTTATTTATTTTTTTTTTTTTTAATATCTTACATGGTTACGTTTTCATTTCTTAGTTTTTAGGGTTAGGGTTAGGGTTAGGGTTAGTGATATTTTTATTTATTTATTTTTTTTTTTTTTTAATATCTTACATGGTTTCGTTTTCATTTCTTAGTTTTTAGTTTAATGTTGTGATATTTTTTTTTTGATTTATTTATTTTTTTTGATTAATTTTTATTATGGTTTCGTTTTCATTTCTTAGTTTTTAGGGTTAGGGTTAGGGTTAGGGTTAGGGTTAGTGATATTTTTATGTATTTATTTTTTTTTTTTTTTAATATCTTTTATGGTTTCGTTTTCATTTCTTAGTTTTTAGTTTAATGTTGTGATATTTTTTTTTTATTTTTTTTTTAATATCTTTTATGGTTTCGTTTTCATTTCTAAGTTTTAGTTTAATGTTGTGATATTTTTTTTTTTTTTTTTTTTTTATTAATTTCTATTATGGTTTCGTTTTCATTTCTTAGTTTTTAGGGTTAGGGTTAGGGTTAGGGTTAGTGATATTTTTATTTATTTTTTTTTTTTTTTTTTTAATATCTTACATGGTTTCGTTTTCATTTCTTAGTTTTTAGGGTTAGGGTTAGGGTTAGGGTTAGGGTTAGGGTTAGTGATATTTTTATTTAATTATTATTTTTTTTTTTTAATATCTTACATGGTTTCGTTTTCATTTCTTAGTTTTTAGTTTAATGTTGTGATATTTTTATTTATTTTTTATTTTATTTTTTTAATATCTTTTATGGTTTCATTTTCATTTCTTACTTTTTAGTTTAATGTTGTGATATTTTTTTTTTTATTTATTTTTTTTTTTTTGATTAATTTCTATTATGGTTTCGTTTTCATTTCTTAGTTTTTAGTTTATTGTTGTGATATTTTTTTTTTTTTATTATTTTTTCTATATTTTTTTTTTTTTTGATCAATTGCTATCATGGTTTAGTTTTCATTTCTTAGTTTTTAGTTTAATGTTGCGATATTTTTTTTTTTTTTTTTTTTTTTTTTTTTTTTTTTTTTTTTTTTTTAATATCTTTTATGGTTTCGTTTTCATTTCTAAGTTTTAGTTTAATGTTGTGATATTTTTTTTTTTGATTTTATTTTTTTTTTTGATTAATTGCTATCATGGTTTCGTTTTCATTACTAAGTTTTAGTTCAATGTTGTGATATTTTTTTTTTTTTTTATTTTTTTTTTTATTAATTTCTATTATGGTTTCGTTTTCATTTCTTAGTTTTTAGGGTTAGGGTTAAGGTTAGGGTTAGGGTTAGTGATATTTTTATTTATTTATTTTTTTTTTTTTTTAATATCTTACATGGTTTCGTTTTCATTTCTTAGTTTTTAGTTTAATGTTGTGATATTTTTATTTATTTTTTATTTTATTTTTTTAATATCTTTTATGGTTTCGTTTTCATTTCTTACTTTTTAGTTTAATGTTGTGATATTTTTTTTTTTATTTATTTTTTTTTTTTGATTAATTTCTATTATGGTTTCGTTTTCATTTCTTATTTTGTAGTTTATTGTTGTGATATTTTTTTTTTTTTATTATTTTTTTTATATTTTATTTTTTTTTTGATCAATTGCTATCATGGTTTAG